>CM070721.1:922451-1483383 GCA_036346275.1 Otatea glauca | reverse complement strand
CGGAAAGCGCCCGGAGCTTCACCACCTGCTCGTCGCGGTAGATAAGTTCACCAAGTGGATAGAGGCCAAGCGGTCGTGGCGCCACATCGGTACAAGCGGCCATCTTCTTCCGCGACATCGTTTTTAGGTTTGAGTCCCAAACTCCATCATCACGAAACAGCGGAACACGATTCACGGGAAGAATTTCTCGGGTTCTGTGGCGACTTCAACATCCGTGTCGATTAGGCGGCGATAGCCATCCGCGGACTAACGGTCGGTCGAGCGCTAACGGCATGATCCTTGAGGACTCAAACGCGGATCTTGATCGGCTCAAGCATTTCGCGAGTATTTGGTGGCCGAGTGCGCCTCGATCCTCTGAGTCTGCGGACCACGCCGACCAGGCGGCCGGGTTCACACCCTTCTTTATGGTGTTGGTGACGGGGCCGTTTGCCATTCGACACGGAATCGGCTCCCGAGATTGCAAGCCTTGATGAGGCTGGGGCTCGCCTGCAACAAGCGCCATCGACCCGGCTCGGCGAAGCGCGGCGTGGCGTCTGCGGTCGACGGATATCAACAAGCCTGTGGCGCTACCACGACCGCCAAGTTCGAGGGCGATCCTTGGCTGGTTGGCGACTTGGTTGCGTCGGGTCCGGACAACAAAGATAAGCCTGGTAGCGCCCCACAGGAGGTCCTTTCACCGTCGTGGAAGTTCTCGGGCACGGCACCTTCCGACTCAGGCGCCCGATGGTCGCATCCTCCCTAATGCGGAACATTGAAAAGTTAAGGCGATTCTATCCTAAACTCTTTTCCTCTTCCTAGCATGCTCTTTACCTTCTTCCTTCAGAGCACATTGAGTCGTGGTCACGCGACTTCAAAACTGCCTTCTGGCGCCCGTTCATTCGGTCCGTCGACACTTGCGCGGGTTGATGACCCAAGACCACAAGGTCCTTCGGCGGTAACTCCTTTGACCCAAGTGCTCTGACCTACACCCGGTGCTATGGTTGCTAACACTTGCGGAAGAAGGAAGTACCGAGTGGAGTGACCTTTGGTCGGCGAGAACCTCCTCCCACGCGCGAACTCATTATCCCGCGCTTATGAGGTGCGTGACCGTGGTCATGAGGTCCATCCCGGCGGTAACCTCTCAACCCAAGTGTTCGGCCTCGCCCGGTAGCCTATGGTTGCTAAGTAGCACTTTGCGGAAGAAGGAAGTGCAGAGTGGAAAGATCACTGCCGGTCTAGAACACTCCTATCCCTCACAAGTCGCCCTAACACACGCATAGCCAAGTCTCCAATCCACCTCGCTCCTCCCAAAACAACCCGACCTACGCATAGAAGTGGCCCTGCGGTCCTTAGGGCTATAGTCGACCAAGCGCTCATCCTAAATACGAAAAAGGGCGAGGGCGATTACGGGACTTGATAATTTCAAGATTGTTTAAATAACGGTCTTTACAATCTAAGAAGGATAAAGCTAACTTTTCTACTCTTCTTGGCGGGCGGCCAGTGGCGCGGAGAGTTGGGCGCCTCAGCTTCTGGAGGCGGCTGCTTGAGATCGGTTGCGATCTCCCGGCGTCGCGGTTCAACCAAGAGCTCGAACCGTCGATCTCCTCGTCGATCCGGTTTCGGCTCGCCGCCCACACCGCCATGTAGTCGTCCGTCGTAATCACGAGATGGTGTTGACGGTAGATGAAGCTCAAGCGTGCCGGTGACTACCGCCTCTTCTCTGATCGCTTTTCGGGCGGCGGCGAAACAAGGGCTCTCGGGCTGCCGGCTCCAGGATGCGATCGCGAGACCTCGGCCGGCCTGCGGAGGGCCTCGGCTCGGCGCTTCGTCTCCGGCCGTCTCGGCAACCTTCAACGCCGCCGGGCCTGCGTCCGGGCCACGATCGCCAGCCGTCGCGGGCGGCGGCCGTTCTGCGCCTCCGGCGGCGCTTCGATTCTTCTGCGCCTCTGCGGATTGCGGAGATTTTGGATAAGTTCGCCATGGGTCGTCACTCCCAAACTTAATTGAAGAATTGAGACACTTACCGCGCGGAGTTGGTGATTGCGACTTACACTTGACGCCTCGTGAAGTCTTATTTCGGCGGCTCATACGGCGATCGCGCTCGGGCGAACTCGGCACAGCGTCCACGAGCCTTATTCGCTCGGTCGCGGAGCGTGTTACTGCGTCTGCGATCCCTCCGCGGCAACGGCATCATCCTCAGCCTCGATGACCTCCATCGGGGAGGACTCGATTCGCCACTTTCGCCCTCAAAGCCTTGGCTCCTGGCGCTCATCATGAAAGGGCCTGTGGCCTCTTCAAATCCTTGGCGGATCACCGCGCCTCCGACGCCTAATGCGCGGGGCCTCTGGGCTAAGTAGCGACTCAAGCGCGGTGAGCATTGACTCTCCATTGTGCCCATTTGGTGTCGGGAGACTGCGAGCTCGACTGACGAAGCGATCCATAAGTCTTTGCAAAAATGTGGACACTCCGTTAGTCGCGCGGAAGAACTATCAAAATGTACAGCGAATCGAACTTTTGGGTGACCTACAGGCGTGGCTGGACTCCCGACCATCATATCTAGCGCCGCAGTGGAAGACTTGAGCAAGGGCTAGACCTTCACGGATCGCCCTATCTCGGCTTCGACGTCAGGCGCGCCTTCTTTGAAGGGTGGCCAGCTCGCTCTCCTCCGCCTCACCATGATGCAGGCCGAATTACACGGCCGCCGCGCCTCGCTCGCCGTTCAGGCGGGGCGCCCCGTCAAAGCACCATGGGCAAGGGGCCGAGTCAACCTTCCAATCCCTCGGCGACTGCGCTGAGGGCATCGGTCGGCACCTCCCCACGGGGCCAGTCGGGCACCTCGTCGCCGGCTCGCCACGGCCCAGCGCGATCACCGGCAACGCCATTGTCTCATCCTCGAAGCAGCGATCCGTCGTCGGAGAATCCCCGCCGAGGCAGCGGAGATTCTTCTTCCGGCACGACCTCGGGTGGGCTCGTCCCCTCGGCGACACCGCGCCCTCGGACGGCAAGCCGCGCG
Organism: Otatea glauca; assembly: GCA_036346275.1. Classification (NCBI taxonomy): domain Eukaryota; kingdom Viridiplantae; phylum Streptophyta; class Magnoliopsida; order Poales; family Poaceae; genus Otatea; species Otatea glauca. The sequence continues at coordinate 1,480,391 of CM070721.1, read as the reverse complement.
ACCTTCGCCGACCCAGCCAAAGTCCGCAGAAATCACGGGCGCCGTTACTTGCGGGCCGATGTAGCGCACCCACGATCACCCGATATAGTAGCCGCGTTGCCAAGATTAAGAGTCGCGGGCGGCTGCTTTGAAAGAAAAATGCTCAAAAATAAAATAATAATACACTTACAAGGCCGGGCGGGTGCGTGGCACGCGCCCTCTTCTGGCCCCGCCAGAAGTCGAGTCGGCGGTCGCTTCCTGAAGCCACCTCGGTAGAGGCATTGCGGCGACGCAGAAGCGCAAGATCACCCCACACGAGGATCCGTGGCCACGGGGCCGTGATGCCGCCCTCGGCGAGTCCACGCTCGGCGCCATGCCGATCGGTCGAGAAAAAACCACCATAGGGGTGGCGGAGGCATTCCGTTGTTGATGGAAGTCGTCCCCGGCGGTGTCTCGACACATCCTGCGCCTTGCGCCGCGTAGCGTTCCTTTCCTCTTCCTCCTCCTTTCCTCCTTCCGCTTCTTGCGGGAGAGTCGACCCTCGCCGTCCTCGCCGGGCGCCGCCGCCTTCCTTATCCCGGGGCGGCGCACAGGAAGACATCCCATGAGCCCCCAGAGGATGCGGGAATGTCGGTCAAGTCACGAAGAGCGGAGAAAAGAAAGCGAAAGGAATTTCACCGCTTACAGTTCGTGAAAAAGCGCGAGAATGGCTCGGGTGGCCATCCGCGGCCGCGATGCGTGCGCTGCCGCACTTGCGGCCGCCGCCAGAGCCTCCACCTCGAGCCAGCGGCCGGCTGGGTTGACCATCCTCGCCCGGTCAGACGGCCATATCTGCGGAGCGAAGTGCGCGCACTGCAAGTGGTTGCACGCGCATCCCCATGAAGGCGCGCACAACCACGTCCGGTGAAGCCCGCCTCCTTTGAGCCACGATCGCTCCACGATCGGGGCCACGATATTCTCCCTCTTTTGGCGCCGGTTCCACCGCTCCTCGCCACGGAAGCTCTCGGTGAAGCGAGTATTGTCCCGCCGGCGCTTTGAGCGATAGAGCCATTCGAACGCCAGCCCTTGTTAGACGAGGCGACTTTACCTCCAGTACTCCGTGCTCCGAGGCGAAGGCTGGGAGGCGAGCCACCAGGCGCCGCGGCCGTCCGTGACTGTCCTTCGAGCCTTGCACGGAAGAAGTGCCTCCTGCGCCGGTCGCGGCTCGATCCCCAAGAAGGCCGCGCATACGTGATGAAGATGGCGATGTGGAGGACCCATTAGGGTTGAGATGGTGCACCTCCACCTTGTAATGAAACAACAGACCCGGACGAGCAGGTGCGGCGAGGGCCAAAGCCAGCGCTCGAAGAACAGCGGGCACCGCGATCTCGCTCGCCCGCTGGCTGGTGGTGTGCCCGTTCGGCACCCTCGGTAGGAAGGTCCTGCGGCATGAAGCCCTTCTTCACCAAGCAGCGCCTGGTGTCTGTCTGCGCGAGCACTCCGTACGACATCTTCACGGGGAGGCGGTGGAAGGTGAGAAAGAAAGGTGGGTTTTCTTTCCTTAGCTCTCTGGTGCTCTTCTTGTTTGAGGCGAGCGGAAAGGGCAAGCGTGACCACTGGAAAAGCACCTGCAGGCGTATTTATAGAGGACGAGCGAGCGCCGGTAGCGGCGCCCGTCATGCAGCGTCGCGACCACCCTCGTCTGTCGCGCTTGACTGTAACTCGATTTCTAATACCACTCCGCTTTTAATCCTGTCTTGTCGGTAAAGAAGGGCCATAAAGCGCCGCCCGAACAACGTGTCCGTAACCTCTCGGTCTCGCCTTTAGGCGGAGCAGTTGCTCGGCGGCGAAGCTTTCTCGGGCGGCTGCGGCCCAAGGCGGCAAAAGCTTTGTGGCTTGCGCGAGGCCCTGCCGAGGTGTGGGTTCAAAAGGCCTACCCGCAGATGGGTATAAAGCGCCCAAAAAACTTGAGCAAGGGGCGGTATGAGGTGAGCCCACGGTGGGCCCTCGGTTAGGTCGGTGACGGCCTAATCACCTCTACTCGCGTCCGAGACCATACTTCACACTCTCCGGGAGCTCATCAATGGCGACAACCAGTATGCTCTGGGTCGTGATGACGACCTAGAGTCCATCTGGATTGAGTAAAGAAAGGTTTTATGGGTCGCCCACAGCAGGCAGGACACCCTACTCACGGGACCGTCCGCTCGGAAGGGTCCCTTGGGCGAGACCTCCCAGACCCACTCGGACTACCGCTATTAGCTCCACGAGCACGGCGTTCAAACCAGCGCAGTAAACGCAGCGCTCATCCTCCAGTCCCACACTGCGGATGGGGTATACATGTGGGATAGGCGGCGGCCATTCCTCGCAGACTACCCTGCGCCGGCGAGGACTCGAGAAGGATGCCCCACGTCCAGCTCGACGGTAGCGAGCACTCACGTCCGGCTACGACGGTGGCGAGCACTCCGTCCGGCTACGGACAGTGGCGAGCACTCACGTCCGGCTTCGGCGGTAGCGAGCACTCACGTCCGGCTACGGCGGTAAACAAGCACTCACGTCCAGGCTACGACGTTAGCGAGCACTCACGTCCGGCCTCACGACGGTAAGCGAGCACTCACGTCTAGCTACGACGTTAAGCGAGCACTCGGACACCGAACCTCACGAGGCATCCGGCCGTCCCGCCGACCAAGGCGATCGGACACTAGAACCTCACAGAGGCATCCGGTCGTCCTGCGAGCCAAGGCCTTTGTAGCTACGACGTTAAGCGAGCACTCGGACACCGAACCTCACAGAGGCATCCGGTCGTCCTGCCGACCAAGGCACTCGGACACCAGAACCTCACAGAGGCATCCAGTCGTCCTTGCCGACCAAGGCACTCGGACACCCGAACCTCACAGAGGCATCCGGTCGTCCTTGCCGACCAAGGCACTGTCTAGCTACGACGTTAAACGAGCACTCGGACACCCGAACCTCACAGAGGCATCCGGTCGTCCTGCCGACCAAGGCACTCGGACACCAGAACCTCACAGAGGCATCCGGTCGTCCTTGCCAGCCTAAGGCACTCGGACACCGAACCTCACAGAGGCATCCGGTCGCCTTGCCGAGCCAAGGCTTTGTCTAGCTACGACGTTAAGCGAGCACTCGGACACGAGAACCTCACAGAGGCATCCGGTCGTCCTGCCAGGCCAAGGCGATCGGACACTAGAACCTCACAGAGGCATCCGGTCGCCCCTGCCGAGCCAAGGCTTTGTCTAGCTACGACGTTAAGCGAGCACTCGGACACCCGAACCTCACGGAGGCATCCGGTCGTCCTGCCACCAAGGCACTCGGACACGAGAACCTCACGAGGCATCCGATGCGTCCTGCCGACCAAGGCACTCGGACACCGAACCTCACAGAGGCATCCGGTCGTCCTTGCCGACCAAGGCACTGTCTAGCTACGACGTTAAACGAGCACTCGGACACCCGAACCTCGCGAAGGCATCCGGTCGCCTTGCCGACCAAGGCACTTCGGACACCGAACCTCACGAAGGCATCCGGTCGTCCCTGCCGACCAAGGCACCGCCTAGCTTCTGACGTTAAGCGAGCACTCGGACACGAACCTCGCGAGAGGCATCCGTCGTCCTGCCGACCGAGGCACTCGGACACCGAGAACCTCACGGAGGCATCCGGTCGTCTGCCGCCACCAAGCGGTCGGACACTAGAACCTCACGAAGGCATCCGGTGCGTCCCGCCGAAGCCAAGGCCTTTGTCTAGCTCTGACGTTAAGCGAGCACTCGGACACCCGAACCTCCCAGAGGCATCCGGTCGTCCTGCCGACCAAGGCACTCGGACACCAGAACCTCACAGAGGCATCCGGTCGCCCCCGCCACCAAGCGATCGGACACTAGAACCTCACAGAGGCATCCGGTCGTCCTCGCCGACCAAAGGCTCTATCTAGCTACGACGTTAAGCGAGCACTTTCGGACACCGAACCTCACGAGGCATCCGGTCGTCCTGCCGACCAAGGCACTCGGACACCAGAACCTCACAGAGGCATCCGGTCGTCCTGCCGGACCAAAGCGATCGGACACTAGAACCTCACAGAGGCATCCGGTCGTCCTGCCAGACCAAAGGCTTTGTCTAGCTCTGACGTTAAGCGAGCACTCGGACACCGAACCTCACAGAGGCATCCGGTCGTCCTGCCACCAAGGCACTCGGACACCCGAACCTCACGAGAGGCATCCGGTCGTCCCGCCGACCAAGGCACTCGGACACCGAACCTCAGAGGCATCCGGTCGCCACATCGACCGAGGCACCATCCACAACGATTAAAATTAAAGCAAACTCATCGCAGAGACATTTTCATAAAGAAAAAGAAAATTTCATTATAGGCCAACAGCTCAAACTTTACACAACTTTACACGATGCAGCGAGATATAAGAGTGGCCACATTTGCACCAGCGCAGACTCTACCCACGCCTAGAACCTATCAAACATCCGTGCGGCATCGGTGGCACCGACGGCATGTTGGTAGGCCCTTGCCGGTCGACGGGGCAGCCGCCATGGCGCGGCAACACGCCGATGCCTCTGCGCGTTCGGCGACATCGACGGCCCGCGCAACTCACGGTCGGCGCCCTTGCGCCATCGCCTCGGAAGGGCCCCTTACCACCTCGAGCCTCGGGCGACCTCGGCGTAGCGTCAGCAGGCGGCGTCGCGCGGCCGCAGCTTCTTCCTCCTCCGAGCTCGTCCATCGCTGGTCGAACTCACCAAAGCTTCGGCCAGAGGATCTTCTTCTTCCAGTAGCGCCATCGCCGAAGCTAAAGACTAGAGGATGTCTCAAGCCATTTGAAAGAACAAAAGAAAAGCTCGTCCCCTTCAAGCAAGCTCGGCCGCATGCAGATATATATATCCGGACGAAGGAGGCTAAGCGTCTCGAGTAAATGCGGTGTGAAAAGCGAAGCATCCTTCACGTAAACCCGAGGCGATCAAGAAGACGAAGCGGTAGCGCGCCAAACTATGCTCGCATGCGCAGCGAGGCAAGTAAAAGCCCGGCGGTTCAAATGCCCCTACCAAACTGTGGGACAGTCCGATCGGAACGAAGCACATCTAACGGAAATCGCTTAACCGGATCGGCTGGACCGACCTACCAGGCCCGGCCACCACTTTCGTCCAAGTTCAACCCCCAACCGAATCTGCCGAAATCGCTTGGGAGTTCGGGGGCTACTGACGAATACTAATAAAAAGGATACCCCAACGGTGGCGCCCGCGCCGACCAAATCGCTGCGAGACCGCGCCAAGGCATCCGCTCCCGACCGGCGAAGCGAATCCGACGAGACAGCGCTCCGACCCATCTTGGCGGGCGGGATCTCCCGACTCCAACCAAACCAAGGTGACAAACGCCGAGTGCCGCGTGTCAGGTCCTCACCGGCCTACCGCCACGTACCCTCGAATAAGGTCAATCAGAGCGACTATACAAGGGCAGGTAGCTCCTTCCCAAGAAGATCGGTGATCAGAAGACAAAGCTTCGGCCCATCAACGATCCACGTAAAGACGAGCGACGCGCTCCCTCCGGCAAAGCACCAACGTCACGCATCTCGACGGGATTCGCAAGGACCACAGAGGGCAACGTCACGCTACTTCCCGGAAATACCTAACCTCCCCGACCACCAAGGCTACCAACCCAAGATGGGCAAGACGGGTGGCGACGATCCACGGGACGAAGGACCGGAGCTCCTAGCGAGGTCGCCTCGCTTTCCTCCTAACTCTCGATGTAACTCCGCCCTTCCTTACGTATAAAAGGAGGAGAAATTTGAAACGATCGAGGGCAACGAGCAAGAACAAGAAAGGGAGAGAGCGCTATCAAACCCTCTCGCTAAGCCATCGGCATTCTCGCTTGTAAAACTTTGTGCGATCATCTGTACCAAGAGTAATACAACACCACCACACACGAATGGAGTAGGGACCTTCACCCAACCAAGATACATCTTGGACTCACGAAGTCTAACCATTCAGGGAGTGGAACGCGCGACCCCCTAGACTTACAAATTTACTTGCCGGCGCTCCCGAAAACGCCGACAAGAATGGACTGGACCACGGTCGAGGCAAGATGACCGAGCCTTTGATGCCATTGTTCTTTACTGATCTTGATAGTGGACAGAGATTGATGAGGTTGATGAATAGTAGGTAGAGGGTATAGCCCTTTCTCACATTTGCCTCGAAGAAGCACCTTCTTCGTGTCTCGATCCTTGACAAAGCATACATTTGGATGAAATTCAAAAAATGTGTCATTGCCAACATAAAATTTATGGATAGACAAAAGATGTTTGCTGGCTTTGGGGACATGAAGGATATCTTTGAGGATTAACGAACAATTTGAACCAGCAATAGTACTATGACCAAGATGAGAAATCGGCATACTTGTCCCATTAGCAACTTGCACCTGATCATTTCCCTTGTAGCGTTCCGTCATCGTAAGCCTATCTAGATCATTGGTGAGATGATCTATTGCTCTAGTGTCAGCATACCAATTGGTATCCACCGTGTAATTTGTTGAGGCTGTTGCAGCAACTCGTTGATCTTCGGTCTGATAGCTATGATCAAAACGGTGATAACACCTTAGAGCATCATGACCATGCTTACCCCAGACCTGGCAAGTGGGACGATTGTTGTAGTTGTTGTTGCCAGTGCGTCCACCACCACGATAGCTGCGACCATCTCTACGGCCACATCCTCTATCGTGCAATCCAGAGTTATTCTGGCTGCTCTTTTGGTTGATCCTAATCACATTGTTTGCTGAAGATGTCATGTTGATGTGCTCCTTCCTAGCTCATAACTGATGAGATGAGCATACAGGTCTGTCAGCATGATTGGATCTGACCGAATTGAAACTGACGTAACCAGAGAATCATAGTCATCGCCAAGCCCAGCCAAAATATAAGACACAATTTCTTCTTCTTGCAAAGGATTGCCGATTGATGCCAGTATGTCTGCCAAGCCCTTCATCTTGCTGAAGTAATCCGAGGCAGACATGTCCTTCTTGTGCAGATTGGTGAGTTGAATTCAAATCTGCATGATACGTGCACGAGAGCGTGAGGCAAACATGCTCTCCAATGTTGCCCACACTGCTGCTCATGTGCCAAGGAACAACACCTGAGTAAGGATCTCTTCACTTAACGAAGAAAGTAGTGCACTCAGCACCAATTGATCCTATTGAACCCAGCGAGTATACTCTGGGTTTGGTACTTGACAAGCCTCATTGCCAGCACCTTGAGTGATCATGGCTGGTGGCATCTCAATCGTCCCTTCAACATAACATAAGAGATTTTGGCTACGAAGGCATGTGACGATTTGTGCTTTCCACAGGAGATAGTTCTCCCTGGTGAGCCGAACATTGACGAATTGGTTGAAGGATGGTGTGGGAAGAACTCCTGTTGCAATAGAGGTAAGGGATCCTGATGCAGCAGTGTTGATTGAAGTAGACGAAGTGCTAAAAGATGTCATTGTGGCTAGATGAAAAGAGGCTCTGATATCATGAAAAACTTAATGTTGGCCAAGATAACCTTCTCGGTTGTACTTGGTCTTGTATTTATAGTCATACAATGGATACATAGTGATTCACAAAGATTTATAGATATTATAGATCAATCTCTAAAAGGAAATAAACTGATTACCGGCCTTATTTGATACGCAGTATCTTGTAGATAATAAAGATAATCACGATAGTATGCAGACTTTAAGTCCTTCAATCACGGTAGTGATAGGGATTGCTTCTTTAACACAAGGATCTTATTGCTCGATCTGGTCTTACAGATACTCGAACTAGCACAAGATTACACGGGATAACATCCCTGCCGATACTAACCTGCTATACTTATCCTTCTAATTATGGTTAGCCGGGATTACAGGAGACGGCAATTATATTGCCTAACACTTCGGACATAAGCGACAGACCGGTGTTCGTAGCCGGAGAAGAAGACGGGCTCGGCCGCGCGGGTGAAGGCAGTGGAGTCGGTCCTGAATTCATTGTGTCACATAGAGAAGGTGCGCAAAGAGTGACCAAGACCACATGTTCTTGTAGGATGTTCCTATGGCTACAGCCTACATGCATCTCGTCTTGTCGCACAGCTGCCAGAGATACGGTCCCCAACCTCTGCAACCATGTCAAACAAAGAAGTTGATGGTGAAGCAAGGAATTCAAGACAATCAATGGAGCAGGGTCCTTACAAGTTACAAACAGGACTCTCGTTGGAGATACTTAGAACTCGAATAATCTGTTGGAATAAGTTAGAACATGGTTGTCAGGACTCGATGTCTCTGTTCGATTGCTATGTTACCATGTTACTTTCATTGCCATAAAAGAAATAGGGGTTCGCCCTTTTTCGAAAAAAAAGTAAGTTACATTCTGGGAGGAATGGGGAATTACTCGCATGCCTGGTTCAGATTTCAGTATTGTTTGAAATGGACTGAAAACGTTTCATGTGCTGTTTGAGCTTCATTTTGTGGTGGCTGCATCCTCAAACAGCTATGTTCTTTGCTATTTGCTTGTAATAAGATGCGTGTTTAGCTTGTTTTCTTTGAAAGGAAAAACGACTCTTTGAACTATACCTGCTTGTTCAAGATGCATATGTACGATACAATTAGCCCCTTTAATTTGCTCCCAACTTTGATCCAACCTGTAGATTCCTCAGGAAAGAGGCACCATGTAGATTGATGGCATCCAGGACATCCCCAGCTTCAGACTCCCTGCCTGAATGCTCATAAAGATGAAATGCAGCACTCAAGATGAAGCTGTCAGGTTTCAGCGATCCACATGTCGTCTCGAAGAGCGAGATGCCTTCATCGACATGACCGTACTCCAGATACACCCTCATCATGGACCGGCAACAGGCCAAATCAGCACCCACACCTATCTCCTTCATTTGGTTGAATATCCTCTGGGCTTCATCAATCTGCCCTTCTTTCAGAAAGGCGAAAATGAGGTGGTTGAAATGAAGGCATGAAGGGACCATGTTGCTATTCAGCATCATATGGATGGCTTCCTCAACTTTGGAGTAACATTTACCCTCTGTGTATGCTCTAATCAGTGCAAGATATGTAAGCGAGTCGGGAACATGACTGCTTTCCTGCATCTCCTGGAATATATTCTCTGCCTCATCATGAAGTCCTGAAGTGGCGTAGACATTGATCATGGAATTGAAGCTGATCTGCATATTGCAAATTAGGTCCAAATCAGTCACACTGATTAACCTCAAGGCAGAACTAATACCATTCCATGCTTCGTAAACGACAATTTCAGAAGTTATTGCCAATGAAAGAATACCTTTCCAGGCCTGATACCATCTTCCTTCATTCTATTGAATAGTGAAGACGCCTCCTGGTGCCTCCCTGCAGAAATGAGAATTAAGAGACTTAGCAGTTAGCACTGAATAGAATGAGGGAGAGTGTGGGAAAATGAGTTGAACATGAAATCTTTCGTTGATTCTCTACAAGGCAGAGGAACTTGACCTGCTTTTCCATAGAAGCTAAGCATGTTTGTGTATGTCTTCTCATCAATCGGTAAGCGTAGTTCTTGTGCAGCACTAAACATTTCAATAGCCTTGTCCAGACTTCCTCCTTGGCCATAAACACTGAATGAGAAAACTGAAGCTGATGACATAATGTTCTCAACAAAACATCAAAAAGGTAGACAACTCCCTACGTTTGGCTCCAATGTTAATGTGAATATGTGATGTTTTCTGAAGATCATATACCTTATCATTATGTTGAATGTTTGCATGGACCGAGGAATGCCAGAGGATATCATGCGATCATATATGCTGACAGCTGAGTGTAATTTGCCTGCTTGGATACTAAAGCTGTAACAGTTAGCTATGGCAACTTGAGACCTGAAAAGTTTGCTTGTCCATCAAATGAGGAAAAGATATTATCCAGACCTGACTCAAGCATTGACTTGATAAAAGTATTGTACACGACAGTATCAAGCTCTACTTCATCACGGAAACATCCATGTATGATGTTTTCTGCCTCCTGAAATTTCCCTGGGAGTAATATGACTGTGAGTATACACAGCAATAAAATGCCTGACCAAACTTATTGCACAACGATTGATGCTATACTTATTTATCTCTTCAACACAGAAGTTAAACAGCCTATACATTTATCTCTTCATCACAGACGTTAAACAGCCACCATATCATCTAACGTAAACAAGTTATATAGCAGTAGAAGATAGAAACCAGCAGAAGACCCTTACCGTGCTTAGTCAGGTGAGTGACAAGTATGCTAATCGTCACAGCGTCTCTATCATAGCCTTGGTCAGCCATTTCCATGAAAAGATTATATGACTCATCAGTTTTGCCACATTTACATAATGCATCAATCATTGCATTGTAGACAGGTCCTCCTACTCGAAACGATGGTGATGCTGACTCAGACTGTTCTTGTGCTTTCTCTAACTGCTGGGCCTGACCATATTGGACAATCAAAGTAGCTACTGCAGCAGAATCATCAGGCTTGGCTCCCAATTCAGTAAGCAGTTCATAAAGGAATTTTGCCTCATTAGTACTCCCTGCAGCAGAATACATGTATAGACAGCAGTAAGAGACAGTATGTGCAGGCATGAACACCATGTTCTGTGTCGCACCTTAGCTTGCTCACCTTCCCTAGCAAATTTGCTGATCAATTGGCACGCACTGGATAAGCCCACGGGAGTGTTTAACAAGGATTTCAACATCATGCTAACTGTTGGATTGTCAGTCCGATCGAGTGCCTTTGAGGAGTTCACTTGTTTCTGAAGCACACGAGTGTTATTTCCAGCATACATCTCTATAAGAGAAAGCATTGTTGGATAGTTCATGGTCATTTTATTCATCTGCATATCTTCGAATGACTTATCCGCACCCTCAATCATCCCACTTTTGCAACAAACTTCCATCACAGTCATACAGAGGCCTATATCAAGCTGGAAATTTTCTTTCCTAATCATTAAAATCAGTGCCATTGCCTTCTCTAGATGACCATGCCTCATATATAACCTGAGCAGGTCATTACAGCAAAACGCATCAGGCAGGTCATATTTGGAGAGAGCTCTGAAAGTATCTTCCGCAGAAGCTATGTCTTCCATTGCAACATGACATCGGAGAAGAGCACTGTAAGAAAATTGTGATGGCTTCACATTTCTCAACCTCATAGAATCCAAAACTTCCAATGCTCTATCATAATTTTCAACATTCATGTGAACTTGGGCCATTGCCACATAAGTTTGCTCGTCGCTTAGAAGACCCACCCTCTCAATTTCCTCAAATGTGTGTTGCGCATCTTCATAAAGCCCAAGCTTACCATATATCCTAACAAGAATTCCATAGATAACCTCATCAGGAACAATCTTATTTTGTTCCATCTCAGAGAAGAGCGAAAGTGCTTTCGAGTAGTCTTCATTCTTATAATAGAGTGCCAAGAGAGATGCACAGGTGTATTTACTGGGGACAATACCATCTGCCCTCATCTCATCATAAAGCCTCAATGCCTGCTCCCCTTTGCCATGCTTGGCACTCAAGCTAATCAAAAGGCTATATGTCGCCTCCTCCGGAACAAATCTAGACCTCTTCATCTCACCAAATGCATCCATGGCCTCCTCCAGGAGATCTTCCTTGACATATGAGCAGATAACAATTGTATACGAGAACTGATTTGGCACTACATTGGCTTCCAGCATCTGATTCCACAGATGGATGACTTTGCCATGCAGCTTCTGCTTCTGCAGGGATGAGATCATGTAATTGAAAACCGAAATGGAGGGTACTATATTGCGCCTGCGCACCGCGGAATAGAACAGCATCATATCCTTTAGTCGCCCCCACCTTGCGTATGCGCAAAGGAGGGTTCCACATGCCACTGTGTCAGGCTCACAGCCAGCCTCAAGCATCTCAAGAAATGTCTCCTCCGCGAGTCTGATCTTCCCAACCTGACCGTATAATCTGAGAAGAATGGTGTAGGCGACGACACTCGGTTCATAGCACAGCTGCATGGATCAAGAACATAAGGTTGAAATTCAGAAACAAATTTTCAAGAATTCAGCTCAAAAGTTGCCATCTTTTGAGAAGTTTTGAGGTGATTTGAGGTGTGTGCGACCTGAAGCTTCATCCAGGCGAAGAAGTCGCGGGCCTGGCGCCAGCCGCGCTGCTCGTGGAGCACGACGCACATCTCGCGGAAGGTGAGCTTGGACACGAATGACGCCATGGCCTCGCGCATGTCCGCGGAGGGGCGCGACGCCGTGGCGCGCACCGCGCGGACGGCGGCGACCACGTGGCGCCCGTACACGTGGCCAGCGCGGTCGTCCTCGACGTACCGGGCCATCTGATCCGTGGTGCGGCGGACCCACCTGGGCGTGTCCGCCCCCGGGCCCTGGATGCGGCGGGCGCGGCGGAGGCGCTGCGCCTCGTCGTGGAGGAGGCGGCGATACGGGCGCCGGCGCGGGGAGGAGGAGGAAGAGGAGGACGACGACGTGCCGGAGGAGAGCGACCAGGAGGCAGCGCTGTCGTCTTCGTAGGAAGAGCAGGTGATGGAAATGGCGGTGGTGGTCGCTGCGGCCATTTGAGCGTGAGGAGCAGCAGAAGCCATCGCCATGGGCGCGGGAAGGGAAGGTAAGGGAAAGGCTACGGGATAAGGTTAGATTTTTTTTTTTTTGAGTGTTTAGCTTTTATCCGGATGTTTTATTTCTTAAAGAGAGGTACTTCAATGCTTTTCTTTTTTACAGTTGCATAAATATTAAAGCATGAATGAATGATAGATGGTGATTACTTACTCCTTCGCTTGTTTTAAGATTTGTACAACTTGTATTAAGAAGGAAAGCATTGAAGCACTGCTCTTCTTACAAACATCCAAATTTTAGACCTTTAGATCAAAGTATTAAATCATCCATCAAAACACAATCTCACCTCCCTTCACGTCTTACGAATCTCACCGCAGATCCAATGCTCTAAAATTTGGATGTTTTTTGGTTAAGAAAACATCCGGATGATGTTTATCAAAACCCTAGATTTTTCCCCGCCAGCGTGGGGTAACTCCAAATGGGGCCGCTGGTCGGCCAGCAAGCACACAATAGCAAACGGTGTTTATCTTACTGTTGTATGATTTATAGGCCCAGTTTGAACCAATTTTTGATGGTGTAGAATCCGGAATCAGGTGGATAATAGCTTCTGATTCTTTAAGAATCTAGATTTTGGATTCTCTAAGAAACTTTTCCCACAATCAGAAGTAGGTTTGTACATAAAATCAGAAGTTATCACCCACCGATTCTTGGAGAACCCCTTTTGCATGCTTCACTTTTATAGCACACTGTATCTTTCTACAGCTGTTTTGTTTCTATGAATTAGAAAATCTTGGAGGTAAACACTGAAATCAGGGCAGATCTAACTCGGTGCCAGTGCACACGACACTTACCAAACTTATAAAATCCACTCAAGAGTAGTACTGAAATTGAGAGACCAACTAACACCAGCAGTTTTGCTTGGTGAGTCGTCGAGATCCTTTCGATGACTTATGTTGTGTTGAAGAGATATCTGTATGATCCGATCGATTACATAAGACCTGCGGTAGCAATAAAATGGGGGTGCACACAACGCTGAGTTAGGAAAAGGATCCTCACAAGTCACATCCAATCATTTCTCCTCTTTTCTATTGATTTATGATTCAATAGTGAAATACAGTTGCAATACTAAATCAGTACACAGAGGGCGCTTCATTTGTTTCTCACGTTCAGATAGTATGCAAGTTATTTTCTAAATTGATTACTGCAGTGGTGGCACATGAAAATATGCTAATAGACTATTATATATTATACAGTGCTTCTTAGAAGAAAAACATTTTCAGGTGATGTTTTTTATGAAAAAAAGGTACGAAACCACTCGGCAATACATACATAGTATGAAGCTTCATGTGTACGTGCACCCATCGCTAAATTCGTGGCTCCGCGGCTGCCTGAAATGAATTCTTTTTTAAGGAACTTGAAAGCAGAACCGACACTTGTGTGCTCTGGTTGCATGGGTGACAACATATTTGTCCCCGTGAGTCATGTGGATCTAGTGAATCTTCAGTGAGTAGTGCACTCCATGGCGTATCTGCAAAAGGAAATATGTTGGTTGTTTGCTGCGAATGGTGGCACTTTTCCACTGAACTTCAGGGTTGTGCTCTAAGAAGAAAGAGAGTTCAATGTGATAGCAGAAAGGTAGGGAAGCAGTAACACACTAGCACCGCTACTCCTAGGCAGGCAGCCATGGCCAATGGAGCAAGTAGCAGTAATAGTAAAACTGTAAGAGCAATTGTACTCCCAAACCAATGGACAAGTGACTTTTCCCTCTCCCATGACCACAGATTGTAGCATTCTATCGTGGGAGGCTTTTGTGTCCTTTTTACAGCGTGCATTTTGGGTAAAATAACTAGAAATTTTTACCATGTGAAACTGAAGATTCTATTCTATTCTAGATTGTAGCGTTCTACTAGAATTTTCTCTCCCATGACTGGAACTGTGCCCAGCCATTAGCTCAGGTTCTATTCTACTGAGGATATGTACAACTAGGAATTTGTACGCGGCTGCCACGCCGCGGGCGCCACTCTCTACACGAGAAAACTGAGTTTTTTTTTCGGGAAAAAGGCTTAAATGTAATGGTAAAGAAAACATGAAAAAAATGTATATTTTTTTTGCGAAGAAGGATCCGAACGGTTTTGTGCCTGCGAAAAAGGACCTAAACGCAATTTTGATTCTGTGGAAAAGGACCCGAGCGAAAGCCTTAAAAACGCATAAAGGACCTAAGTGTAATATATATATTTTTTTGGAAAAAAGGACTTATCCGTAAGTCAAAAGGACCTAAACGTAATTTTGTTTGTGGAAAAGGACCCGAGCGCAAGCCTTAAAAACGCATAAAGGACCAAAGCGTAATATATATTCTTTTTTTTGGAAGGAGGACCTGTTTGTTATGTGGAAAAGGACCCGAGCGAAAGCCTTAAAAACGCATAAAGGACCTAAGTGTAATATATATATATTTTTTGGAAAAAAGGACCTATCCGTAAGTTAAAAGGACCTAAACGTATTTTTATTTTTGTGGAAAAGGACCCAAGCACAAGCCTTAAAAACGCATAAAGGACCAAAGCGTAATATATATTCTTTTTTTTGGAAGGAGGACCTGTTCGTTATTTTTTTCCGGACAAGGACCTGACTGTAATTTTTTTTTCTAAGAAAGGACCTATCCGTAAATAAAAAAGGACCTTTCCATAAAAAAAATTTCGGCTCGGCTCATAGCTCGAGCCGAGCCGGCCCACTGGACACGTGGGCACCTTCCCCTTGCGAGAACTCTGCAAGGATTAGAGAGAGTTATTATGCATATGTGCTTCAAGCGATTATCTCATTTGTCACCTAGGTAAAAGTTTTTGAAGGCACTATCCAAACTCTCCCCTTTCAATACATGGTGGCTTCATAATCCTACAATAACATTTGCATTTCAGCCTTCGAATTATTTTCATTTCAACCCTTATGCTATTTCAATTCATACTTTCGTTGAAAATTTTACAGCAAGGTCCTTATAACAAGATAATAAACCACAAATCCATCCCTTGGCCTACCTGTCAGCCCTTGCTTGCTAAAGTCATCCACCCATGACATGACCCAGCTTGCCAGCCACCATCCTCTCTCTCTCTCTCTAGATCATCATCATCTCCCCGCAGGGCAAGAGCCTCCCCACCCTCTCACGTAAGAGTGATGTCACCGCGATTTCACCATCGTTGCCGCTGCTCCCGGCTAGATCTGGCCGGAGCCGAGCGCCAATAGCACGCATTCTCCCCACACTCGTCTTCGTCAGACTCCACCCGAGGTCGTCGTTGTCCTCGATCGGCCTCCGCCTAAGGCCGTTGTTGTCCTTCATCGCAGCTGTCGTCCTTGTTGTAGCTCTCTGATCAGAGGTCCGTCATCGACTTCCCAGCTGACAATGGCCATCATTTTCCCAATCACGAAGAATGGACATACTAGGAGAGCTCCCTCAACCTTTTTCCTCTCTTTCTCGCGAGAGGGCTGCACTCTCCCTGTGAAGTCACCACGGCAACTCGGTGCTTTGACACCCTACAAGCACCCGGTCCTCTATGCTGGCATCCGCTCTTTACTGTTCTAGCTGTGCATAGTATTTTTCCGTAAATGGTCGTGACAGCGATAAAATTTAGAAGTAGCCCCTACGGACATTGGATTTTTAACTCATTTCCAACGGTTCCGGGTCCGTTGGATTTTTTTTAGCGCGAAAATTTTCCAGTGGTCTCAGACCGCTGGATTCTAGCAATTTTCAGCGGTTGGACACCGTTGGATTTTTTTTATTTTCCGATCCGTTGGAAATTACAAAAGTAAAAAAAAATCGGAATCCAGCGGATGGGCACCGCTGGAATTTTTTTTATTTTCCAGTCTGGTGGAAATTACAAAAGTAAAAAAAAAATCCAACGGTGCCCAACCATTGGAAATCGCCGGAATCCAGCGGTTGGGCACCGCTGGAAGTTTTTTTTTGATTTTTTTTTTATTTTCCGGTCAGGCGCACGACGTCCGCTGGAAAATAAAAAAAATCCAGCGGACCGAAACCACTGGAAATGTGTTAAAAAAAATCCAGCGGTCCCAGTCCGTTGATTTTTACTGTGTAGAGGCTACTTATAAAATTTTGTCACAGAGACGACTATTTACGAAAAAAATACTATACACAAGGCTAGAACAGTAAAGACTTCACCAGGTCCTGCTAAGCACCCACTGTGAGGCATCATGTTGTGTGCATTCTCTAACTCCATGCCATGTGGGGCCACTGTGCAGTGGAAAGTGGGGCCCACATGCCAGCCTTGTTTGACCTGCCTACCCATCGCGGCTCCCCTCCGCTGCAAAACATACGCGCTGCAAGAATCATATGATTCTTCTTCAGGTAGAGATTTAGAGATCATGGTACTGGTAGGTGTTTCGGTGTTCAGTTCTAGTGCCCACAACTTGCAGTGTATGAATGGAATGATCTTTTTTGTATTGACTGTGGACACTGCTATGGTATATGAAAGATTTTTAGGACATGATTCTGCACTACCATGTTCAATCAAACCATCATTTGTTATAGTAAGATTTGTTCCAAATGATGAAGAGAGTAGCATAGAAGGGGGTTGTTTTCTTGTCAAGTAGGTCTGGAAGAAGCAGAAGCAAATGGTGGTTGCAAGTAAAGCTGTGAGAATGCTATAATCTGTAACTGGATTTTTCATCTAGATATCAGGGGCAGTAGAAACTAGAAACTGGTTCACGGTCCAGTTTGGGTGATCAAAAGCATTAGAATGATGTTCCAGTGACTATTACTAGAATGTGTACGTACTGCTATCATGCTTTCCCTGTCATTCTTCGCATGACCTTAACTTTTCAATGTACAATCGCCGTTGCGGTTTCAAGCGTTGTATGGTGACTGCCACAGCCAGTAGAGTGTAGCATTGTTTCACAAAACACAGGCTATGGCTCCCCTCTTTAGAAAAGGGAAGAGAGAGAGAGAGAACGAGAGCACAGGACGACACAACTAGAAGGGCAAATGCTCCATACAGAATGTAGGAGTACCTATGACGATGGTTACAAGCCTTTTGCCAGAATATGAAACTTCTTCACCTTATATGTGCAATTATGCATCATAAGTTTATTGATCAAACCTCTCAAACAAAAAAAAGTACATTGATCAAGGTGCACGGTGGCCATCAATGATGCTTTGCAAGTAGGGCAATTAAAATTTTCAATAACCGCATTGCAATCAGGCCAAACAATAGTTATGCGTCGGTGAACACAATGATAATATTTAAGTAATATAGCCAATCTCCATTCCCTCGAAGAAAGCAAGTTCTCATGTTCTTACATTGCTAACGCTGAATCCACCAAAGTA
Source organism: Otatea glauca (assembly GCA_036346275.1). Classification (NCBI taxonomy): domain Eukaryota; kingdom Viridiplantae; phylum Streptophyta; class Magnoliopsida; order Poales; family Poaceae; genus Otatea; species Otatea glauca. Next base: position 1,462,539 of record CM070721.1, on the reverse strand, counting down.
AACTAAATTGCAGTGAATAACAGGCAGAGGACTTCTTCTAGTTTCTCGAAAAATTCTCAGATTACATAGGTAATGCGTGAGAGATCATATGAATATCTGACATTATGACTGTCCCAAACATTAGGTCATGCTGACCAGTGACCACAATCCAGGGCTTATCCGAGGAAGTTCATGATCACCAAGTGGAGCACCAGATTGCACAGAATAAAATCTGCAAAAGCCCTTTCTGGGGGGAGATCCTGCATATAATGTTTTGATATACAACGTTATGCCGGAAGCCAAAAGTAGATTATCCAAGCAAATAACAGTGAAAGTAGAGTTACCTTGAATTCCTTGTTATCTTTGTTGACTTGAATTCGGAGGCAAACTGCATAAACATTGACAGTTATGCATCATGCAACCAAGGAAGGGTGATCATGATTGAGAGGCGGTAAGAAATTCCTACCAGCAAGCACTGCAGTTCCTATGCATGAAAGGACACCAGAGAGGAAAGAGTTGAAGGGAAATGACCCTACTATTCCCATGTAAACAACCTGTTTTGCCACATAAGAGAGCATTTCAATAGTTTGCAGATGGCACTGTACTACCAGGCCAAGGCCTATTTTGCAACAATGATTGAAGAGAAGACTTTTGGGTTGAATACACGACTAACGTTCAGTTAGTAAAACAAGTGCTCAAGGAAAACTTGCACTGAACCTAAGAATCTGGATTGAACCCACTATATCACACCATCTTAGAAAATCGCACCTAATACTTACATCTGTCAAATCAAACACTGACGGGCATACAGTTGCATAGCAACCCATAACTACACCTACACAAATCGGTTGCCAGATGGCTAGGTAGAGCATATTTTTGCAAGTTGATACCCATTAAAAACTGATAAATGAAATATCATAAACAAACAAGATATTTGTCATCTAGTAAATCAGCACATGGCTTTAGGAAATCCCCATGTATGGTGCGTACGGTGTAACTTTCAACATGTTCTACTAGAACAAAATAACTCACCAGACCACAGATACCACAACTGACAACCCTATTTCTACATTTGCTCTAGTGAAACATTTTTAAGATAATATATGCTCCAGGTTGTTCAGATAAAATTTTCAACTTCCATCTTGAGGCTTCAAACTCCTCTTAAACCATATAATCACTAAAAAAAGCGTAAGTGTTAAAAATTACCTGAGTAAGGGCAGTAGCCACAGCGAAAACCACATACAGGTCGATGATCTGCAGAAATATCACCACAAGGAGAACCGGATCATTAATAAGTTGACGACCTCAGGTAATGGGGAAGAGGAAAAGGTCAAATCAGGTTACCTTAAGATTTGTTGGTGTGGCAGCATAGGCCTTGCTCAGGGACTGGATCAGAAGCTTTGCATCGCTTGTTGGCCTTGGCATCCTCAGAAACTTGTGTCCTCTACTTCAAGCTAACTAGCAAGAAAGTAAGTCATAATCAGATTGCCTCGGCAGTAGAAAGGTGGATCAAATGTGCAAACCCCTGATAGCTAGCGTGCAGGTATTAGACTGTTATAGATCATAGCAAACAGTTTCTACAATGCAAGTCTTACGAAATATCTGAGCTTCCAGAGATATAATTCCACCAAGAATGTGCAATTAAAGATGTGTTGCTCTCGCATTGTGACATAATATAGCACCTAATTTCACGGAGCCAAACATTAGATGTGAACTTGTTAGTGCGATTTGGAAAGATTATATATAAAAAAAATGGTAGATTCTACATTTTAAAATCGTGCCATCGATCTCCCAAGTCCTAACACCGAAAAAGTACAGTTTGGGCGCGGCACAATCACCTTAAAGTTTTTTTTAAAAAAAAAAAACGCTGCAGTCGTCAGGGGCGGACCTAACGCTGCAGTCTTCAGTTGAACCCCCAAAATTTTTGGAAAATAAACTGCTATTAGTACTCCAGCACGCAACAAACTGCACGGATTGGAGTAGAAAGAGATTTGACCCCACGAGGATCGACGGGGATCACAGCGCCGGCCAGAGATGGGGAAGATCTTGGAAACGAAGGAAGGAGGAGAAGAGCTCACCGCGCCGGCCGCCGGAGAAGGGGAGGAGAAGATATGGAAACGAAGGAAGGGGAGGAGAAGAGCTCAGCGCCGGCCGCCGGAGAAGGGGGATGGAGAAGATCTGGAGAAAGGTGGAAACGAAGGAAGGGGAGGAGAAGAGCTCACCGCGCCGGCCGCCGGAGAAGGGGGAGGGAGAAGATCTGGAGAACGGTGGAAACGAAGGAAGGGGAGGAGAAGAGCTCACCGAGCCAGCCGCGCCGGAGAAGGAGGACGCGAACGGTGGGAACGAAGAGAAGAGGCGAAGAACGTCTCGGTAGCTCGTTTTGGGACGGCGAAGGTTATCGTCTGACTTCGGACGCGAAAGCGGCGCCTTGCGGCAAGGGGGAAAAAATTAGGTCAAATTTGGTGAAATCTCATATTTCGGCTGGAAACGAGATTTAAAATCTCAGTGAAACGTGCGTTTTAAAAAACAATTGCTACAGTGATTTCAAAATTTTGGTTTAAGGTTTGCTTTTTGAATTTCGTAGAAATTTGATTTCAAACCGCTCGAATGTCCAAATTTCAAATTTGGTAGTTTAGAGATATGATTCGAAAACAAAATTTGAAATCTTGACTCCCACCAACATGGATGTGAAGAACACAGGGTAATGGGAAGGAGCGAAGATGCTGGCCATCGCTTGTCAATTGGCTTACAAATCTAACCACTTCTGTGGAACGAAAGTGTGGACAGAGTAAGACAGTTTATCTTTAGACAACAAAAAGGGAGGATATGGTTCAATCATATCGAGGTTTGGGCATGAATTCTTCGTAAAAAATACTTCTCTAATTAAACAAAATAAAGAGAATGACTAATCATCAGTTGCTCAAAATTCTAGCATTGAATTTATATCGAACCTTTTTTACTTGCTCACTAGTTCTTATTATAATCACAAACCATAACAATCCTAATCAGTCATTATCACCTCTGCCCCTACCTCACAAGACACCACTATCTTGTGGCAACAATCCCTGCTAGGGGGGAGGGACGTCACCTTGTCCTTGAGCCGAGAGGCAACCTGTAGGGATACCCACAGGGATTAAACAATATGTTCAATTATGTTTTAAAAAATTAATATGACTTTTTTATTAACTTATAAATATTTATGTTTTTTAAATATAACTTCAAAAATCGTATCCAAACTTATAGATTTAGATTAGTCTTAACGTATAAGAAAAAACAGATTTATAAACAAAATAATGTATCGATGATTTTAATCAAGTCTTCATGGGGGACTCGTAGGAGAAAGACGACCTCATCCTCATCCCACTAGTGCAGTGGAGGCCAAACCTTATTCCCCGTGCAAGGAGATTAACCCCCTCCCTCGCTTGCCCCCACCCCTATAGAAATTTCCCCATGGCCCCATCCCACGTAGAAAATTGACATTCCTACTCTTTGCACTTGATTCATCGTCTCAACCATCCGCTGCCTTCCTAAGAGCAAATGTACCACTCATGATTGTCTCTCGTCCCATTAACACCTTTTGTCCTCTTACATACCCACATTCAGCGGCGCTGCCACCACTTTGCCGCCTTCCTCTATTATTGGAGATTCTAGTGAACCCAAATCCTAAATTGTGCGAACTTGAACACTAGCTCTATCGGACCGCCGAACAAGTCAAACTCTAAACCGGATGAACTTAAACTCTAGTCCTATTAGGCCGCCGGACAAGTCGAAGGTCTTGTCGGCCTAAGCACGGAATGTGGTGCAAATCCAATGATAAGGAATTTGATTTATTTTCTAAGATCTTTAGTTAAATAATTTTTAATAATTCTAATTAAATTATAGGGTAATATCCTTTTTTATCAAATAGAGTAACATCTAACCTTACAATTCTATCTATATACTTTTTTGCACAATAATTATTAAAACCGTGGAGATTGAATAATTCTCCTCGCTACTCTATGGAGATAAACAAACATCATGTAGTTAATTTAACCAGATAATTAGGTTTTCAATCTTTTTTTGCATCGCTCGTTGGCCTCGGCATCCTCAGAAACTTGTGTCCTCTACTTCAAGCCAACTAGCAAGAAAGTAAGTCATAATCAGATTGCCTCGGCAGTAGAAAGGTGGATCAAATGTGCAAACCCCTGATAGCTAGCGTGCAGGTATTAGACTGGTATAGATCATAGCAAACAGTTTCTACAATGCCAGTCTTACGAAATATCTGAGCTTCCAGAGATATAATTCCACCAAGAATGTGCAATTAAAGATGTGTTGCTCTCGCATTGTGACATAATATAGCATCTAATTTCTGGAGCCGAGCGTTAGATGTAAACTTGTTAGTGCGATTTGGAAAGATTACATATATAAAAAAAATGGTAGATTCTACATTTTAAAATCGTGCCATCGATCTCCCAAGTCCTAACACCGAAAAAGTACAGTTTGGGCACGGCACAATCACCTTAAAGTTTTTTTAAAAAAACGCAACAGTCGTAGTAAAAAAATTTGCGCACCTCTAAAATCCGCACTGCCATGGTACCAAAGATGACGTCCTACCCCAAAATTACCACTGAATTGGGCGTGGATCTAAGCCAAACAAGAGCCAAGAGCCACACCACACACGTTGCGCGAACTAATAGATGGGGGAACTAATCTGGAACTAACAGCATCGTTTCCCGAGAGGTTCTGTTAGGATCTAGAAGGCTCCAGACGGTCGAGATCCGCTCCGCGGGAGAGCCAAACCACGCCGCGACGGAGCCCGGAGAGGAGGAGGGGGCGCGCGGGATGCGGAAGGATCTAGAAAAGCACAGACCCCAGATGGTGGAACGGGCGGAGATGGGAAGAGGGAGGAGACTCACCTCACCTGTGCTGGGGAGACGACGACTTGAGCTCAGTAACCTAGCCTTGCATTTCCCTCTATATAGCTCTGTTTGGAGGGTTGTGCTTCAGCTTTACTTTAGTTTTAGGCTAAAAGCTCCTTAAAAAATTGTAGCTGCTATGGAGGAGCTTTTCAGCTCCCCTTGATTTCATCGGTTTCGGTCTGTGCTTTATAAATTGCTTCGACGCAAAAGACAAAACGGTCCCTCCAGCGCATAAATGGTTGTGAGTTTACGTTTTCATCATCTTTGGTAAAATCAAGTCCACCACGTAGACACTTATAACACGCTCTACCATAATCTTTTGCGGATAATCCCAATTTTGGTTTAATAGTACATCCCAAAAAAGGAGGACCGTACTTGTTTAACTTATCCCTTTCAACTTGGATACCATGAGGCGGACCTTAGAAAGTTTTTGAATAAGTAGAGGGAATTCGCAGATCCTCCAGACGTAGAGCGCGTAGGGCTTTGAAATCAAATACTTTACTCACAATGGAAGTAAACATGTTAGTAACAGAACCCTCCCCACTTGGACGTCGCTGTACTTCGCTATGTTGCTACCTCCCCGCTCGGTTGGCCCCCAAAAGCTACTGATTCAGCAGCCGGTCACTTATAAACAACATAACAAAAAAGCGCGATCATCAGTCACATACTGCTTTACACCTCAAAGAAACCAAAAGCGAATTTTTTCGGTCAGTAGTAGCTCCCAAACATACCCATAGTTGGTATGTTGTGCTGCTCTTTCAGCTTCAGGTCCACTCTGTCAGTATTCCGTCCTCCCACTTGACTTCACCCAACCCTCCGATTCCATGCCTCGTTTGTTCTTCACCTCCTGTGAAAAATCAACCACCTTTCCTTTCTGATCATTAGCACATATACTAGAGGTGCATCCGGCTCGGATTCGGTCGGATATCGCTCTTTTCATATTCTAAACCATATTTTTTGCCGGATTCGGAATCGAATTCGGATAGTACCGGATACGAATACGGCGCGGATAATATCGGTTGCGGATTCGAATCGAATACGGAGCGGAATTGATACGGTATTGAATAATTTTTATCGGATAACGCGCGAAAACATATACCGTATAAAGTACACATATAATATTGATTAACCAACCGTATAAGTTCAACATGCAACAAGATTATCGTAGTCTAACAAGTCATTTTATCGGACAATCCAACAAAGTTACAAAAGTATACTAAATTTGAACGGTACACATATTTAATATAAGGTAATATGAGTGCATGACATGTTTAACATTAATAAAAAAATATTATTTTACTATTTTATACTACTACGAAGCAAACTTTAGGCCATAATCTGATATGTTCCATTGGAGAAATGTATGACAATAGTTACCACACACATCATTCTTCAATTGCATTTTTTTCTATATGGACTCCAAGATTCCTGTGAGCCCCAAAGCATTCAATACAAATAAGAATACTGAAGTTTAGAGATGCCCAATCGGGATCTGGAGAACGACATTCTGCACAACTGTCATTTCCAGGGATATTCCTGAGATGGTTGAATATATCATGTCCCTGTGAACTTTTGCTCTCTTCAAGAGATATAGAATCAATAGAACCAGCAGAACCATGATTTTCTGCCTCTAGAATACCGTATGACAGCTGAAATGAAATGAAATCAGGATAAAGTTAGTAGCGTACTATCTTGAACAATCAATAACTTCAATCATCATATGCATGTAAAGCACTAAAATGGAGCTAATCTTAAGGCAGGCCAAGCAGTGTTGCTGTATTACATGATTATCAATGCAGATGCATACAGTTAGATGTATCTACAGTTTGTGCCCCAAACAGGCAAGCAAGTGTTGCTACAAGATGTATCAAAAGAGAAGACTGCAGCAAACCTGCCGCAGGAATGGTGAATTTAGCAGTGATGCAATAACTCCAGAATTTTCTCAATCCAGTCCTTTTGGTCAGCCCCTGTTTCTGCCTGCCCTCAACAAAGCGAAAAGTATTAATATCTCAAGAAATGGATGTGGCATCGGTGTATGAAAAAATTATAGATGAATCACACCTAAACAATCAAATATGAGTAAGGCGAAATATAGATTTATAAAAAAAATACAAGTTTGCCTACTCACACAGGCAAAAGATAAGGAGCTCGGGATACTTGACATGCCAAGTTTTAAATATATTCACAAGCCGCGATCAAATCACTATGCGCTAACATAGATTTCATACCGATTGTTTATGTCCCTTATTCGGTTATTCCCATAGTAGTACAGGGTTCAATTGCTGTCAAGAACAGAAAAAACCTCTTCCATTCTCCTGGTAAATTTTCAGAACGCTTAAAGAGATAACCTTGTTTAATTATTTGAACCTGGCAAAGAAACAAATTAGTAAGGGAAAGCAACAAAGCTTCTACGAATTAACATAGAATAAAAATGTGGCCAAATTTAATTATACAAAGGGGATAATGGAAAAGTATAATGCTAGATTTTGAACTAAAGGTATAACAATCATAGGTACAGCTTGTCTGGTCCTATTTCAGGAACACATACATTAACAAATCAATCACCGTGTTAGAAATAAAAGGGCGCTGGCACTTAAACATCTGTATTATCTTTTGGCTATCAGCCTCTTCTAATTACATGAAGCAGCAAAGCAGCAACCTTAGAATTCCAGATATTTTAGCCTATTATTTATTAATATTTATCACCAGTGAATAATTATTAGTCAAAAGAGTGGATAATTAACTACCTCGCCATTGGCAGTTGACTGCATCAAGGCTTCAATCTTCTTATAGGATTGAAGACCAACAGGCAACAACATGGATATCAGCACTTTACATACTCAAGAATCGGGGCCGAGGGACGGCGGGACTCGGGGCAGACCGACAGAGGGCGCCGGGCGCTGGGATGGGCCGAGGGCTGCGGGACTAGGGGAGGGCGGTGGACTCGGGCGGAGGGCGCTGGGAGGCAAGGCGGAGGGCACCGAGAGGCCCCGGACGGGCCGTCGGAGGGCGCCGGGAGGTGACGCAGAGGGCACCGAGAGCCCCGGGACGGGCGGAGGGCGGCCTGAGCGGCGGCAGGGTGGCTGCAGGAGGCCTGGGCCGCTCCCGCTTGGGTCTCGCCGTCTCGGTGGAGATGAGGAATGGAGAGTCCGGAGATACGGTTTGACGGCCAGACGAGAGATCTGTGGTCGGTTAGAATCGGATATCCGAACGATCTTTACCGGATATATCCGAGAAAAAAGTTTAGAATATTTTGATCCGACGGATAGTAATCTCTCGAATCCGAAATAAATTATCCGAAACCGATATCGAATTCGAGAACTATCCGAAAAATTATCCGAATCCGATCCGAACCTATCCGGTCGGTTCATAAACATATACTTTTCTAATAATTATTACAAATTTTCTAATAATTTGTAAAAAAACTATATGTAGTGTTGTGAAATAATTTTTTTACAAATTATTAGAAAACTATATGTTTTGTGGAAATTATTTTTTTTACAAATTATTTTTTTACAAACTATAACATATAGTTTCTATTTTTTTACAAATTTACAACACTACAATTTTTTTTATAAATTATTAGAAAACTATATGTTTTATGAAATAGAAACTATAACATATAGTTTTCTAATAATTTGTAAAAAAATTGTAGTGTTGTGAAATTTACTCACTAAAGTGATCTGGCCAAACATGTGGCTTCTAGTGGTCCTTAGATTAGTCTGAGCCAAGGTTACAAAACATAGAAATTAGTGAAATCTCATGAAATCTCGGATTTGGACCCCAATGAGTTTGCATAGACCGGCGGATGTAAAAATCCGAAAAAATTGAAATTGCTACAGTATATTTGGATTTTTATTTTTTCATGAGATTTGGCAAAAACCGCCGAGATTTGAATTTTAAACCGAATTTGAATTTTTGGCGGATCTGACCGGAATTATATCAATAAGTTCTCGAAGTGATCTTCAATGATAATGTTTGAAAAAGTTTATTTTTAGACTTTTTGGCATTTAGTGAAACACTCTCGAATTTTAAAAATTGAGAATGCATTTTCATGCTATGAAAAATTTATGAGAGTATCATAAGATATGTAGGATAATACATAAAATTTATGAAAATATTTTAACATCATTTGTTATGTTTTAAAAATAAAAATCGAAATAGGATAAACATTGTTCACGGGACCACTTGGAAGTGGTCCGGCCAAGAAAGTTCGTTCACGCCGGACCACTTGTAAGTAGTCCGGCGTGAATCGACTAGTATCGCTAACTAGTCCGGCGTGAATCGACTAGTATCGCTAACTAGTCCGTAGAAGTAAAAACTTACGGACAAAGAATTCAAGTGGTCCGTAGAATTATGAGAAATTTAATTCTAACTGGTTATAAGACATTTTCGATGAACCTTTTCAAGAAAACATATAGAAGAAACAGGACGAAATTTGCACATGTAGCAAACTTGACTTCTAAATGTGATATTTTGATAAAACCTTTTCAAAACACAAGTAGGATCAATGTAGGTCATATGAATAAGATTTCAATATACAATAAGATTTCCATATACAATAAGATTAGTAGGTATACCGAATCCCCAATTTCATACTTCACGACGTATACCCGAATTCCTCAATTTTTAAAAATTCCTCGAGCTTCAAGAACTCTGAAAATTTTATGACAACATTATTCACATGTCGAATCATGCTATTAAAATTTCAAATATTTATAACATGCTTTGTCCCATTTTTCATTCGGTTCAAAATTGCCGTGAGCGTTTCATTACGACAGTACCAATGTTTCAATTTTAAAAAATTTACATGATTCAAAAAATCTGAAATTTTTATGACAACATTAATAATCGTCGAACTCTCCAAAAAATCAAAATTTTCTCCATCTTTTGGACCAATTTTGGGCTTGTCAATCGGCCGAAATTTCGCCATTTCGGCGAGATCTCGCCAATTCTCGCGAAATTCGGCATTTCGTAGAAAAAACCGGATTCAAAATTTGGATTTGAATTTCCGGACGAGATTTGTCCGAAATTACCGAATTTCGCCGAAATTTCGTTTTCCGGGCATGAACGGTATTTTATCCGAAACCGAAATCCAAAACACTGGTCTGAGCCATCCGTGACCAACATCAAACGGTTCTCTGAGCCTCGCAAGTCCTAGAGATCTTTCTATTGCATCTTTCTCAATCAGTTGCTGTTGCCTCGTATTAAACCGGGGGCTTGTATGTTTGTTTCTGCTCGGAATGGAACATGTCGGTACCAAGGGTACCGGAATAGAATTGACGAGCCTGCTGTCAATCCGTCAGTGTCGATGATCGTGAAAGGTTGACAAAGTATCAATTTATCATCTCACAATCGAAACCACCAAGTCAATACTAAGTAAACCTGAATTGGTCATGCAAACAGCACCAAGTCAATACTAAGTAAACCTTAATTGGTCATGCAAACAACACAAGCTATGACCCCGTCATGCCATGCCAGTACACGACTACTACCGTACTACAAGTATTACTCCATGGTTCAGAGGAATCCGCGTTTTTTTTGGGAAGGCAAGAGAAATCCGTGTTGAAAAACCAGCAATTTTTACCAGTTCGTACATATATAATGGCTAAATGAAACACGAGTTCTTGAGCACAGTGCCATAAACGAACTACTAAAGCTGCACAGAAGATTGGCAAGAGAATTCATACATCAAATCGAGCTGCAAGAATGAAAACTCAGAGTTTCCTAAAACTTCGAATTTTTGTACTTGATGTCCAGGTCCAAAAAGAACCAGCTCTCATCTTGAAACAAAAAAGAACTACTATGATCCATCACAGTATCATTTTGGACAAAATACCTAACCAGAGGGCGCAGTCAGAATTTACTGTCCATCAGCTAAGGAAGAATGCTGCTGGAGCCAATGATATAAATCATATGATAAGCTGACAGAAGAGAAGCTCATGGGAATGTGAAGGATCCACCAATCTGCGAGTTCTGGGATGGTGGGTTGATGGCAACCCACAGGAGCGAGATGGTGATGGCGAGAAGGCCAGACCAGACGAAGACGATGGTCGGCGTCCGTCCTCTCCTCCCCATCAGCCCCTTGGCGAACGGGTACAGGTGAGCCAGCACCCAGAAGCTGAAGAACACGCCACCGAGGAGCTTGCTCCACTGAGGGATCTGGCTGTATATTGTCCGGCTGAACCCGACGGCGATAGCAATCAGGTTCACCATCATGATAACAATCGGTGGGATCATGAGCGATGTCCACTTGACAATGTAGAGGTCAGCATACTCGTCATCTATATCATCTCCGCCAGATTTGGATGTCAGTGTGAAGGAGATCTCAATACCAGCAATAACCTTGAGAAGACCCTGAAGCACAGCAGCAAGGTGAGCACTGGTTCCTCCAATAAGCCAGAACTGCTCATTCCTCCACCATTCCTCCAAACTGATGCCTGACCACTTGATCTCGAGCACCGCAAGCATGCACAGCGTTAGAGTGATGATGAGCAGATAGGTGAGGAAGGTCACATTGAGTGTCCGCACAATGAACTGCCCAGAAAAGAGGGACAGCGCCGGCAGGAAGCAGTAGACGATGAGGAAGATGGATGTGAAGGGGTAGATGCCAACATTCAAATAAGCAATCCTCTGAAGAAACTTCATCCTTCGGCTTGCGAGCAGCGCATTGTTGCGGGAGAAGAAGATTTCCACTGAACCAGTAGCCCACCGGAGCACCTGATGGAGACGGTCAGTAAGGTTGATTGGTGCAGTGCCACGGAAAGCATCGCGCTTGGTGACACAGTATACTGACCTCCATCCACGGTTGTGCATCCGGTAACCTGTAACAACATCCTCTGTGACTGAACCATAGATCCATCCAACACGCTGACCCCACTCGGTCTTGTCTTCGTACCAGCATGAGATGACACTGATAGCCTCGGCAACTGTGGAAGCATCAAGAAGATCGCGAGGGACAGTGAGAGCACCAGGTGGACGGCCATTTTTGACACCAGGGTGATCAGCAAGCGGGCGTCCTTGGAATTCAGCAATTGGAATAGAGTTGATGAGGAAATTTGAGTTACCAAACTTCTTGGGGAATGTTGACAGGTTCATTTCCTCATCATCAAAATCCGCCATTCGTAGAGCCCGTGTCTCTTCAGATGCAACCGAGGAAGTGTTGATCTTGCGCCTCTGGGGGAAGCAACAGCTGCAGCAGCCACCATGTTCCTTGGAGCGTGGGGGGTCAAATCCGTAAAGAGCAATCCGGCGGAAAAGACAGCCAGTGCCCACATAGACTGGTCCCATGATACCATCCAGCGCACGCATGTTGACGTCAAAGAAGACAGTGTTGTGGTTTGCATAGCGATCCGATGGATCAATGCCCTCAAACCGTTGGGGGAACTGGACATAGCCAATACGGTCACCACCACGGTCCATCATGAAGCACATGCCTTCACGGAAAGCTTGCGAGTTGTAAACATAGTGGTCACAATCAAGGTTGAGGATGAAAGGTCCATTCGACATGACAGCAGATGAACGGACTAGAGCATTCATTGCACCGGCCTTCTTGTTGTGGTCATAACCTGGGCGTTTCTCTCGGGACACATAGACCAACATTGCCAAACGGATGTCGACGTCAGTGAAGTCAAGAGGCCTGCCTTCTTCGCCACTGCTGCCATACAAGGGATCATCACTAGGAGGTTTCAGCATTACCTGCAGAATAGAAAAACAACGATCAAGCGGGTGCCTTTTTCCTTCATCACTACTGGATTGATACACAGCAGATTGACATACTGGTACATATAATATACAAACACGGAAAAGTGTGTGTATGTTTCTGTTCAAAAGGAAAAAATAGAATTAATACTTGATTAGTAATTACTGGAGCAAACTTGTCCTGCTGCTTATAAGCAGCTACCTAATTTGTTCATTTACCACTACTGTACCAAAGATGCTTGATTTCTCTCATGTACAATGCATTCCCCTCATGTATAGAGGCCACATTGCAATCAATATAGATGTGAAGATGTCTACCTGAATTATTCCAGCATGGTCACCCCGAGTATGCTCAGCTGAGGGTTGAATCCAGGTACCCGGCCAATGTGTACCATCAGCCATCCAGGTAGCCTTAGGAATTTTAACAGGCTCCACTGCGTCGTCAAGAGCAGCCTCTCGCTGCCTCTTCATGGCCTTGATTTCCTCTCTGGCATGGTATGCGTCAGAGCGGCGACGGATTGAGTCAGGCAATCCATTGATCCTGACCTTGAACTCGTCATACTCCCTCTTGACCCTCCTCCTGTCCTTGACAAAATCCGGGCGGACCTTATTCTTGTATGGATCCTTCTTCAGATTGAAGTAGCTCTCTGGATTGCGAGGCTCAATGTCGTGTTTGCGACAAAAAGGAACCCACATGTTAGCGAAGCTAGCAGCTTCAGCCATTGCTTCAAATGTCAGGAGAGCACCTCCATCATCAGAAACATAGCAAGAAAGCTTCTCAACAGGGTAGTCAACAGCGAGGATGGACAGAATAGTGTTTGCTGTGACCAATGGAGGTTCTTTCTCTGGATCAGCAGTGGACACAAATATATCAAGCCCTGGCAAATCGGATCTTCCAGTAGGATTTGAAGGTGTTGGGGTCTCAAACTTGTCTTTCAGGACAGCGAGGTCAGTTGCTCGGTTAACCGGGCACAACTTTGGCAGCTGGTCCAAGAGCCAAGAAAAGCCAAACCAGAGTTCACAAACAACCGACATTCCCCACAGCCATATTGCATCCTCGTTCTTGTGTTTAATTCTCCATGCAAGGAACAGACCAAGAGCAGCCATGCGGATAAGAATGAGGAGCCTGCGGGAAGCACCGAAACCAAGGTTAGTGCACAGGACACTGTTTCAAAAACTGCATAATCAGATCTTCTATCACCAAACTTGAAGGAGAACGAGACAACATTTGTGCCAATGCAAATAGAACTTGTGCTAAAAGCAAAAAATGCCATCTAAACAGCATGGACTTGAATACTAGATATTAAGTGTACAAATTTAATAGAGAAGTGATGGTGAGCAACAAAAATTCTCATATAAATAAGACAACATTGTACTTGTTTGAACAGAAGAAGTAGCACATCTAACAACTGACCTAACCTACTAGTTTATTGAACAGAGTATAAATCACAACAACTGGGACTAATCTACAAATCCAGGTTGAACTAAAGTTTGACTTTAGATGCATTTTTAAGATTAATCAAATCAGACGCATCACAAAACAATAGATTTCCTATGTGATCAATGGACCAAACCAGTCTAATATGCGCACATGAATCAGAACTTGAACAGATATGCAAATGCAAGACATATACCCGTATGAAATTCAACAAAGATAAAAAGAGAGTCGTTTACCTGTATGGGCTAAGGATGCCAGCAGGGATCTTCAGCTTCCGAGTAAGCGGCCTCCATGGCTTGCTCGTGAACTCTGCCGGCTGCCCGTCGGCTCCACTCAGACCACCTCCACCGCCGCTACCGCTTTCCACCTCATTCTCCTTTGGCCAGATGGCATTGCCGTACCCATAAGTGCCCTTGGTCTCAAACAACCACCGGTTGTGATCCCAGTCGCCGGTCTGGCTCCTAGTCATGGCCTTCTGCGACCGCATTATCGACAGTCGCCTCTCCATCCTCGACGCGGCAACGCCACCGGGCGGCGGAGGCAGCGACAACGTCGGCCTCGCCCCCGCCGCGGCGGCGCTACCGACCAAATCCTCCAGCTCGGTGGCCTTGTAAGGCTCCTTGCAGCCAGGGCACACGCCGCCGCCGTTCTTGACGGCGTCGCCGAAGCACTCGGCGCAGATCTTGAAGTCGCACTCGCAGGGCAGTATGTCCTCCCCGCGCTCGTCGCTCATGACCTTGCTGTCGCAGCCGTTGATGGCGCAGGAGGAGCCCTTGGCACCGGCCATCTGCGGGTGGCTGGCCTCCGACTCGGTCACCTTGTCCATGAGGTGGGCGCGCGTGACGCTGTTGAAGCCGCCGGTGAAGAGCGAGTTGGAGACGTACTGCTCCTCTACCCGGGCGGAGATGGCCGGGTCCATGGCTACCTCCATGGGCTGGTTGTCCGGGGTGGCCGGGATGTGGACGTGGTAGTTGAGGAACTCCTGCCGGTCCGGCGAGAAGTCGCCGCTGTTGCCGACCTCGCTGTCGAGGTCGTCGCGGGAGTAGCTGACGTAACGCCCGGAGTGGGTGCGGCGGGCGAAGGTGACCATCGGGCGGTCGCCGGCCCCGAGGGCCTGCGCGCGGGCGTCCTCACCGGAGTAGGACATGCGCGAGAGGCGGCTGCTGTTGCTGTGGCGGAGAACCCCGCCGCCGCCACCACCGTTGGAAGCCATGGCGTCCGTCTAAGGCAGTAGCGCTGCGAGCTATGGATCGATCACTGGTTGATCTGCGGAGCAAACCCAGGAACAAATCAGAATTCATAACTCATAAGAGAGAAAAAGAGAGTTCTTTCTCACATATGGGAAGGGAAAAAAAACTAAAAATGACAGATTTGTGCTCAAAGATTACAACTTTCACGCATGGCAAACACTTTCCTTGAGCAAATCAGACAGCGAGCAAAAGATCGGGCTAAAATCCCGGGTCCAAGCAAGATTCAAACTTTTGGAGGAAAACGACACACCGAAATGACCACGGAAAGAATAAATCTAACCATAAAAGTTGTCGTCTTTGCCCACAACCCGAAGCAAGAAACACCATGAGCACAAAACTATCCAAAAATCACGCCTTCCAGATCAAAATCCCAGCGATTTACCCTAACCCAACGCTGCCATAATGCACTATCCCAGATCACCAAATCAAGAACCATCCATACCCCACGCGCCCATAGATTCAGAACGGAGGAACTAGCTAGTACCAGTGGATTCTTCTCACCATTCCAGTCCGAATCCAGGACGAGTCAAACCCAGGAAGGAGCGCACAGAGATTGCAGTAACGGCGTGCGTAATTCTTCTGGTATGAATGGAGCGGGAGGGGAGAGGCTACTAGTGGTACTAATAAGGAAGCTTTGGGGGGAGGCGAGGAGACGAAGTCCACAGGAAGCAGCAGCAAGCAAGCAAGACGAAGTACACAAACAGAAAGGGACACCCAGGAAAGGCACAACACCACAACACGCACGCATCATTCACATCACATGGGAGGGGAGGGGTGCCAAAAAAATTCAAACAAAAGGCCAGGAATTTTATTTATTGACTTACTCACTCCGCTCATATATATATATATATATTATTTTAAATACCCGAGGATAAGCTGTTCAAATTTTGAAAATACTTTCATCGTATTATAATTTTATTTGGTTTATAAATACATTATAATATAAATTAGTAGTTAAAATTGTATTTTGGTACCATGTCGGTGTTCACAACGTGTATTTGTAACCAAAGGGAATATGTTGTTTTGGATCTTGACACATTCTTTAAAACGCAGCTTTGACCATTAGTTTGTATTGTAATATATTTATAAAACAAATAAAAATATACTATTACAAAAGTACTTTTTGAGATAAATTTATATTTTTTTTCATACATTTAATCTAAATATTTAAAAAAGTATAGATAGTTAAAGTTTTAAAAATTTAATGGTATATATTTTAAAACATGTATATTTGTGATCGGAGGAAGTAGCAGTGAGATTATTATTTCTTAGTTTATTTAAGTCTTTTCCTCGAAGCTTCTTTTTGCTGCATGGAAAAAAGCTGTACAAGGAAGGAAGCGCGTCCTAGCCCTAGGCAGCTGCAGCTGCCGGTCGGTGAATTCACCGAGTCCGTGCCTTCTTCCTTTCTTTCTCTCTCTCTTTCTTATAGGATTTTTTTTCTTGCTTTCCGGTGTTAAACAAAGAAAGAGATTTCGTGTTTGGTAACACACGAGCACATCGATTAACTTGCATTTGACATGGTCCGGTAAGTTTTACAACCCTGTTTTTAGAGGGTGAAACTGCAAAAGTACATATGAAACGTTAAGATTATTAGGTGAACTAGTCATGTGCTCGTGTGTTGCAACGAAAGCTTAATTTGCGACAAAAAATTTATTTACAAAGAACACTAACTTTAGTTACGTTTCAATAGTAGGAAAAGTTTGTTCCTCCAAAGAGATTTGACTATCGGGGTAAATCCTCTTCTATCTCAACCGTTCATATTAGATCCAACGAATCAAGTACTCTGAAGGAGAACGGACAATCGCTACCAACTCTTAATTAGAATTAGTAGAGAGATATCAATTCTTACCATTAAAGGAGGAGAAAGTTATTGCCTTCCTTTTGCAGGAAATCTTCTTGCTTCTTGCACGCAGCCTTTCTCTTCTCTACTCTTCCTGCGTGTGTCTCTACTACCGACCGGCATGTCCTCCTGGAGATGAGAGTGGTGCCCTCTAATACGGAGTAGATGAAAGCAGAAGGCAGCGTACGCAGACGAATGAAAGCCAGATCTCCCCGACATCTTCATAATTGGCACGTGATTTGGTTGTGTGATTCTTTCCTTTTAATCTATACATTTCCAGATATAATGAGATAGAGTTCCCGTATTATGGGATATGGTTAGTATATCCTTTCTATCCATACAGGACATGATGAGAAAATTCTTCCATTTATAAGATATATGAATAACATCCTTCCATAGTAAGAACTTGTGAATAAATATATGCTAAAATAATATTTCTATTCAAAAAAGATATGATAAAATCCTTCCATCTAAGATATGATTAAATCCTCTTCTATCTCAGTTGTTCATGTCAGATCCAACGAATCAGATACTCTAGAGGAGAACGGACCACTGCCACCAACTCCTAATTAGAAGTAGTAGAGATGTATCACTTAACTAGCCCCTTAAACCTTTTTTTTCAAATCTAACTCTCTTACATATGCATTTGCAAATCTAGCCCAGTAGCGCGGAACTCGACCGCGGGAGCATTACGGTTCACCGCAGCAGGACTGTTGTCGCACGCTGCCACAGGGGCGGCCTCCTCCCACACGTGAGGGGCTAAATTTGTAAAAAAATGAGGCGACCGGTTAGAAAAGCACTCATATTTTGTGGCGGTTATTCCGGGCCTTTGGCCGTAAAAAAGTATTTTTCTGGTGTGAAATGTAAAGATTAGGTAATAATTAATAGACCCTTAAATGAGCAATGTCAAGTTTGGGGACCCCAATAAAAAAACCTTATACCAGACGGAACTGTTTTCAGGAGTCAGGACTCTGTACAGTACTACTACTATGTTCGCCATTAATGGTGTGATCCTAAGTTCGCTGTGATCTGGAATTTGCCTGTGTGCGCGTTTATCTATACCCCTTTATAATGCATCTAAGCATTTTTTTCTACGTCCACCCCAAATATGCACCCCACTAGAGATGGCCCAATCTTCATGCATCCAGCGAAACGTCCCCAGAAACTTGCCTCCATCAAAATTAACCTCTCAGATCTTTCCTCAGCTTTACTCACCCACATCCGATGGCCATTGTTTAATGTGTCTAACTCATCCTCGTGGCCACAGCAGATCTCCCCCCACCTCCAGCATCATCTCAAGGAAAAGGAAACAAATATCCTGAAATTAAGGAAAAGGAAACAAACGTTCTAGAAAAGTAAAAGACCATATATTACGTGCTGGGAAAAGAAAATCGGAAGACAGAGCACTATACTAGTTTCTTTTGTAAGTGTTGTCTGTTCTTTACGTGTGTGTTTATTTCTTGGATTTTCGTCTACATGCCTCATTTTTGCAACTAGTAGTCCTATGCAAATTAAGTCGGACTTGATAGAGTTCCTGTGCATTTATAAGGTGACTATAACTTAAACAGTTATCGATCTTATCTGATCGAAACAATGAATAGGATAGGTCATAGAACAACGTTTAGCTACAGCAAATTGCTACCGTGATGATCAGTAAAATGTCACTACAATACTTTCTAAACAGTATTTTAGAAGATCTGAAACATTATTTTTTTATCCAACGGTCGTTACTATAACTGCTAAGTTGTAGTTGTAGTAACAACTGCGCTGAATCTCGTTCCGTTCGGACTCAGACCGGCCATACCAGGCAAGCTACCTATGAACAAATCTATATGCAACTGAATAGTTTCTTCGGGTATTTAGTTATGAAGTTTAAACCTTTTCCAAAGCTGAAATTTTTCCAAATTTCTCCCTTTTATTTGAAGATAAATAAATTTCATAGGAAGTTGAACGAGTTGTTCCTAATTGTTAGCCTAAACCCAATATGGGTAAATGCTTAACCTCTCCATGTTTCCTCGTATTATTATCTGGAGATTACGGGGGAAAGTTACCCTAGGCTTTAGTTTAGAGAAATTTTACAGTGCCGTATGACATATTCAATGGTGTGATATCAGCTGTCTATATATTTTGCCAGATAAGATTTTTGCTGACATAGAAGAGAGAGAAAGATGAAAGATAGTATAGCTATCTCTTCGTGAAAAGACGACCATATAGATAATATAAAACACCGTTACATGAGTTATTGTATATAATAAATGCTTTTTTAATATAATATTTAAAATATTGTAAAATCTCATAGAGACAACCTTAAGGTGTCATCTATTGTAGAAGATATCTTTAGTTTTGTTTTTAGATAACATAGAGGAGTATATAGACAACAGTTGTTTCTATTATTGTACATACTCTTATATTAGTACTATACGGTCGGTAGTAGAAGTTAGATCTAATCATTGATTTTTTTAAAGTATTTCTAATACTTTACTATTGAAGAAAATATAAATAAATATTAGTTAATCTGATCTCTCGAAAAGAACATTACATGTACCATAAATGAACACTTAGTTTACTATTCTGAAAAGAGTAGTATATCACTGTCGCTGATGAGCATGTTTGACAGAGCAGATCAACGCAGTTTACTCTGTCTTGACAGAGACCAAATCCGCGTATTAGTTACAGTACAAGCTGCTAGTCTCTACTACTTCTAATTAGGAGTTGGTGGCAGTGGTCCGTTCTCCTCTAGAGTATCTGATTCGTTAGATCTGACATGAAGAGGATTTAATCATATCTTAGATGGAAAGATTTTATCATATCTTTTTTGAATAGAAATATTATTTAGCATATCTCTATTCACATGTTCTTACTATGGAAGGATGTTATTCATATATCTTATAAATGGAAGGATTTTCTCATCATATCCTGCATGGATAGAAGGATATACTCACTATATTCCATAATACGGGAATTCTATCTCATCATATCTGGAAATGCATAGATTAAAAGGAAAGAATCACGCAACCAAATCATGTGCCAATCACGAAGATGTCGGGGAGACCTAGCTTCTATCCGCCTGCGTATGATGCTTCTGCTTTCATCTACTCCTTCCTGCAAGAGGAAGGCAATAACTTTCTCCTCCTTCAATAGTAAGGATTGATATATCTCTACTAATTCTAATTAAGAGTTGGTTGCGATCGTCCGTTCTCCTTCAGAGTACTTGATTCGTTAGATCTAACATGAACGGTTGAGATGGAAGAGGATTTAACCCGATAGTCAAATCTCTTTAGAGGAACAAACTTTTCCTACTATTGAAACATAACTAAAGTTAGTGTTCTTTGCAAATAAATTTTTTATCGCAAATTGAGTTTTCGTTGCAACGCACGGGCACATGACTAGTCCTTTTTAAGTCCGAGTAAAACGGGAGGATTGGTCGTTCTCTGTGGGGATGGCAATGGCTTCGTTCCCCGTTCCTCACCGGAGAATTCTCCTATTAGGGATTGGGATAGGGAGTTCTTCGTCCCACTAGACTATTAACGGAGAAAACGGTACGATGATAGGTTTTAATCTTGTTTTGAAAAGTTTGTTCTCGGAAAGTTTTTCTTTGTTGGTGTTCACAAGATAAACGTGTACGAGTTCTTCCAGAGATATCGTGTACATCAGAAGAGATCATACATGCATGTAGAAAGAGTCTGTGCATGATGGATGTGTGTGTACACGAGAGTTCTTGTAGGTGTATCCAAGTTCTCTGATGGTTAAACTTTAATACGAGTATGCGTCGCCGTCAAGTCGTGTTACCGGTGAAAGACAATTGGAGCTAGGACAAAAGGTCATAATCACCGGTGATGTGTGTCATCGATGGTATGGCCAGTAAAAAGAAGATGGGACTTCTTGGAGATGAGAGAGAAGATAGATGTGATCAAAGTGAAGAAACAAGATTAAGGGAGTGATGGATAGGTTTTAATCTTGTTTTAGAAAGTATTTCTTTGTTGGTGTCCGCGTTGACCGGTGCTTCCAAACTGAGTCGGCTGTGGATTAATAGCCTTTATAAGGCTTTGTGGAGTTCAGTAACGAAAGTAAGCAAACAAGAGAAGAGTTGCAAGCAATAAAAAGAAAAGAGTCATACCTCAGTTGGTTTGCACATTGCTCCTGTGTTCGAGAGGTCACGAGTTTGAGCTCCTTAGTCGACGATTTTTTGTCGATTTTTTTTATTTTCCAACATACCAGGCGTTCCACCGCTCCCCGTTTACCTATCCTCACTCCACTTTCCTAAGTCCTAACCCTATGCCATCACTCAGCCTCCCTCGCCCCCCAAATCCTGATCCCTCTGCCTGCTCCACTTCGCGCCCTCGCCCTCGTTGCCTCCATCTCCACCTTGTCGTCGTCGCCCGGCCCGACGCCCCAATGGCCTAGGCTTCTGCCTCCTCTTTCGCCTTCTTCACTTCTGCTTGTTGTCGTTCCTTGGCCTGACGCCTCGACACCCGGCTTCTCCATCGGGCCGCCATGCCGAGCGCCCACGTGTAAGTTCAAGCTCCATTGGTTTTGATGATTGGTTTGATATTAATGTTTAATCATTGTTTAATGACAAATCTAATCATTATGAGACTGAAAGGACCGAAGATGTCGCCTAGAGGGGGGTGAATAGGAAAATTAAAAATTTGCAGTAAAAACAAAATCTCCTGAGGGACTAAGCTCGGAGTGTCCGAGGTTTTTATCCGGATACTCTGATATATCCGGACTATCCGGGTTCAGAAGTTCGGATACTCCGGATTGGAGACCTCGAAATGAGATTTTAAATCTCTACAGATTTCCAACAAACTAATTGAACACAAAGGTTCTAAATACTATCAGATACCTGAGGATGATATAGATCTGGAACCAAACAAAGCAATGGAGTAGATCGGAGCTCCAAAAGTCTAAGACCACGAACCCTAGCAAAAGCAAATGAAGAACACGAAGACAATAATTTTTTACCCGAAGTTCGAATTCTTGAAGGGAATCCTACGTCTCCGTTGAGGAGGCACAAAGCCCGGATCCCTCTTGACCACTATCCTTCCGGTGTTGCACAAAGCACTCGCCGGTATTCACTTCTTGCCTCTTTCTTTTTGGAGGCGAGACTTACCTTCACAAACTTCGGGGCTCACCACAACAAGTATTGGAGGCTCCCCGTGACTCCTTGCCGTCTAGGAGCCCTTCAAACTCCAAGAGTAACAAATACGTCGCGAAATCTACTTGGAGGATGAACCTTGTGCTCAAGAATGAAAGATGCAAGCTCAAGGCACTCAAATCCACTCCTTTCTCCCAAAAGATTTAAATCAATCACTAGCTTCAAGTGGAGAAAGAAGATTAGGGCTCAATAGAGTGAGAGAGAGAGTTTGAGAATGAATGAGTGCAATAAATGGAGCTCACACATGTTAGGTGAAGGGTGAGGGCTTAAATAGGGGCTCCAAATCCAACCGTTGTGAGAGAGCTGCGCACAACCCGGATTATCCGGACAAATACCTCGGAGACTCCGGGTTAGTGAGGTTTAGATTGTATCGAAGGAGTTAACCCGGAGACTCCGGACAAAAACCCCGGATACTCCGGACTAATTCAACCTGGAGTGTCCGGACTTAACATCGGGTACTCCAGACTATCTGAGAGCAGCCACCGAGGGTGTCAACCCGGAGTGTCAGAACTAAATGTCCGGATACTCCGGATTGGCCCACTCGGCCAGAGGTGTGCTTTTAAAGGAAATGAAGTGCTTAGAGTTCTTATGCAATGCAATTTTTATCCTTTGAGCACAAGTATATCCTAGAAACGATTTTCCGTTGTGTCCCCCTTAATAGTACGACTATCCTTAGACTCAAATAAAATAGAAAATTTACAACATAAGTCTTGATGCCGTCTTCACAAATTTTAAATGTAGCAGGGATCTCCAATCGCTTTCTCATGATGATATAATCTCTATCTCTGCATAGATTCTCACTTGACCATTAGTATTTTAATTGTATTGCCATCTATCACCAAAACTTCTTAATGGGCCTAGATGCACTTTCAGAGACTAACATGTTCTACTAGTCTTATTCTTATTAGTCTCATACTTGAATGGAAAATGAAAAACCTAAGGTATGCACTCGTATTCATTCTATTATATAAATGCATACTTAGAATTCAAGTTAAAGTATGAACCCTTCCATTGCTTTAGTCCAAATATGTGCATTATGTTACTAATTCATATATTCATGAATGAACACATCTAGGGGGAGTTGATAATTTAACTTGACATTTCAATTGTATTGATTCATGTCCTCTTGTCATATAATATAAAGAATCAAGACATTGAAACAATCTTTTGAGTATATATAACTTATGTAGTTATATATACTCATGTCAATTTAAATGTAATTTGAATTGAGTTCGGTTGTATTTTAATCAAATCAAAGAACATTTCATCATGTGTTGATGGTGTCTCTTTGTTGATTAAAGACAAGCGAAAAGTTCTTGAGTATAATGAAGCATTAGTTGCATCAAAGTACTCAAGACACGATTAATCTTTCAAATTGATTTGGATTGTGCTCAATCAATCTTGGAGGCATCCATTGTGTGTTAATGGAGTGCAGTGATGATTGAGACAACCGTGTTTGTTGGACTAACATCTTCCATGAGTTGTGAAGTAGGTTGAGTCCAAGATGATAAAGAATCGGGAAGAAGAAGAAGAAGTCATCATGTGTTCATGAGCTTCAAGAGGTGATCCCAAAGTAAAGAGAAAGGCTAGAGAAGGTTCATCATGTGTTGGTGAACAAGAAGAAGAAGATTTAATCCTGGAGAAAATATGATTGGAAATCATAAAAGCTCCAAGTGGATCGCGTGCGGCAAAGGTATAACTAAATAGGCTAAAGAGTCTAATTTAGATCGCCGTACTATTAAGAGGGGTTGAGTCTTTTAGCTTGAGCTTCATCATGTGTTGATGAACTCAATCCGGTTCACTCTAGCTCACTCTCTTGTTTGGTGTTTGCATGAAGCTAATCATTTGGCATGTGTTGCAAATGGGTGAAGCTTGTCCATTGGATTTTGTATGAGCTAAGTATTTGCATGTGTTGCAAATAAGGGTGCTCATGCTTGCATCTTAATTGAATCTTATTTGATTTGGTTTTTGCTTAGAGCTAAGTTTTGCATGTGTTGTAAATAGAGAGATCATGCACTTGAATTTGTTGTGGTTGTTTGCATGGTGCTGGAGATTTGTATGTGTTGCAAATAGAGAGCTCATGCTTTGGTGTTTTAGCTTGTGATTGGGTCATGTGTTGATCATCACAAGGCTAAGCTTGGTTTGGTTGCAAAATGTGTTTTTGCAAAGTGTTGACTTGTTATTTGCAAATAAGCTGGAAGTTATGAGGTTCGATCCTAGAGCATGTGTTGGAGTTTGCAAATGTGTTTTGCAAAGTGTCAGGATCATGTGTTGATCCTTACATGGCTAAGAGGATTGATCTTATAGGTTCGTGGTTTATTTGCGAATGTGTTTTGCAAATAAGTTGGAGTTGTTATTTGCAAATGTGTTTTGCAAATGAACTTGAGATTATAGGTTTCGATCCTAGAGCATGTGAACAGGGTTTGCAAATGTGTTTTGCAAATTGACTTGATCATGTGTTGATCATCACATGGCTAAGAGGATTGATCTCATAAATTCTTGGTTTATTGGCAAATGTGTTTTACAAATAAGTTGTGCTTAATGATATTCTTTGCAGTATGTGATTAACATGTGCAAATGTGTTTTTGCATAATGTTGTGATCATGTGTTGATCCTCACATAGCTCAAAGAATAAATCTTTAATGGTTTGGAGAAAAGTTTTTGTGAAAAACCGTGTTTTCTCCTTATGGCCGGTCGATCGCCCATGTAGGGCCGCACAGCACTTTGGCCGCCGGTAGTACCGCTTATGGGAGCATGTACTGCAGGTCGATCCGGTGCTACCGCCCATGGTAGCCTGGTAGCATCGGAGGTCCGGTGCTACCACCCCTCTGGCCGGTGTGGAAATTCCAGAGAGGGATGTTTTTGGGCGGATTGGCGGTCCGGTGCTACCGCCCATGGTAGGCCGGTAGCACTGGAGGTCCGTTGCTACCGCTCTTCTGGCCGGTGTGAAAAATCCAGAGGATGTGTTTTTGTGTTCGGCTTGGGTCCGGTGCTATCGAGGTGAAGGCCGGTGCTACCACCCGAGCGGTAGCACCGCTCCCAGTTGGCCGGTGCTACCGGATTTTCTGCAACGGCTAGTTTCGTAGTCGTTGGCGAGGAAGCCGGTGCTACCGGGCCTAGTAGGGCGGTAGCACCGGACCGGATTTTCTGCAACGGCTAGTTTCGTAGTCGTTGGCGAGGAAGCCGGTGCTACCGGGCCTAGTAGGGCGGTAGCACCGGGTTTGCTGGACTTTTGCCCAATTCGTCCCCAACGGCTAGTTTTGGTTTGGAGGCTATAAAAGGAGGCCTTGGGGAGCAAGGGCAGGTGTGGTTGCTGTTGCTAGAGCATTTGGGCGTTTGTAGGAGTTGAGTGCATGTGTTACCCTCTTCCATTTGCTTCTTGATCTAAGAGTGAGCCCTAATTGCATGTGTTGCAATTAGGAAGTGGATTGAGAGCCTCTTGTGCATATGTTGCACTTGAGGAGGATCCTAGTGCATGTGTTGCACTTAGGAGGTCACCGGAAGTGCATGTGTTGCACTAGGTGAAGTTCAAGCGGAAGGACTTGACTTGTTACTCTTGGTGTTTGCCGACACCTAGACGGCGTAGCGACGTCGTGCGTGGGAGCTCTCAACGAAGGTTGTGAGAAGCCCTGGCAAAGTTTGTGAAGGTTGGAGCTCGCCTACCTGAGAGGAAAAAGGAGCTACCACTAGTGGATTCGAGGTGGGTGCTTAATTCGTGGAGCTGGTCCAATTCGTTTGGGCTAACCTCAACGTGGACTAGGGGAGACCAGCAAGTCTCCAAACACCACGGTAAAAAGTATCGTGTCTCTTGTGCTTGCATTGAATTCGTTATTTATATTCAAGCAATTTATATTCATAGAATTAAATTGATTGATTGTTTATTTTTAGGATTGCAATTTTTGTTAGAGACATAATTAGTTAAGTGCGCATAGTGAGCCTAGTCGATTTAGGCTTTGATTGTCAAAACCTTAATTTATCGCTTCTGCATTATTTATTGTTAAGGTTTTGGCATAAGGATATTTAAGGGTGAATTGCTTTGTAGAAATTAGTAGAGCGAAAGATTTTTAAAAGCCACCTATTCACCCCCCTCTAGTCGGCATCCTCGACCTTACACCACACCCACTACCTTCTCGTCGCGTGCCACTACACCGTTGGTCGCCGCTCCTCTCCATGGCGCCAGCCTGCACGGCGCCCCTCCCTGTAGACCCTAGCCCTCCATGACGGTGCCCCAACCCCAGGTAAGCTTTGTATTGCCGATTTGGGGATAATTGATTATGGATTGGATCTGTCATCTTTCTTTCTTTGTATCTTCTTTCTAACATCACAGGAATAGGGAACATGACGAAGTGGCCCCCGATAACGGGCCAGAAAATGAGGGATTTGCCTTATCTCAACAATGAGGATGTTCCACCACTCCCCACCCATTAACATCTTCGTTGCCATCCCTGGGCCCTATGTTGAACCCAACATGGACTAGTGTTGCGCTAGCGCGAAAAGCATCCTCAGCCTGCAGTCTCTCCATCGTAATTCAGTTTCAGAAACAAACAGCTAGCACGTACTAGTTCTTGTCGATTAGTGTTCCACTTGTTTCGCAGTTGACACCCCAGTTTTGTTGTAAACCAGTTGAATTGAATGGCACAGAGCTGTGATATACTTAGTAGTCAAGAGTATGTATGAATGGACCATTAGTCTTTAAAATTCATCCATGCTCCCCTGTCCCAAAGCAAGCATGCTGGAGAACATCTGAAACGGAGTTTAAGGGTGTGTTTGGTTCAAGGGCAAGTTTTAAATGGGATATGACGATCCATATTTTTTGTCATTCAGGTGTTTGGTTTGCTGGATTTGGTGGATGAGGTCATCCAGAAAAGTGGAATATTCTCTGGAGATTCTGGATGAAACGATCCGAAGATTTTGCCCAGATGAGTTCGCCCGTGACTCCTTCGGCTAGATCAAGCCATCCCACCCAACGCCTGTGAGTCGGTCACGCGTACCGAACACGCACTAATCCTCCAATCCGCCGGCAGTCGCTCTCCCCGTAGCGCCGCCACTTCACCCGCCGCCCCACTCCACTGCGCACGCAAGGTCGCACGAGCTCGCCGTTGCCGCGATGTCAAGGCTCACGACGTTGACGACTCCGAGGCCACATCCGGCGACAACAGCCCGGAGCGCGCCTCCCTCCCGCCCCGCCAACGCTGAAGCCGAGGAGGACGAGCAGGCGGACACCCGAGCCGCGGCGTCAAGGGCGACATCTCGGAGCTGACCGAGTCCCTCACCCGTCGCTTCTGGGGCGTCGCCTCCTTCCTCGCGCCAGGAGATCAGAGAGGCAAAAACTGCGATTTCTCTTTTGGGTTGAGCACCAGGCGAGCTGTGGAATGAAGCTACGGGGGGAAGACCCAGGTGCAATGAAAGATTTTATCCTCAGTATTCATAACTCTGTAAATCAGCTGAAATCACGCTCAGCTGGTCAAGAAGATGGAAAAGCATAGATACATAGCAAAAGAGTAAGTTGCTTTGTTTATCGTGCCTATTCGAGAAGCATTACATGTCAGCAAGTTTTTGAGTTCGGTGTCTTGTATAACTTACCGTGCAGATGGAATTTATGCTTGAGACAATATGTGACTTCAGAATCATTGGGCCTTCGCACCCTGAAAAGAAAGGGCAGTGGTGGTTGTCCGGGGATGTTAATTTTCATTGGAATAGCTTGTTTTCCCTTTCTTTTTGTTTTTCATATCAGACATTGCTTTTTGAGAATTCAGAAAATCAGAGCTTTATATAGAGTGCAGATATTTATACCAAGCTAGATATGAGGATGGTTTAATGCTGTTGGCTTCTGGCTATTATTCTTAGTTGGCAGTAAAGAGGTAATGTTCATGAGTTAGGCAGATGTTAGGAGCTTTGTTTACATTGAAAGATGTTTTGCCTCGAGGGCTCCTGACTCCAGAGGATCCATCCGGTGCAGCCTATTTTGCAGCACTTGTGCCTATTCGTATTGCTTGAATGGTAACAAACGTTGAAATTTGAGGAAGCAAGGCATAACCCTAAGGGAAATGTCATTGAAGTCCAATCAAAATTTGGAACCATAGATGATATATAATTGATCAACTTTCCCTTTAGTTTTAGTTACAATATGGTAGATCATCAGTGGCTCAGCTATGTTATTCTATGCTGTTATTTTTATGTCAAATATATGGATATATCCAAACATCCAACCAACCAAAAAACTGGCTCATTCTATCCATCTAACCAAACAAAAAACTGAATCATTCCATCCATTCAACTAAATAAAAACCAGACTCGTCCCTATCCATCTAACCAAACAGACACCTGGATGGTCATATCCCATCCAACCTCGTCCAGAGAACCAAACGCATCCCAAAAGAATGTCATGGACCACATATATACCAGTGCCTTTCGTCAACATCAGCAGGTTAATAATTCCTGGCCTGCATACATGCCTCTCTAACGGTTGGGTTGGGTTTAATTCCAACCGGAGATATATATCTCCAGAGATCTAGCCGTTCTGTCCGCATATATTCTGCAGGCTCCGCACGCAGGGTTACGTAACATCCCAAATTTTTTGAGTTTTGGAATGTTTAGAAATTAAAATAAACCATTTGCATTGTTTTTGGAAGTCAAGTCTCCACTAGTACTAATCTAAACCTTTCAAACTTTGCACGGTGGCTGGAATCAATCTTGATGTATGCATGTGTCGCAAGCTAGGGCCAACTACGACTCAATCTGAAGAATAAACGATATGTCTGAGTTTGCGTGGAAGAAGAACGTGAGTGCTTGTGTTGTATTATAAGTAATATTGTATTGTATATCCAGCCGTGCAGTTGGGCTCGACTAGTTCCCACATATTCAAGCAAATCAATGGTCAACCCTTAAGGCCTTGACCTTAAGGGGTCCTCTCCGAAAAGAGAGAAGAGGGAGTAAATCTCTATGTTAATCTTCATGATATCCATCTACGTATTATACCTACATTATTATTATTATTATTATTATTATTATTATCTTGCGATTACACGGAAGACGCACACGCACCGCCTATCAAGAATGTACTGAACTTGTACCAAACATCAATTAATTAGCCAGGAAATGCAACAGTAGGCTCCCCAAGCAGACTGTGTGACAAGGATCGAGCTGAAACGAAACGTTAGCACCATTCGTTTAACGTCAACTTAGCTACCGAGCAATGGCAAGCACACGTACAACTGATGTTTCTGGAGTACAAGCTGGTACTCCATTTGATACCATACCATCACGAATTCACCATCTGACTTGCCCCCTCAAAGTTGAGGCAACCCTTCGCTTCCGCGTACCATAGCCACCACAAGCAGGAGCACCAACGTACGTACAGACAGCGGAGGAATTAGGGAATGAAGTGCAGTACAAACCATGAAATGTATCTCCGATAGGGAATGAAGACGCGGCGCGGCGTCTGTACCTGCTCCGGCCAACAGCCGTCCAGCTGCTAGGGTCAAAGGACTCCATCTGATGAAGAAAACATCATAAGTACCGTGAAAGTACTGAATCTGCGTCATAACTCATAACTGACCAATGGCTGCCTTTTATCTTGGATCTGCTCTTGCTCGAGCTTACAAACAAAATATTTGTAAAAGCACGTACCGTTGAAATAGTCTGGTTTGCCACTGCAACAGATACATATACTCACGTGCGAATAATTGTTTATGTTGAATATGCAATCTCATCATTCCAAGAGACATTTTGCTCTTGTTAAGAGATGCCTAGCTATGAGCTCAAGTGAAAACATGCATATCCTTTTTTCAGTGACAAATAGAAATGTTGTGGATTAATTGCAGTAGTATCCGCGTGACTGAATGCAAGGGAAATGCATCCACCTACACGTCTCATTGGCGCCTACCGAGCAATCACTACTAGCACACAATGCTTGATTTTTTTTGGAGCTAGCACTACTAGTATTTGATACCTTGAACCATGTTCACCCAAGTAGCATCAAGCTCTACCAGTTGACACACACTTTTTCTCCTCCACACATTACTGTCAGATAGGTCGCAGATGAGCAAAACAGAGGAGTGGTCCAAAAGGATGAGAGCAGGAACATGACAAGCATTAGGGAATAGGAAACGCCGGGAAAGAGACGACCACGTATGTCTGAATGCTCACTGCACTGCTTTACATGCAGTCCTAATGGAGCAGCACCCTGGGCATTTTTTTTGAACAAAAAAGGTAGGAGCACTGCAAATTGCATTAAAGAATAAAGCAAGGGAGAGAGTGTACAGAAGATTGTCATAGGCTCATAGCGGGGTTACAAGCATGCACCGAGGGAAGAGAAACGGCAGAAAACATCCACCAGAAAGACAAACAACTGACGACTAACGCGTCAGAGGAAAGATGGACTGTCAGGTGTGCAATGAGCGCGGCCTCAGCACATGATGGGCTTCCATATCTTTTGCGGGAGAAATCTGTGAAGCTGGCCACTTCGTCCAGCCCAAAAACCTGTCACGTCATGCCACCGCGAAAGCGAGCGCTCGGTTGTGTACGTCCTGAGCAATGACGCTTGCCACTTGCTGCACCGTGCGATAAGCTCTCTGGGTCTGGGCATAGCAGACGAGTTCTTCTAGTCGATCAAGAGCACCATCATTGGTCAGTGCGACAGCCATGGAGTGTCCAGCTTCGGATAGCTGCGTACACAAGATTTGTACTTGTTATCGTTCTTTTGCCTTTTGAGGTCTCTTTCTCTTCTAACAAATGTGTGCAACTTGAGATTAAGAATGGGTGAAATTCCAATCAATCCAAAACTCTGTTAACTACTCCCTCCGATCACAAATAGTCGTTGATTTGGACAGCGATATGGTCTCTAAAACATAACTTTGACACGTAGAGACGGAACGCGGAGGACGAGAGAATGAAGTGCAATACAGACGATGAAATTAAGAGATCTCCGATAGAAACGGAAGGCATATATCAGGAAACAAGTTTTCACCGGCACGTCGCTAACGCCTCTGTTCCACCGATCTCCTTCGATTCCTCTTACCATCCATTTGGTAACTTGGTTGGCAACAGTCCCGTCTCCACTAGTACTAATCTGAACCTTTCAAACTTTGCACGGTGGCTTGAATTGATCAATCTTGAAGTATGCATGTGTCGCAGCCGCTGTGAACAGGCAAGCTCTCGCCTCAAGCCTCAAGCAAAAGAGGGCCGAGCAAAAACACACAACCGCGGAAGAAGGGAAGGGATCTGAATTTGCGGGAAGGATTCATTGCATGAACGAAAATTCACTGCTGCTCTGAATAATTAAGCGGTGCTGTGACTTTGCCTGCGTGATCTACTACTGACTACTCCCTTGCCTTGCGACTACGTAACTACGAGGATCTTTCTTACCAGCTGGCTTGTGTCGTCGTCATCCTCTATACAAATACAAACTGAACGCACACTCACTGCGACGAAGAGGATCGATGTGAATGGTGATGCTACTTTGTGTTGCTGGTATGGGAGAAGTAACGTAGTACTACGGTACACTAAATTTCATACGAACTGTTCAGTTTTTTTTTAATCCAATAGATAGATTAGCAATATTAATCCGTATGATTCATCCAATGTCACCACCAATATTAATCCGTATCAACACAACAAGAATGGAAACAAGTGCCGCGACGAACCGTAGGAATAGGAGACATTGGGATAGAGTGGAATCGCTGCTCTTTGCATGTCAGGTCTTGACCAGGTGCGGCTTCTTCGCACTCAGTCACTGTTCTTAACTAGCACGCTTATCCGCGCATTATAATACAATTGTCTTTGATAGTAACTTCCAATGATTGAAATACAATTGTATTTGTTATATAACTCTATTTATATGTGATTAATCTGCATGTTATAATCTGACCCCACTAAAATAAGTGATGGAGATCATTTCTTTGACATGCAACTCTTCTTCCAATGATTGAAATACAATTGTATTTGTTATATATAATTAATCTCTACCGTTATAATCTGGCCCATCAAAATAAGTGGTAGAGACCCTTTTTTCTTTCTTTCGATTAATGTGAGAATTTCTAGAATCTAGGATTATTGTGGGATTTTCTTGCCCCCACCAAAATAAGTGATGTAGATTATTTATTTGATATACAACTCTACTTCTAATGATTGAAATATAATTGTATTGGTTATATATGATTAATCTGCACCATTATAATCTGGCCCCACCAAAATATGTGGTGGAGACCCTTCTCTTTTTATTTCGATTAATATGAGAATTTCTAGAATTTTGGATTATTATGAGATTTTCTTGCCCTTAAAACGAAGAAGATGTCTTAAATATCACTAGTTATTTATAGATATATAGATTGCCTCCGACCTCCCGATCAGACTAGGCCAACTTCAAAAACAGGACCGGATGATGGTAATAGTCACAATGAAAAGGTGAGGAGCGATGTGCCATTCTTCAGTATAGAATCGTCGACACTCTTGCTACAACGCACACCCTTTGACCCTGCAACCTCCATGGTTACACTTGCGTATCTTGATCAATGCCTACTACATATATACTTGCACAAGATTAATCGTATTCACTTGTACAAGGTTGAGCGTATTCACCTCAAAAAGGGAAAAAAAATTGTAATCCATTTTGGACGCTTCGGATGAAGAAGTCGCTCTGCTTTCAAGCTGCTGTTGAAAACAACCGTAGGAGTAGGGGTTTTACTAGCTTGACAGCCATATCATATGCAATCTGCTCTTAATCGAGAAACCAACAATTCTATTCATAGTGAACACTAAATACTAGTACTATTGCTTAATGCTACCCAGCCATAAAGATTTGGAATGGCCTAAACTAGTTCCAACCAGTAGCGGTTGTCGTGTTAGGATCATCCAAGAAGTTCCTGAAGAAAAAAAAAAGTAATTAGCTGTGTCCCTCTAAAACTGAACGAGAAAAAGTGGAAGAGAGGCCGTGTTGCCCTGGCTACAATGGTACAAACAAGGTCATTCGGCTGTCATGAACACCGTGCCTTGAAGAAGCGAGTCAGAAACACCATTATTAAATCTTCCGTGCGATCTAAATGGAGCAACGCTTTATGCATAAAAAGACGGGATTAAGTAAATGCTTTGCGCATGTAGTCAGACTCATAGAGCGCTACTCCATTTCACCGAAGTAGCAGCAGGCACCATGGTGATGCTCATCCACAGTATGACACCATCACCTCTTATATATGCTGAGCACATTACTAGCAATGGAGTAGGCCGGTTGCAATCCCAAAGGAATTAGAGGAGAGAGATCCAAATGGACGGAGGAAGAGAGGAAACATCGCGAAAGAAACAGCCAAAGCGCTCTGATTCTCCTGTCCGGAATCCGTAAAGCACGCCTTGTAATCCTAATGGACTCGCCACAGGGTCCCTTGAAGAGAGAGAGCGAGAGACGCCGTCATGGCCTCAAGGAGCTAGCGCCCAGCGAGACGGAGCGACGCAGAGGTGGGCACTCGGCCAGATATTTTTAGGTCATCCTAAGCCACGGTAGGCACAGTCCAATCCGACACGAGGTAAGTCGTGTCGGGCTCAAGAATGGAACACGATGGACAGTTTGGTCCTATATGACACTGTAGCACGGGTCGTGCCAAACCTGATAACCTAAGACACGAGGAAGAAGCCCAGCATAAAGGTCACCAATCCGCAGAGTATAAGCGTTATTGACACACTCAGTAGCAGGATGACACCCCTGCCGCCAACACCTGAGTGAGATAGAGATGGGTAAGAGGGGAGAGAGAGATTGAGAGACGCTCTCTCGCTCTCTCGCCCGTCTCTCTCAATCTCTCTCGCCTGTTTTTCTCACTCTCTTTTTCGCCTCATTGCCCACTCTCTCATCTATGTTCAGCACATCCCCTCGCTCTCTGCAACTGTTCAATAGATAAATAAATTTTACTTCTTTTTTCTATAATATTTGTGTCCATTACCTTAACTCGATGCGTTTTCGGTTTCTTTCCTCTCGTCGCAATAGTGCAAATGGGGCCGGCACGGTACGAAGCAGGCACGAAGTGTAAATGTGCCGTGTCTGGGCTCGCCGAAGATGAGCCGGACCGGTACGGCACGACACAACGGGCCGTCGCGACCCGACACAATTCAAGCACGAAGTACGATAAACCCGTGGCAGGTCAACACGGCAATACACCCACCTCTAGAGCGACGGACTGTTGCAGATGTTGGGAGACACAGATAACCACTTTTGTTGCTACGCTTGTCATTTTGTAAATCAAACTTGATCGCACTTAATTAGGAAGAGTACTAAAACCGCATCAGAATGGAACAGCGTAAGCACGTACGCATAGTGGAATCCGGGTGTAACGACTCTGGATTCTCCGTATATTCAACAACACTAGTTCAAGATCGAGCTGATAGACACAGTAATAACAAAGGTGAGTATCAGCCATAAAACGATTAATTAATAAATTATACAACATGTGTTAAGCTCAAGGTTTACCCTTACGGCCCATAAACCCAACCGGAAATAAGCAATGGAATAACACGATCAAAAAGCTGTATTTGGCTCGATAGATTTGCTCACAGGGAACGTGGCCTAGTCATCGTAGCATGATCTAATTAATCTTCATCCTTGGAAGAGCAGCAGTGTATAAAGCAAAGTGAGCACTCATTGAGTACTCCACGAGTTACACGGAAAATGCAATTAATAATGCATGGATATTAGCAAAGGCACAGACATCATAGGGTTATTTGAGCGTAAAGCAATAATTGACTTAAATACGATGAATACATGTAAAAACGCAATTTGGTGCAATTAAGTAGAAACTGAAATTAAACCTTGAATGAAAGGGTGAATGTAGGATAAACATCCTAACACTAACCAAGAAGGATTAAAATGACCGGGTTTTCCCACATGGAAATTCATCCGTGACATTATAACTATTATAGGAGAAGGATCATGATTATTTTTATTAATTTCAAAATTCTGAATTTCACCGATTCTTTCGATACCGTATCGGTAAAGATCGCCGAGGATCGTCATATCTGATAAGTATCCTATATCGGTACGGACGCACGGTAATTTCGCGAAGGGTCGATGATTCGTAGGTGAACCCTCCTGCTGCATTGAAAAGGTCTTCAGGTTGCAGATAGTACGTACTTCGTACGTTTTTTACGTGGACGTGGAATTGTTCCAGAT
Source organism: Otatea glauca (assembly GCA_036346275.1). Classification (NCBI taxonomy): domain Eukaryota; kingdom Viridiplantae; phylum Streptophyta; class Magnoliopsida; order Poales; family Poaceae; genus Otatea; species Otatea glauca. The sequence goes on along the minus strand of CM070721.1, from coordinate 1,427,125 downwards.
TAATTTGCTGGTTACCGGTATCATGTACCTGTTCTTGCTAGAGGATGCTGATAAAATCTTCACAATGGTGCCAATCGGTAACTGAAACAGTCTAGCTCGCCAGGTGTTTTGGTCGTGCCAAATACTTGATACTAATTCCAAGAAACATTGCTCATGTCGAAAGGCTTCCTTTTTGTTTCTCTGAAACCAGAAATTATGTGCGTGATTGAATGCAAGAGATGAAATGCATCCACCTACATGTCACATTGGCACCTACCAAGCAATAACAACTTAACAAGTAGCACACAATGTACGTACTTCGCTCTCCCTGCCGGAGCCCGGAGCCACCACTAGCAAGAGTAACAGCATGCAATTGCTGGCGGGGAAAGAGAGAATAAGGCATGGAGTACAAAAGATGAAATCTCTGATGAGAATGGAAGAGCCACCACATGCACCTGTCAAGTCTGAAATAGGCAGAAACGAAGCTTCGTTTGGTAATCCTTTAGTGTCAGTATCTTTTTAGCCGCATCTTTACTACTGCATTGCAGTATAAATTTCGGGTTGCACTGCAGTCTGCAGGTGAGGCAATTGCTTTGTCCGTTGCAAACATCAAGGACGGGAAGAGAGAGGAGAGGAGGACAGATCGCCGTAGCTTCTGCAGCCGAGGAAACAAATGCGCGCGCGCGGTTTCAGGTTGCGGCCGTGCAGGTGTCCCAAGTCCATCTGCGGACGGATGTGCTTTCGAGCTCATCTTGTGCTGCTAGACCTGCCCTTACCATGCTAGTCAAGTAGTCATCGTCACATCACCGGTAATATAGCTGTGCATGTACACAATTAGCTACTTCTTTAGAAACACATCTCTATAGAGTATAAGCTAGTAATTAATGGTGTGTGTAATTAAGCTACTAATACTGGGCAGATCATATCAATACATCACGTTCCAAATCAAGAGGCTCATTTGGCCCTCCATATCGATCTTAATCTGCATACAGCTAGCCAATCCGGCTGAATAAAATTTGAGATAAAGTAATTACTGTGCCTACCAATGAACCCGACAAATCTGAAATGACCAGGTGGCACCAATCCTTTGAGTGTATCGTATTGATTCAAGGGCTATAGGTGCTGAAAATCTTCCGTACAAGATATATGCTCGGAATCTAGACAAGATATATATGTTCAGTGACAATAATTTACTCAAGTGACACAAGCATCATTAACGAAAAAGGAAGAAAATAATATTATCCGCATGGATGAATGTAAGTTTTTTTTAAAAAAGAATGAATGTAAGATAAATGCTCTAGTCTGCCTACCTTTTTATTTTTGAAACAGACTGAAGGAGCTCCATACGTTCAGAGAGGAATATGGTTTAAACTTACAACAGTCGTCCCGCACACCAATTAACACCACCTTCACTCAAAAGAGCGCTACTACTGAACCCTATACCGTTGGAATTGATTCCAACGGTATAACAGGTTTTACAGGTTTCAGAGTAGGTTTAAGAAGTTTCATAGCAGATTTCAGAGGTTTCATAGCAGGTTTCAGAGGTTTTAGAGGTTTCACCGGTGGCAAAAATGATATGTCGTACAAACGGTATACCGTACGTTAGTTTTTCTGTCACTCAAAAGCACTCTGATTATATGACTCACCACGACACCACCAACAACTATATATCTTACCTATCATTAGCAAGAAATAACTACTCCACAAGCGCTCACTATTTTACACCATCACTTTCTTGCTCCTCTCTTTCACTCCCCACGATCATGACTAGGCCACACTCAAGTGACACAAGCATCGTTAACGAAAAATGAAGAAAAACATATTATACTCTGATATGCTTTTTATGCGTAGCAGCACTTGTAGAGAACCAAAATAACGACGTTGAAACAACCACATCAAGAGAGATTTAGTGAAGCCAACTGCAAATTCTTTAAGCACAACATCAATAGAGTATATGGGATTATTGCTCTCTCACAACCCTCTCGAACCTTTTAAAATCCTCGGATCTTTGCCATGTACAAGAATCTAGTGCTAAAGAATAATATAGTCTCTAATTCTCTCATGTGCGTCTTGCTTTGGATAAAATAGCAAAACATCTGATCTAAATTCCACTGTTCCTTTAGACGGCACCTAGCCTATCTAAGCGACGCCTAGATGCTAGGCTACACTCTTTCGCCTAGCTGAAATTTTTCAAAGGTACACGTTTCATTTCAATTGTTATACATGGGTATATACCCTAAAACTGAAATTTTTATAAAAAAATGACCATACAAAACTACAACATCTTAAACTTTTAGATGCAACAAAATCGAAACACATTTGCAACAATTGAAAAGAGACGCATCAATTTTCTCGTTGCAACAATTCGGCATCTCTAATGCAACAAAAAAATAAACTTTGACGCAACAAATCAAAATGGAGACTGCAACAAATGTCTCTTGAACAAATTTATGAAGAGATGTTGCAATACAATCTAATACTTCATGCAACAATTATGAAAAGTTGCTGCAATAATTTGGAGAAACATTTGCAACATTTGTACCCCAGCGGAGGCAAGGTGGGCGAAGGTGATAGTTTAGATGTAGGCGTGGGGGAGTGCACATTTGCGGACAATGCTACAGAACATCTCCATGACAGTAGAGTAGTTGGGAGGGAAATGAAGGCGGCGAGGATAGAAGGGTGATCCCTTGCGACGGCGATGAGGCAGAGGCACATAGCAGGAATGGAGACGAGTATAGAGCGGCGGTTGGGTAGGGCGGTGAGGGCGTGGAGGAGTGGGAGCGAAGAGGCGAGGGAAGGGCACGGAAGAGGGAGATCGCCGATGTCAACGTGGATGTGGCGCGCATGGCATGGAGTGTGACCACGGAGTTATCGGGTGGGGGCGATGGCGGCAAGGAGGAAAGGGAGAGGAAGTGTAGGGAGTCGTTGTGGCGGGCGCGACACTAGGTAGAAGGCGACGCAACTGGTGAGAGAATCATTCATATACTATACTTCGAAGAATCCACGCGCGTAGGGCCATTTGAGCCGGCTCTTCGCGGCTCGAGCCGAGCTGCGAGAAAATATTTTGCGTTCAGGTCCTTTTCTGAAAAAAATTACGATTAGGTCCTTTTTAGGAAAAATGTTACGGTTAGGTCCTTTTCCCGAAAAAAAATATATATTACGTCTAGGTCCTTTATGCGTTTTTAAGCATTGCGTTCGGGTCCTTTTGAGTAAAATCGAGATTACGATTAGGTCCTTTTCGGAAAAGAAAAATTACGCTCAGGTCATTTTTTTTGAAAAAAATATACATTGCGTTTAGGTCCTTTTCACGTTTTTCTAGGACTACGTTTAAGCCCTTTGGCGAAAAACGCAAAATCATTTTTAGGTCCTTCTCGCGCATTTTCTCGATTTACTCGTGCAGGGAGCGTCGATCGCGCGTTTTCTAGATTTGATCGCGTGGGGAGCGGCGCCCACGGCGTGGCACGCAGCGTACAGGTACCTAGTTGATAATAAGGTGGATTGAGTGGGTGTCGGGATTTGAGGATAAGGTTGGACAGAGAAAGTGGGTTGAGACGTTTGATTATAAATTCGGCATCCGACATCTACGCACTATCGTTTCTGAAAAAAAAATTCCCTCCTAAATTTTCTCCCGGTAAAGACAACTACCTCCGACCACCGCGCGCGTCTGAGGGCAGCTGCTTCGCGCTTCGACCTTCTAGGCGCGCTTGCTGCCTTCGTTGCCATGTCCTCCGCGGGGGAGCGCCCCGTCCTCCGCACCTTCACCTCCCTCCTCAAGACCGCCCCGACTTCGCCAACGGCCAGGCCGTTCACGCCCAGCTCGCCGCGCGGGGCCTCGCCTCCGAAGCCCTATCCGCCACGTGCCGCCACCCCGCCCGTCAAGGACCGCGTCGCCTGGAACGCGCTCCTTGCCAGCTACGCGCCCATGGAGATGGTCGACAGGATGCTGGAGGATGGGGAACCGGCCTGACTCCGTCACGCTCGTGTCGCTAATGCCAGCCTACCCATGCCCGGGCACTCGCTGCGTGCCGAGAGGTACACGCGTTTGCAGTCCGTGCTGGCCTCGATGGGCTTGTCAATTTCTCCATGGCGATCCTTGACGCATACTGCAATTGCGGGGCGATGGAGGCAGCGGGGGCAGTCTTCGTGCCAGGCCGGTACGACACTGCAGCAAGAGCCGTGTCGGGCTCAAGAACCGGATACGATGGTCGGCACGGCTTGACACGACACTATAGCATGGGCCGTACCCGGGCCGATGACACAGGACATAAGGAAGAAACCCAGCATAAAGGTCACTGACCCGCAGAGCATGAGTGTCATGGACGCCACCCCCACTACTGACACCTGAGGGAGATAGGCAAGAGGGGAGATAGAGCTAAGAGAGATTGAGAGGCGGTGCAAGAAGCTGCTCTCTCTCACCCGTTTCTCTAAATCTCTCTTAGCTCTCTCTCTCTCACCCGTCTCTCTCAATTTCCCTCTCTCGCTTGTTTCTCTCGATCTCTCTCGCCTGTCACTTCACTCTCTTTCTCGCCCATTGCCCCCTCTCTCGTCCGTGTTCAGCATATTCTCCTCACTCTATATAACTGTTCAAGAATAAATAAATTTCAGTTCTTTTTCTTTTAATATTTGTGTCTACTGCCTCAACTCCATACGTCTCTAGCTCCTTTTCTCTCATTGTAATAGTGCAAATGGGCTGGACCTAGGCCGGCATAGCACGAAGCAGGCACGAAACACAAATGGACCATGCCTGGGCTTATCGAAGGCGAGCCGGACCAGCACGGCACTGCACGGTGGGCACGACGGACCATCGCGGGCCTGCACGGTTCAGGCACGAAGCATAATAGATTCGTGCCGGACCGGCTCGGCATGGGAAGACGCCCACCTCTTGGATATGCAGAGAATGGGGATGCCACGGAGGCTCTAGCACAGTTCAAGAGGATGGTGGGAGAGGGCGTGGATGTGACGGCACAACAGCAAAGTTGAGGACCTCCAAATGGCTAAATGGAATCTCACCAAGTGAGCTAGTGCCTGCGTGCTTCGTGTTGGCCAGGAGAGAACAAAAAGGTCCAGCATAAGCTTACTTACAGAAACTGGCTTAAGTCGTTTCGAAGAATGAATACATCAACCTATGGTACGCCATCTAGCAGGTCACCTTGCAACTGCAAGTGCACGATGACGTAGTGTGAAAATGGATGGCGAACGGTGACTACTCAGCGAAAACATCCTACAATGTGCAGTTTCATGGTTCACTGCCTGAACATAACTACAACATAATCTGGCGAGCTAATATAGAAAAAAGGTGCAAATTCTTCAGATGGCTTCTCATCTAGGGTCAGATACTAACAGTTGACAATTGGTGATTAGAGGATGGCCATATAGCACCCTATGCTCTCTGCAAATCTAAACTCGAATCAGCCCCCATCTGATGCTTCATTGCCCTTTTGCAAAATAAATTTGGGTCAATTGGCTGCACATACAATCGTCCTTTTTACAACCTGATAGCAATGGGTTGAGCACTACTCAGCGGTGGCAATCCATCTGTGATACCACCCCTTCACAACAAAGGAAGGAAGTGGACAGAGTTTTCACATTCGCATTTTGGAATATGTGGAAAGAGAGGAACAAGAGAATTTTTGAGAATTCCTATCAGACAGTGCAAACGGTCTTTAACCTCTTCTCCCAGGATGTATGTGATAGGAAAAGAGCATTGACAATGGACTAAGGTACCACTGTTCATTGTCTCAGTTCCGATATAGTTGCTTGGTCATATAACTTGGTGGTTGTTTTTCTCTCTTGTATAGAGTTTGATGTTGAGGCCTTTTTGGTCAGCTAGGTTGTAAAAATTCTCTTTTCCTTCTTAATTGAAAGGCAGCAATCCTGCCACCGTTTTCGATAGTGATGAAGAGCACTGGCAGAGTGCCCAACGAGACAACATTCCTCTCGGTCCTCTCGGCATGCAGTCATGCTGGTTTGGTGGATGAAGGACAGAAATATTTTATGATCATGAATGAGGACTATGGTCTTGAACCTGGGATGGAGCACTATGGTACCATGGTGGATCTTCTTGGCCGAGCCGGGAAGCTAGATGAATCATGGTCTTTCATCCAAAAGATGCCTACAGACCCTGGCATTAGTGTTTACGGTGCAATGTTAGGTGCTTGCAAGTTGCACAAGAATGTGGAATTGGCAGAAGAATCGGCAAGGAGTATCTTTGAGCTAGGGCCAGAAGAGGGGGTGTATCATGTCCTCCTGGCAAACATTTATGTAAATGCTTCAATGTGGGAGGATGTTGCAAGGGTAAAACTGTTATGGAGAAGAAAGGCCTCCAAAAGGCGGCAAAATTTCAAATACGGACAACTTTGTACAGTATAATTTCAATTTTGGACAACTTTTTCGCGTATTCTCCAAAATGGCAGCGAAATCCGGCACCTGGGGCACCGGCAGGCCATAGCCGGCACCCCAAAAACCGGCTATGGCATAGCCGGCACACCATGTGCCGGCTATGCCCTGTGGGCCCCGCCGTCGCGTCACGTCACTTCGTTGTCTGCTGTTTTGGCATTTTTTTGCGCCAAAGCTCTTTCGTCGGATCGCGATTATTGCATGCATGCATGCGGGGTTGTCGGTGTCTTTGCTAATCACCTCGCTTTGCTTGCATGCATGCTTGGCTGTCTCCCGGATGCAGTCTTCATCGCAGCATAAATAGAGGGGACGGGAAGGAGCTGGAGTGCGCGAGACAGAAGCTTGGCAAGCAGAAGTGAGGGAGGTGAACTGCAATTAGAAGAGAAAGAAGAGCGCCACAAGCAGAAGAGAAGAAGACGACCAGCGCTGGTAAGTCTTTGCCCGAGTAATTACCCAGTTAGATTAATTATCGTTGGTAGGTAATTATTAGAGTAATTATCCGTTAGATTAATTAGCGTTAAGTAAGTCGTTGGTAGAGTAATTACATTGTTAGGTTAATTAGCCTTGGTAAGTCATTGTTAGAGTAAATACCCAGTTAGACTTATTCGTAATTACCTGGTTAGATTATGGCCTCATTCATGCATCTCATTCGTTCCTCACGAACGTAATCACCGTTAGGAAGTTAGTAATTATAGTCATTGTTAGATTAACTAGAGTAATTATTCGTAACTACCTAGTCAGATTAATAGCGTTGGTAATTCATTGTTAGATTAATTAGCGTAAGTATTTAGAAAAAACCTAGTTAGATTAATTAGCGTAATTATTCGTACTTACGTAGTTAGATTAATTAGCGTGAAGACGATACCTAAATTAGAGAGCGATTATAGTTAGTATGTTAATTCGTTCCTAACTCATGCATCTGCGAGGCGAAATGAAATCCATGCATGTGAGGCCAGTAAACATGCATGCAACGTGGGCCCGGCCAGTCGCGTCAAATGTCAACTCATTTGTTTGATGTTTGGCTAGTTGCTTCATATGCATGCATCCATACTTTGCATGCCAACTTTGCACGTCGAAAGCTGTTTATTCTGCATGCATGTTTCTTGGTTGATTGCTTCACATGCATCCTCACTTTTCATGCATTTTTCCTTGTCGACTGTCTCACATGGTTAAGCGCAACGCAGGATAAATAGAGAGGAGAGGAAGCAGAACTCGCAGAGGAGCGTCGCACCGAGAGCCTGCACACTGAGGATTTGCGAGTGAGAGGAGCTTGGCTAGCAGAGGTCCTAGAGGTGTCCAGTGCAGAGCAAGGAGAAGGAGAAGGAGGCGTCCAGTGTTGGTAAGTCGTTGCTAGATTAATTTGCGTAATTACGTAGTTAGATTAAGTAGCGGTCGTAAGTCATTGTTAGATTAATTAGACTAATTATTCGTAACTACCTAGTCAGATTAATTATCGTTAGTAAGTCATTGTCAGATTAATTAGTTTAAGTATCAGTAATTACCTAGTTAGATTAATTAGCGTAAGTATTCGTAATTACCTAGTTAGATTAATTAGCGTAAGTATCCGTACTTACGTAGTTAGATTAATTAGCGTGAAGATGATTCGTAAATTAGAGAGCGATTATAGTCAGTACATTAATTATTGCCTCACTCATGCATCTCATTCGTACCTCATGTACTTAATCTCCGTTACTGAATCTCTGTTAGTATATTAATTATTGCCCCACTCATGCATCTCATATAATTATAGTTTTATTTATTTCCACATGGCAGCATACGTTTACTGATGAACGAAAAACCTTTTATGTATGGAGCAAAGTAGCAAGAAAAAATCATGAGTAGGAGCAAGAAAAAATCACGAGTACAAGCAAGTATGTTTGGTGCATAAACTAGCACATTTGGTTGTGCTAAATAGTTAGGTTAATTAGAACTCCACAGTAATTAGGCTTGAACTTAGTTGCATGCACTTCACATAGCATAGTTAGATAAAATAGTCTCTAGTTATGTTGGTAAACGTAATTGTTAGTAACTCTAACTCATGGGCGTAGTCTGAGTAATTAGTCATGAACAAATAATTTAAATTGTTAAGTAATTAATTTTAACCCTCTGTATAGTTAATTAGTTGTTATTTTTTGAAACATTTTTAGGTACCATATTCCACGTGGCCTTTGCACCATGAATTTTCATATTTACTACGGTGAACAGCCTGTCATATTGCACGAGAGAATAGTCACAGTGCAAAACTGCGAACACACATATAGTTCAAGTGATAGTCCATTAGACTTGGAAGGACTTAAATCACATGTTATGAGCGTGTTGGGTTTAAGCCAGGAAACACATACAATTTTCCTGGAGGCGGTGCGACCAAGGGAAGTTCCAAACAACAACGTCATTGTTCACACTTTGTTCGCACTGAGAAGTAATAAGGCTTGGTTATTGTATGCACGAAAGGCCATAGAGGGCGGGTCTCCGATGGGTGTTTACGTAAACATACTACCACTAGAGGAGAATGCCGATGCTGGTCCTAGCGGCGAAATTTTAGGCCACCAGGGAGAGGGAGAAGTGGGCCAAGGACATGTGGGGGAGGGTAGTTCGGGTGCAAATGAAGAAGAAGTACTTCCTTGTGAGGTAGATGCGACATGTATGGATGACGAGGCGGGTGGAAGCGAGGATGAAGAGGGCGCGACAACGATGACCCGGCAAAGCAGATCAAGATTGCCGTGGTAATGGCCTTATGGAGTGTGGCATTGCTGACTATAATAACCTAGCTATGTGGGGGTACCAGAACAGCGACATCCAGATTGGGAGACGCTTCCCCGACAAGTTGGAGCTAATCCATTTCATCAACAATTATGCTGTCATCACTAGAAGAGAGCACAAGTGTACCAGGTCGAAGCCCACTGAGTATGAGGTTAGGTGCACCAAGGCCCCTAACTGCCCTTTCTACGTCCGTGCTCACCAGCCGAAACACGAGCACTACTTTGTGGTGAGCCGGAACACACCTCATACATGCACGGAGGAGTCGATCAGAACCATGAGCCACGTGGTCGACGCTAGATTCATTGCCCAACTAGTTGTGACCCAGGTTGGTTCAGATATTGGACTATCACCGAAATCAATTATGGAGCAAGTGCAGAGTAGAACAGGGATGCACATAAGCTACCTAACCGCGTGGCGAGCAAAGCAGAAGGCGTTGAAGATGCTTTTTGGATCATTCGAAGACTCGTACAACTATGCCCCGAGGTTGCTGCAGAAGATATCAATTACCAACCCAGGGACTCAGTTCGCAATGGCGGACGAGCCTACCAAGCTTCAAGATGGTTCGTTCAGCACTGCGGAACGATACCTGATTAGGGTATTCTGGGCTTTCGGACAATGCATTGAGGCTTTCAAGCATTGCAGGCCTGTCATCTGTGTTGATGGCACATTTCTGAGCGGAAAGTACTATGGCACCCTACTGACCGCGATCACGGCCGATGCAAACAACCAGATAATACCAATTGCCTACGCATATGTGGAGAGTGAGAACGGCGATAGCTGGTTGTGGTTCCTCACTTTGGTCCGGACGCGTGTCGTGGGGATAGAGCAGAGAGTGTGTTGTGTCCGACCGCAATGCGGTCTTCTCCACGCTCTAGAGGTCTTGCATGGCGACGGACCCGCCTCTGAAGCGTGGGGTGATGTGGAGAGAAGGTGGTGCATGCGACACGGGTGCAAACCTATATTCACGGTACCATAACAGTCCCTAGTGAAGAAGTTCAAAGGGTTGTGCCTTCAGAACCAGCCTGTCAAGTTTCGTGAGATTTGGAGACAGTTGAACGAGACGACAAGGAAAATGATGGAAAATCAGCAATCACAGGAGGAGCGGTGCGATGCGCAAATGGTGGGAGGGCAAAGCGTCATTAATCATGATCGTCGCACCTTTAGCCAATGGATAGCAGGAAGCCAATGAGCGTTGGGCCCTTATGCACGACACAAAGCGCGAGGTTAGTTGCGCCTATTAATTTGTGAGATTAACTTTGTGTAAGAGTGTTTGACCCATTCATGATAAACTTTGTGTGTTTGCTTGTTAGGTACACCATTATGACGACGAACATAGCGGAAGCCTTCAATAATGTCCTTAAGGGCGTTCGCGGGCTTCCGTTATGTGCCATAATAGAGTGACGTTCTCTGAGCAATGCAGACTACTTTCGAGATCGTGGTCGTCTTTGCTTGACCGGCAAAGACTCAATTCTCAACCAAGGTAGAGGAGATCATCGGAGTAGGAGGAGCAAATCCATGTTCCACCGCACGAGGGTGTACGACCTCGGTAACCACATATTTGAGGTGATGTGCGCCGTAGGTACCACTCAGCTCTGTACACGGTGACACCGCCCAAACAATGTACTCTAGGCACGGAGGAGGTGGTGTGCACGTGCAATAAGCCAAAGCGCATCATATCCCTTGCTCCCATGTATTCGCGGCTTGCAGGGATATGGGAGGGAACGATGCATCCGAATACATATCGCCGTACTACAAGAGAAGCCACGAGAGACACTTGGCGTCCCAAGATGAGTTCCTTCAATGTCGGTACTAGTTACAAGTCGATCGATGGGCCTTTGTGGGTGCCTTATCCGTTAACACGACGCAAAGAGCACAGGAGGCCCGGAGGGACAAGAATGCACGGTGATATGGATGCGGTGATGCCGCCCAGCGCAGAGGAAGTGCAAGATTTGCAAGCGAGTGGACATGATCGGAGGACATGTCCTAATAAGCAGTAGACGTATTTAGTAATTTTTGTACTGTACGGTGCTGTATTCAAAACTGAATTTCTTATGTGTTGTATTGCACCGTCTTGTTTAACATTTGTTCCATCCCAGATTGTGAATGCTAACTTGTTGTTGTACCGATGATTTTGTTGCATCGACCTATGCGGTGGTATTTTCGGCATGGCTACGGTGGTCTTCCGAGCTTCTTCAGCAGCAAAGACGATGATCGAGATCGTGGGAGGATGATTTTCACGCACGCAGTTAGTTAATCTTGTTGTATTTATTGCAGTTAGCATTGTTGTATTTATTGTTCCATATTTCGAGTTTACATTGTAACCATTGATTGTAACATGATCGTGTCCTTTTGTAGATGGTTCCATTGCGTGCGCGAGTCTTCCACAAGATCAAGGCATTGGACCCCCGTTTCTACTCGTGCCTAGCACGAGTTGGACTACTCCCGTTCGCGCTTTTGATGGATGGGACTACTGAGCCATTACTGCGGGGTGGGGTGCGACGCACAACTCTCCCTACCATGGATGTGTCCCTGATGACTGCCCTGGTAGATCGTTGGCGTCCTGAGACGCACACGTTCCACCTGTCCTTTGGAGAGATGACAATTACTTTGAAGGATGTGGCAATGCCTACTGGCTTGCCGATCGAGGTTGCCCCTTAGTGGGTGCGCGCCACGTAAGGATCGGTGGAGAATACGTGCAACAAAGGTAAACATGTATCTTTGTTACATGCGTAAAGTTTTACTTGAATTAAGCTAATATTCATTTGTTTTACATTGCGAGGTTTGGTCGTCGTGACGCAGGCAAGGACCACGGCCTCTCCTTGAAATGGTTCCGCGAATTGCCCGAGTACGGCTCATGTCACGAGGCGTGACGAGGACACCATTTCGTGCACCGGAGGTGTACCTCTATGATTTACTCGGAGGTATCATGTTACGCAACGCAGCGGGCGACTATCTTGAACCACACTCATCTTGTTAGCGCGTCATCTAGTCGCGCAACCGGATGAGGTCCCACAAGATAGTTGGGGTTCCATTTGTGTTAGCAGCTACCTCAGAGGACTTTGTGATGCTTCGCGGGCCACCGCGAAGGGGTCGATCATGTGTTTTTGCACTGCATGATGTGGAGTGGGAGTATCTCCTATCTCTCGCCCTAGGATGGAGAACGCTATGTACCCGGCGGATATCTCCTAGGACGTGCTCGAGAGCATGAGGCCCACGATGGGCTATAGGTGGATCCATGCTAGGTTGCGATGGAGCCACCTCCAGGATCACGAAGCTACCCACGCTACGGTAGCGATCTTGACTTCGACCGCCGAGCACGTGGTGGGATCCATGGACGCAGGGAGATTTGCGGAGATCGCAACGAGCGCACGCATCTCATCGTCGCATACGGATGAGCACCGTGGATTACTACATGCTTCATTGTGTTCCGCACTGCGTGGAAGTCTACTCCCGAGCGTGTGCGTGACGGTTCGGATCCGGCAGTAGTCCCGGTCCCCACCACGGACGCAGCCGATCACACTTGTAAGTTTAGTAGAAAAATCGCATTACTACGTTATGATCATTCTTCCTTTTGTGAGTTGTAACCCTTCAAACTTCTATGCGGGAGGGCGCAAAGGAACGGGAGGCACGTTGGATTGGTCTACCGTCCATCGTGATCACATATCGCGTGGAACGAGCGGGCCGATGCTTCGCCAGTAGTCCCTACAAGGCCGTCGACCCTTCCTCGCATTGGGAGTACTTCTCGTGGTACAGTCCTCGCACACGCCACTCTACTTAGTGGTCTGTGGAGGATGCACCAAGACCGTTCCCGAGGACTGTTCCTTGACTTCACGTCTGGTTAGTACTTTGATGCATGCAATCCTTTCAATTTGTCATAAACAATACATACTTACACGTGAACCTCGTTTTGTAGTCGCAGAAGCGTCACGAGATGCACAAGACGGTAGACCGCGCGCGTGCGTAAGGCGAGTCATCATCGCTTCACAACAGAGCGACCTACGAAGGTACTTCATGAGAGGAGGTGAAGTATATATTTATATTTCGTCTTTGTCTATATCAATTTCTTAATATGATATCCTACAATGTACGTTGTCTTATTGGCCAATGCACTGATACTTCAGTAGAGAGGGTCTCGTTTGGTCTCGGCTATCCGTTCTTTCGGTGGATGCGCACCTAGGCCAAACAGGGGGTACGAAGTTCCGGTTATGGATCCTTCACGTGCCTCCCATGCCAGGCAATCGGTGGATACACATTCATCACGGAGTGCTCGTCCCTCCACAGCGCGTCCGTCCACATCTCGTGCACATCCAGATCCTCACCGCGATACTCAGGTTCCCGTGACTTGCTAAGTTTCATGTATCGTTTTATTTTCTCAATTCAAGGCAACTGTTGTTAAATACTCTACTTTGTAACGTAACTCACTACATGTTTTACTACAGCAGGACTACGGCGTCGCTGATTACCCACATGTGACGCAACCAACAAGTTGTGCCAGCCATCACGACGGAGGTGAGCACGACGACGTTCACCATAGCGACGGTGATGACGCTCAGGTTGGGTCTGAGCAAACGCCACAGTGGAGTGAGGATCTTGCTTTCAGCTGGCCTGGAATGGAGCAAGCGACATTCACCGAGCTCCTCGACTGTGGACGATGGATGCCCACAGGAGGTGAATCCTCACAGCATCAGACTCCGTACCAGCAGGATCCCACGCAGCACATCCTACAGTCAACCGCGCTTCCTCCAGAGGACCCGTTGGCCTGGTACACCCAGGAACGCATGACTGGTGCTAACTACACCTTCTGGGGGGGTCCGACGCAGCAAATTGATGAGGACACGGGAGAGATTCCCACGCGGCAGGGCCCCTCACAGGCTGCGGGACAGCGCACACACATGCCCCGGAGACGTTCACCCCAGAGGACTTCACCAGAAGGCAGGGTGGACGACGCGGAGGGAGGCACTGATGATTTTTTTTACATCTGTGTGTACTGCATTTATTACTTTGACCTAGCTTTAATGTCAAATAACTATTGTATGGTCAAATTTGGAATACAAGTTTTTCATTTCAGCAACAGAAAAAATCATAGAAAATGGGGAAGGTTAACGGTGAGTGTTCACGTTTGCACCGGACCGATTCTTGTAAGCACTTTCTTAGGTTCTTCCCGTGCTCGGAAAATTATTTGGTCCACACGAAAGTTGTGGGGAATTTCAAGACGCATCTTCCACATGTTAACAAGTTTTTCATTTCAGCAACAGAAAAAATCATAGAAAATCGGGAAGGTTAACGGTGAGTGTTCACGTTTGCGCCGGACCGATTTTTGTTTGCGCCGGACCGATTCTTGTTAGCACTTTCTTAGGGTCTTCCCGTGCTCGAAAAATTATTTGGTCCACACGAAAGTTGTAGAGAATTTCAAGACGCATCTTCCTCATGTTGACAAGTTTTTCACTTCAGCAACAGAAAAAATCATAGAAAATCGGGAAGGTTCGGTGAGTGAGTGTTCACCGATTTTGTTTGCGCGGACCGATTCTTGTTAGCACTTTCTTAGGGTCCGGACCGAGTTTTTGTTTCAAGCGCATCTTCTTCATGTTGACCGATTCTTGTTAGCACTTTCGAGAAGGTTAGGGTCTTCCGTGCTCAAAAATTATTTGGTCGTGCTCACGAAATTTGTCCACACGAAAGTTGGGAATTTCAAGGCGCATCTTCTTCATGTTGACAAGTTTTCATTTCAGCAACAGAAAAAATCATAGAAAATCGAGAAGGTTCACGGTGAGTGTTCACGATTCTTGTTCTCGAAAAATTATTTGGTCCACACGAAAGTTGTGGGAATTTCAAGGCGCATCTTCTTCATGGACCGTTTTTCATTTCAGCAACAGAAAAAATTTTTCACGGTGAGTGTTCGTTTACGCGGGACCGATTCTTGTTAGCACTTTCTTAGGGTCTTCCGTGCTCGAAAAATTATTTGGTCAACACGAAAGTTGTGGTCCACACGAAAGTTGTGGGAATTTCAAGGCGCATCTTCTTCATGTTCTTCTTCATGTTGACAAGTTTTTCTTGTTAGCACTTTCTTAGGGTCTTCCGTGCTCGAAAAATTATTTGGTCAACACGAAAGTTGTGGAAATTTCATAGAATCTTCTTCATGTTGAGTTTTTGTTTGCGAAAAAATCATAGACCGATTTTTTTTATCGGACCGATTTTTATTTGCGCGGACCGATTCATCAAAGCCGCATGACCTATCACTCATCATCGTAAGTTAGGGCATAACCTATCACACGGGGACACCGTGCAACAAGTCGACTAGAGGCGAGCAAGTGACTTGCACGTGCAACAAGCCCTTAATAACATTCAAATTTCAAGTAGTGGAAAATTGTTCACACGACCTCGATGCTTGAAAAACTATATTTTTACAATCTTGGGATTGCATAGGTCATGATTTGTACAAACATTTAGACTTTGCTTCAATTTGCATTGTTTACTAGTTGCTTGAACATTCAATCGGCAAAGCGATCATTTGTTCGTAACCTTCGCAAACAAGTCTCGAATTGACGAAATAAAATGCTATAACCTTAAAATAACATGTACTAGCTTTATGTACGAAATAACATCAATTTGATCAATTTTGAGTTAGACCATATTGAGCCCTAATGACCGTACACGTGAAAAATGTCTAAAATAAATGCTTAATATCACGAAACTAACTTTGAAATACTTTGAGGGCAATCTCCTGCTATTACATGAAAAATGGTTAGATTCTTCCATAAGGTGCAGCATGCATCGAAGAATTAAAATTTGATAGCAACCTCGATCGCATACGATCGTATTACCTTTCGGCAAGTCATGAAATATCGTACATAGATGGAAAATAATGAAAGAAAAGATCAGTACCATCTGTAACATTTACTCCACCGTAATATTGAATAATATTTTGATTACAACCGATGTACCATATAAAACTTATCGCGCAAACACCTTCCAAGATTAAGAACTGCACAAACTGTAATAACTAAGCCTTTTCGGCAATCAGAAAAATATCTCGTCCTAATGTAAAAGTAAAAGAAAAAGGGTCCGTATCAAAGATTAGTATATATACTTCCATATTCTATGAAAATATTTTAATTCAAGCTTGATTTGCATCAGAATCCAACCTAAGCAAAACCCTAATCGACAACGTCGTGAAATCTCTTGTATGGAGTTTTCATTAGTTTGTTTAGTGTGTCAGAAATAAACTAATTTTAAAGTCTACGTTAGAACAGATATCGAGATTATTTCTAAGCTATTCCGTGACTACTTCCCTTCGCACAAGGTACTTCACGGGATCTGGAAGGCTTTTATTACCATGAAAAGATGCCACGAGTAGTGAATTATGGCTAAAGAAGCTCGGAGTGATGATAGCTAATCGACTTACAATCTACTTCACAAGAATAGCTACCGATTACAACAAGGATAGCCACGCACACCATCTTCTCCAACCATTTCACATTATCTAAAATGCGGTCCATCTTGAACATCGGTATGTTCACCTCTGCTCGAGCATAGGGTCCATCCTATCCTCCATAGTACGATGCATCCTCGTAGTGGTGTGTGGTTGTCGACGCCCACCGAGGTGTCCATGGTGTCCGCCCACTGGAAATATTGGCACCCTCCAGCCTACGTGATGAGATTAACATGCTTTCAGGCTGTGCAAAGAAATGAGATATCTCCAAAGAACTACACAAGCCCAACCGGAAAAAGAGAGCAAACGAACTTTTCACTTACGGAGAAAAAAGGGCATTTGTAGAACACCCGGTCGTTATTTGCCTCAGTGGTGGAGTAGAACACATTAGCTTGGACATGGCAATTAGGATAATCGACTTGCCTTGCAGTGGCAAGCGCACGGGCCCTCCGATTTTTTGAGCTCGCCGTTTGAGACATGGCCTTTGGAGGCAAGGAATGGGATGAGGATGAGGATATGTGAATGGGCTGAGGAGGAGGAGGATATGTGCAAGCGAAGCTGGTATGAAGGCCTACTTATAGAGGCACTGCATACTCGCTGCCGATAGAGGCGATCTTTGTACAATTGTGTAATCGTCCCACGGCCGCCTCGGCTTTTTCTCTACGCCTTGATCGACCAATTTCTGACCGGCCGACGTGCCTACGCTCCCGCCGCCGCCACTTGTCTGCGCTGCGCCCCACCCCGGGCCCTCGGCGCTGCGCCCGGCTCTGCTGCCGCCACGCCGCCCTGGTCCCCATACGCCCGCGCTCCAGACTGGCGACAGGGAATCTCACGGGCGATTTACTGGTACAGGTCAAATCACCCATGTGAGAGCATCTAGGCTCCTATTCTTTTTATTAAACTTATCGTAGGTTTTGGTGTCGATGATCAAGAAGCATACTTAGTTATACTTATTATCGTTGTTATTGGTGCTAAGTTAGAACAAACCATGTGTACGCCGGACCAACTTTTTCGGTCCGGCGCAAACACAGTTTGCTTGGCTAAATCAAAACATATGCTCGACGGAACAATTTTTTTGGGCCGTCGCAAATCTCTTTTTTTGCCAGTGTAAACCTCTGCTCTCTTCACATATACGACGGACCGTTTTTTTCGGTCCGGCGTAACTAGGTCATTCTGGGTTCAACAAAGCCTCTCAAGACTATGTACCCCGGACCAAAATTTTAGGTCCGACGTGTGTGTAGTTGGACTTATGGTACATCACCGTACAAATTCTTGAGCTCGAGTCAATCATACCCATGCTATGCACCTCGGACATTTGCCATGAAACCAAACCGAGTGTTTTCCAACTACGGCGGACCGTTTTTTCCGGGCCGACGCAGATGGAAAGCCATCAGACTCGATCGGCGCTGTGGCGAAAAGCGTACCAGCGTGTACGACAATAGCTCCATCATCTATGCCTTCTCTTTTTCAAATTGTTTTGATCACAATCTTCTAAATTTCTTATCTTTGCTAACCCTGTCCAAGTTGGGTAACTAAATTCTTGGATTCCCTGGTTACAATCCCAACTACTATTTCATAAAGAGACCTCCTCAAAGTACGACATTCTTGTCGTTACTTTCCTATGCTTCTCTCAGACGCCTTCATTGCGGCTATTGTTCTTGAAATTCCGTGCTATTTATACCATCCTCTTCTTCATGAGTTTCTCAAAATTTCCTGCTCCCCACCAAAATACATTTTGACCAAAGTTCATCTCCACCGATCTTCTCGCAAAACTCCTGAGCACATTCTCTTCACACCGAATCTCATCCTGAACGGGTGATTGGCAACGGTGTTCAATCTGCTCAAGCTTCGGCGAACAAGGGTCCTGTAAGTTCTTCAATCTTATCTCTATTTTGCTAGATCCAAACCCAAGTTACAAATCATCTCTAAAGGTCCTTCTGTCTGTTACTTAGGTTGTTCTTCAAAATCTTACGCTTGGCATTATCGATGTCAGTCCGCTTATCATCAAGGTCCGAGTAAAGATGAGTTCTTATAATCGACAAAAAGGGCTTTTCGGAAAATTTGCTGATAAAATCAAAGGGAAGAAGAAAGCCAGAACAGATAGATACAGTCAAGCGCAGGGATCTGGTGGAGTAATAAAGAAATTAACCTCCAAACCAGTTCATCGCATACAGGAGTTCAAAAGGACATGTGCGAAATTGCTCGAGTCAAAGAAGAAACCTCCTCAAGGGCCACCCGAAAGCCCTGACTTTTGCGAACACGGCCTGCAGGCGGTGGTTGATACCTGCCACGAAGATCTAGCGGACCGGAGATTCTACCGGTGCCCTTTGGCCGAGGATGAATGGTGCGGCTACTTCAACTGGGTGGATCCGGAGACGTACCATCCACATCTCAAACTTCCTGTGTGGGATAACTGGGGGGAGCAACCCTCTCCGTGGTGCTACTACCGCTCAGAAAAGCCGGACCCCGAGTACGCCTACGGTGTTATTCAACGACCGAACCGGGCATACTGCATTGACTGCAGGGCACGCTTCCGGTTGTACAGGGATAAGCCCAACACACACCTCCTTCACCATGTAGTGGAGTGCGAGCCAAAACAAAGTAGGCGTCTCGGCAAGTCTCCGCCAACGGCGCAAGAGGGTACACATGAAAGTTGTAGAGAATTGGAAGACGCATCTTCTTCGTGTTGACAAGTTTTTCATTTGAGCATCAGAAAAAATCATAGAAAATCGGGAAGGTCAACGGTGAGTGTTCACGTTTGCGCCGGATCGATTTTTGTTTGCGCCGGACCGATTCTTGTTACCACTTTTTTAGGGTCTTCCCGTGCTCGAAAAATTATTTGGTCCACATGAAAGTTGTAGAGAATTGGAAGACGCATCTTCTTCGTGTTGACAATGTTTTCATTTGAGCATCGGAAAAAATCATAGAAAATCGGGAAGGTTAACGGTGAGTGTTCACGTTTGCGCCGGACCGTTTTTTATTTGTGCCGGACCGATTTTGTTTACGCCTGACCGATTCTTGTTACCACTTTTTTAGGGTCTTCCCGTGCTCGAAAAATTATTTGGTCCACTTTTTTTGGGTCTTCCCGTGCTCGAAATTTTTAGGGTCAACTGAAATTTTTAAGAAAATACCATTGATGTGCGTAATCCACGAGCGGATCGGTACACTAAGTAATTAAGTGCGTAATCCGTATGACAGTGGTCAAACAGAAATAATTTACTTAATCAAGCCATACTCCAATTAGCAGCAATAATTGTTTCTTGCCCTACTCAACTCACGGGAAGTTCAAAAGTGCAGACAGACAAGGATTGACGTGACGAGAGACTGAAGATTAAAGCAAAGCATGCATGCAAATCACCTCCACCGGCGACGCGACCGACCTAGTCCAAGGCATGCATCTTCACACGGGACGCGACCGGCAGCTTGCAAATCACCTCCACGCGCGACGTAATCGGCGCAAAGTGAGGATGCATGCAAACAACCGAGGTGACATTCGACGAGACCGGCCGGGCCCAAGGCATAGCAGTCATCAACGTGCATGCAAATTAATTGGTTTTTGGCGCGTGCGAAGCACTCGCAGATAAACGAGCAAGCAGAGACGCGACGCGACGCGACGGCCGGGCCCACAGGCCATAGCCGACACATGGTGTTTGTTTCCGTGAGTTATGCGTGTCACGACTTTTACTCCTAAGCGTTCGTGCTATTTATAACGCCTTCTCTCGTTTTACGGCTTGAACCCTTTGACGAGTTTCATCTTTCTCAAGCTTTTCGCAAGAAATCTCCGAGTTGTGTTTCTCTTCTTCTTCGCCGAAGCTCATCCCGAACGGGTGTTTGTCAATGGCACTAAAACTGCTCAGCCTCTGCTACTAAGGTCTCGTAAGTTCTTCTATCTTATCCTCTTTCCTTGCTAGATCGAAACCCTAGTTAGAATTCATCTTATAAGGTCATCTCTTCTGTTTCTTAGGCTGTTCTTCAATTTCTTGCGTTCGGCATTGTCAGTGTTTTTAGCCTCTGCTAATTTCATCAAGTCACTCAGCATTCGGTATCAGACAAAAGAAACCCTAGTCGGGATGAGTTCACAAAATCCGGATAAAAGAGGTCTTTTGGAAAAATTGTGATAAAGTTAAAGGGAAAAGAAAGCCAAAGCGAACATATATCGTGATCTAGCGGTGTGGTAAAGAAAGTAACAACTAAACCACCAAGAGTACCAATGCAATATGACTCAACCTCCTCTTCAAATGATAGTGACTATCGACCTAGTGCAAGCATATCATCGATGAAGAAATAGAACTTCGATGATGAAGTAGACATAATTTGTGGACATGAGCTAGTTGTTCTAGGAGGAAGGAAACTAAGAGTCGCGATTAGTACCTGAAAGAATCTGGTTTCCTGTTGATAGACCTGCCCTCAATGAGCAATTTATCACCACATTTTAGAGAAACATCTATATGGGTTACAGAAATAGGACAAATAAGAATGGGAAGCTCCTTTCAGCACTTTGCAGGCATCAATATGTTGACTGGAACCAAATTAGTTCTGTGCTAGGATCAAATAGAATTCTAGATTGTGTTAGATCAACTCCTGGACTTGCAACTCTCATGTCCTCAGTCAGACCAACTTGGAGTGAAAATAGGATCATGGAATTCTATGCAACACTCTTAGTAAACAAAAATAGACACTTCATTATGTTTACTATTGATGGAATTAAGAGAAAAGTAAGAACTCCTCGGTTTGAAGCGCCATCGGGCCTCATGTCCTTTCTTTGAGCAGAACTAGGATTGATGATAGGATGTTCCTGAAGTAGATGGAGACAGTTGGTGACATGCACGACCTACAAGTATCCGCCCACATCTACGAAATATTCATGAGGCTAGTTTTAATGCAAATAGGGTTCATTACTTAGCCGAAGCCAAGGCTCTACTCCTAATTCTCGGACACACTATTTACCCTAAAACCGGTTACAAGGAAGGAGTAACCCCATGTCTTGCATGGCTGCTACACCTGATATTATCAAGAAAACCCATTGATTTAACAGATTACATCCTTGGTGAAATGGAAGAAGCTATATACAGAAAGATAGGTAGCCATCTTCCTTTTGCCATGCAAATCACTCAGATGCTTTTGGCTCAAGGGATCATTTCCCAGACTGAGAGGGACAGAGAATTCAATTCTGGCCGTAAGCAATACAAATTGTCCAAGCCAACTGTACAAGAAAACAGACCTGCAAGTATCTCCACTTTTCAACCAGTCATTCATGAGCCTAGTGCTCAAGAGAATACAGAGATCCTTGAAAATTCAGATGATGATGGAGGGGCTCCAAGTCATAGCTATCACACTCAGGAATACACTTTCCCAGTTCCTAACCTTTCATATACTCCCACAAATATCTTGAACTATAGCTCAGAACATCTAAGTCAGCAAAGGTTTGGACAGTCTGAACATCCTGCAGTGTATGTCAGCTCAGATTCTCATCATGAAGATGAGGAAATTCATAGACTACAAGAACTAGCACTCTGACCAGATTCATGGAAGGACAAAGATTTCCAGTGCGACTCATGAGCATGAAGCAAAGCGGTTCGAACTCCTCGTGGTCATATACGGCCTTTACGTAATTGGATGATAATTCTCACTATTCTCATCATCCCGAGCCTGAACCATTTCATCAACCATCTTGGTGGGACTCACGGCCTGTGGTGGTTCACATCATTCGAGCAACAATACAACACCGATCTCGAAATGCTCAAAAAATATAGAAGAAGAAAGGAAATTGGTGCCTGAGACATGATGAACAAATGGCGACAATTCACCAACAAAGAAGTACTAATGCAAAAGATCTATCAAAACCAAGAAAATCTCGAAATGAAACTTACAAAAGATTTGATATGATCGGAGAAATCGATGGGACATAAGAAAATGGATTGGTGAAATTAAAAGCGAACAATGGTCATCAAAGAAAGAATGTATGATCTTAACAAGAAGCAAAATGCTCAAAATGCACAGATTGACAAGTTTGCTCAGAATGTCTACAAGAACTTCGAAAAGACTGGAAGCTGTTTAGATTCACATGCAGATCAATTAGATCATTTTCGGGACTATATTGTAGACACTATCAGCAGGACATTGCACAACTTTTGTTGGACAAAACTGAAGAAACTCAGGAACTTGTCAGAGATGTCCAACATGACTTCAGTGAATGTACTTTCAATCCTCAGCCTGGAGATCCTGATTATCCCAGCTGGCACAATCAAGCAATGGCTTCTCCTCTTTCTGACAGAGACCGAGAACAGTCACCTCCTTCTCCTCCACGAAGAAGCACAAGCTCCAGAATGGCCAGCATGCTGAAAAGAAATTTTTCAAAACTCAAGAAGTGACCTTTTTGGTTGTTGATGCCAAAGGGGGAGAAGAACAGTCCGAAGAATAGTCTAGTTCAGTATAGTCTAAATAGTCTCTCTATGGTCAAAAATGCTATATTAAGAGTAATAGTCTTTCGTGTTTGTCTCTGCTTTCTTAAAACTATAATGTCTGAAAAGGCTAATGTTTCCTATACTTTTTCATGTGTGTTAAAACTATAAAACCTCTTACTCTTACGACGGACCGATTTTTTCGGTCAGGCGTAAATAGGTCGATCTAAAGCTCTGCAGGGTTTAGAGGACCAATTTCTTGTGTACGTCGGCTCAACTTTTTTCGGTCCGGCGCAAACATAAATCACTTCAGATCCTCACCGCGAAACTCAGGTTCCCGTGACTTGCTAAGTTTCATGTATCGTTTCGTTTTCTCAATTCATGGCAACAAGTTTTTTATTTGAGCAACAGAAAAAATCATAGAACATCGGGAAGGTTAACAGTGAGTTCTCACGTTAGCGCCGGACCGATTTAAATTGCTGGCGTAATTTGCCTTTTTAAGGGTCTTCCATGCTTGAAAAATTATGTGTTCTACATAAAAGTTGTAGAGAATTTGAAACACAACTTTTGATGTTAACAAGTTTTTACGTAGAACAACATATAAAATCATTAAAAATTGAGAAGATCCTCTTGTATTGAAAACGACTTGCCTGCATTTGGTTGAAATTTTATGGTCCGTTTTGTTCCTTTCTAACCCCACTAGTGATCTGAACAAGTCTTAGCAACATCCGTCAACATTACAATATCTTATCAAGTCTCACCAACATCCAAAGCAACATTAAAATATTTTAACAAGGCTAAGTAACATCCATCAACATTACAATAACTTAACAAGACTTAACATTAAAACATACTAGAACACTCCGAACCATCACTATCAATGTCGATACCCTCATCTTCACAATATTGCCAATCCTCACGTTTACCCTCGTCATCGCTTTGGTAGTCGTAAGGAAGACACGGATCGTGGTCTACATCCCTTGAGCTCTGCATCCTCTTGGCTCTACTTCATCTCTTTGCATCGATTCACGTGTCGAATGGCAACTTGCTCAAGGTGCGAGCTATAGCTTCGATATCAATCACAAGACCATTGTGTGCATTGCTACATGGACATGTGTCCGGACTAAAATTGTCTTGGGCAATTTTGTTAAGGTCAGAGGCGATGCATTCTATTTGTTCCACTGTCCATGCCAATCCTTTCTTGAGCTTCTCCGGATCCTTGTCCATCTACAAGTATTACAAGTGTGTAATTAACAAACCTATGTCTTTGAATAGCTGTCATATGGGTTTCATACCTGACATGCATAAGGAGAAAGGGGAACATGCAGCGCATGAAAGCTCTATTCCGTTGCAATCCCGAGTTTAAAGCTCACATCCAAATCAAGTTAGGGCTCATACCTTGCGGATCCAGTCGACCTCGTGGCACTTGAGGTCGAAGAGGTCGATGGCGAGGTGGATCTGGTTGACGACGAAGCCGGCGACGCCTCCACGCCGAATTTGCACTGGAGGCACTTGATGGCAAGGCTTTGGAGGTCGAGAGGCGCGGAGTGGTAGCCTCCTTGCGGATGGGGAGATGTTTGGAGAGTCTGATGGAGACGCATCGGACAGGTAAGCTATTTATAGTGATTCATCAAAGCAGCATGACCTGTCACCCGTCATTAAAGCTGCACGACTAGTCACCCATCATCAAAGCTGCACGACCTGTCACTACACATCATTAAAGCTGCACGACCAGTCACCCATCATCAAAGCTGCACAACCTGTCACTACACATCATTAAAGCTGCACGACCAGTCACCCATCATCAAAGCTGCACGACCTATCACTACACATCATTAAATCTGCACGACCAGTCACCCATCATCAAAGCTGCACGACATGTCACTACAAATCATCAAAGCTGCACGACATGTCACTACAAATCATCAAAGCTGCACGACTAGTTACCCATCATCAAAGCTGCACGATATGTCACTACAAATCATCAAAGTGCATGACACATCACCCATTATCATAAAAGCCGCAAGACTGTCACCGTCATTATAAAACCCGCACGACCTATCACCCATCATCCTTAAATCTTGAAATAAATACCATAGCTTTACGCAACCATATGTACTTCTTTTCGCAAAAATATTTAAATTTAAATGCATTACGAATCGATTATGGCTAGTTCAAACCCTTAATAACATTCAAATTTCAAGAGGCTAGAAAAATGTTCAAACGACCTCAAAATTGATAAAACCTGTTTTTACATTCTTGGGATTGCATAGGTCACAGATATGTAAAAACATTTAGACTTTGCTTGATTTGCATTGTTTACTACTTGCTTAAACATACAATCGGCAAAACGATCATTTGTTCGTAACATTCACAAACAAGCCTCGAATTCGATCAAATAAAATGATACAACCTTAAAATAACATGTACTAGCTTTATGTACAGAAATAACATCAATTTGATCAATTTTGAGTTAGGCCATATTAAGCCCTAATGACCCTACACGTGAAAAACGTCCGAAATAAATGCGTAATATCACGAAACTAACTTAGAAATATTTTGAGGGCAATCTCCTGCTATTATATAAAAAATGGTTAGATTCTTCCATAAGGTGTCGCCGCAATCGAAGAATTAAAATTTGACCGCAACCGCGCGATCGGCTTGATCGAATTAGCTTTTCGGCAAGTCATGAAATATCTTGTATAAATAGAAAATAATGAAAGAAAAGCTCCGTACCATCCTACAACATTTACTCTACCATAATATGGAGACATATTTCAATTACAACCAGTGTGGCATACAAAACTTATCGCTGCAAATACCTTTGAAGATTAAGAACTGCACAAACTATAATGACTAAGCCTTTCTGGCAATCAGAAAAATCTCTCGTCCTAATGCGAAAGTAAAAGAAAAAGCCTCCATATCAGAGTTTAGTATATATATTACCATATTATGTAAAAATATTTTAATTAAAACTTGATTTTCATCTGAATCCTACTTAAGCAAAACCCTAATCGACAACGTCGTTGAAATCCCTTGTGGCCTAATTTCTTTGCAGCCTTTGACAGAGGGTGACACGTCGTGCAGCCTTTCCTAGAGGGTGACACATCGTGCAGCTTTTGACAGAGGGTGACAGTCGTCGGACTTTTGACAGAGGGTGCTCGTGCGACGACCGACCGTGGTGACGGTCGTGCGACCTTTGACCGGCTTTTACGACAAGGTGACAGTCGTCGAGAATCGTGGTCTTTGTAGTTGTGTGGAGTAACGCCCACCACCAATATAAAACCCTCGAGGATACACATCCAACATCGCCAAACCACCGATAAATATCGCAGAATCTACGATGTCGTTCTCAGTCGCCTCTTGAGAAGCGAAGTCATCTCGCCCGAGCACCGGATACGATGGCGTTGGCGCCCAAGTTCTGCCGAGCTGCCCGACCCAAATGCGAATGCAACCTTCGGCGAAGATGATGCGGTCTACCCACGGAGAGACGGCCGCCGCGCTCACTCTTGTTGTGTCCGCTCTTACAAGGTAAACCATGGTGTCTACACAATCTGGTAACAATACCATTTCATGCATCGTTCTTTCTTTTCTCGGCAAGGACCGGTGTTGCTTCTTCCAATGGATCGATGGCCCGAGCAGCGTGACTACGAATTTGTCTACAAGCGCCACGGCCCAACCGGCCGCCGAGAACTTCAACCGGTGAGAGGCCGCGGGATCGTCCCGTTCTAGATCGACCGAGTTGGGGCGGTGGGCAAGGCGCCAACCAATCGGTGAGTTTCATGCGACCTACTCATGTTTCACTCACAAAGTAATAATTCTAAACCAGTTCATCATACAGGAGTTCAAAAGGACATGTGCGAAATTGCTCGAGTCAAATGAGAAACCTCCTCAAGGGCCACCGAAAGCCTCGACTTTTGCGAACACGGCTGCAGCGGTGGTTGATACCGCCACGAAGATCTAGCGGACGGAGATTCTCCGGTGCCCTTTGGCCGAGGATGAATGGTGCGGCTACTTCAACCTGGGTGGATCCGAGGCGTACCATCCACATCTCAAACTTCGTGTGGGATAGCGGGGAGCAACCCTCTCCGTGGTGCTACTACCGCCCAGAAAAGCCGGACCCCGAGTACGCCTACGGTGTTATTCAACGACCGAACCGGGCATACTGCATTGACTGCAGGGCACGCTTCCGGTTGTACAAGGATAAGCCCAACACACACCTCCTTCACCATGTAGTGGAGTGCGAACCGAAACAGAGCAGGCGTCTCGGCAAGTCTCGCCAGCGGCGAAGAGGGTACCTCCTCTCGAAGAGGAAGGGACAAGGGAAGCGATCCGTCGAGGTCCGCACCACGCAACAAATCCTTGGCGTGTTGCGCAGACCGCAAGGGAACCAGTGGTATTAACATAGGGACGCAGGAATCGGGATGACATGCCCATATGTGAGGCGTAAATCCACATAAAAAGCCAAAAATTCAATCTTACACACCCGAGGCGCACGGCATTGGCCACCCATCCGGCGATAGCCGGAGCATCGCGCATCCTTGGAGTTCTTTCATAGTAGGGATTGAGCGGTGTCCGAGAACAAATCGCATAATTTACACGGGTCATGTAATATGTAGAAAATGTTGGACATCATTCCCGCTGTACCCAGATAGGCGGAACGATCATTTGTTCCACCATGACCAACAATGCTTTCGTTAGCAAGCAATTTTGTCACTGTTGTAATGCCCTTCTACCCTTGTAATATAATCCAATCTATTGTTTAGTTTTTCGTTAAGCAATTTCAAAATTTTCTAACATGATTTGTTTCATTTTTCGCTCGGTTAAAATTAACTTGTCAACCGAAATTTTTATGAAAATTTCATTCATGTGTGTAATCCACGAGCGGGTCGGTAGACTAAGTAATTAAGTGTGTAATCCGTATGACAGTGGTCAACCAGAAATAATTTACTTAATCAAGCTATGCTCCAACTAGCAGCAATAATTGTTTCTTGCCCTACTCAACTCACGGGAAGTTCAAACGTGCAGACAGACAAGGATTGACGCGACGAGAGACTGAAGATTAAAGCAAAGCATGCATGCAAATCACCTCCACGGGCGACGCGACCGACCGAGCCCAAGGCATGCATCTTCACACGGGACGCAACCAGCAGCTTGCAAATCACCTCCGCGCGCGACGTAATCGGCGCAAAGTGAGGATGCATGCAAACAACCGAGTTGACATTCGACGAGACCGGTCGGGCCCACGGCATAGCAATCATCAACATGCATGCAAATTAATTGGTTTTCGATGCATGCGAAGCAATCGCGGACAAACGAGCAAGCAGAGAAGCGACACGATGCGACGGCGGGGCCCACAGGGCATAGCCGGCACATGGTGTGCCGGCTATGCCATAGCCGGTTTTTGGGGTGCCGGCTATGGCATAGCCGGCACACCACGTGCCGGCTATGCACTGCCGGTGCCCCAGATGCCGGGTATCGCTGCCATTTGGGAGAATACGCGAAGAAGTAGTCCAAAATTGAAATTATACGGTATACTGTTGACTGTATTTGAAATTTTGCCTCCAAAAGGCTCCAGGAGGGAGTATTATTCAGCTTAAGAATGAGGTCCATACCTTCTATTCTGGAAGCACAAACCATCAGCAGGCAAAGGAAATATATGCAAGGTTGGTTGGCTAAGCTAATAGAAGAGATCAAAGCTGTGGGATATGTGCCAGACACTGATTCAATACATGATGTGGAAGATGACGTCAATGTTAGTTTAATCTTGTAATCTTTGTCGGTTTTGCTTAGTCTGTATTCAGATATGCAGTCAGTATCATGATTGAAGTCTGTTTAGTTGTCGGACAGGGCAATAGTATTAGTATCGGTAGAAAGTAGTAGGAAGATGGTTTTCAGTTTCCGTTTTTTATTGGTAGAAGTAGAAACGGATTTTGTAATGCTGGGTATAAATAGTGAATACATAAACTGAAAAGACGTGCAGTTTCACGTCGCAAAAGACTTCTCTGTTTGTTTGTTTGCTCTGTTGCCGTATTTGAAGTTCTGAACATTGGTTTCAGACGTTGCTTTGCAGAAGCGTTGTTTCAGCTCGAGGTGTTCAGTATACAGTAGCTATTCTCGACTGAGACGGTTTCAAGTGAAAATAGAGGTTTGCTCTGCAGTTTTGTCTCGCGTGTTCTTGGTCCTGATTTGGCCGGTTCCAACAGTCAAGGCACAACTGCTCAACACCCACAATGAGAAGCTTGGCATTGCATATGGGCTCATTTGCACAGCCCCTGGTACAACAATTCAGATAAAGAAGAACCTCCGAGTTTGTAATGACTGCCGTAATGCAACCAAGTTAATATCTCTAGTGACTGGACGGCAAATGTTCTTGTGGAGTCTACTGGTAGTGAAAGTGTTGAAGGCAGTCTGAATATGCATTTTGAGATGAGGGAACTTCACACATCTGGTATACAGATAAGAATATAATATCAGACTATCAGGTGAACTTAATTAATTGGCACAGACCTTAAGGTAATTGCTGAGTTTTATCTGTGTCACACATCATGTGATCATAGCATTCTCTGTATTTGATTTTCTATTCTTGATGGTCAGACTTTTAAAACTGCCGATGAAATCTGAACGAGTTTGCGCCATGTTTTATTATAGGTCATGCAGCTGCCTTTTGTATCGATGCTACATGGCTAAGCTTGAAGTACCTGGCAGCTCTTGTGATCACTTCATAATTTCAGGGAACATACTGCAAATTTCAACCATTCAGTTTTGTTTGCTACCTTAATACATTTTAAATTTTAAAATGTTTCTACCTTCATTTAAAAATGAAGCTGTTGTCCATAGCAAACACTGCTATTTTTGTCTTTGTCTGAGATTAAATGTACATGATGAGACGAAACTGTTGATAACTGAATGAAAGAATATTTGTTTTTACTTTCTAGTGTGCTTGAGGATCGTGGTCTGAGTTTGTAACAACATCTGGTATTCTTAATGAAATCAAAGAATGTTACAACATCTGGTATTTTTTTATTTAAAGAAAAATCTGATTCGCCATTTTGTTCCAGCATTTTCCCAAAATTCCATTGGAGAAAAGGATTGACATAGGCATGCTTACAATCAACTATGCATTTAAAACACATATATCCTTTTATTGGAGAGGACGTGTTAGTGTAACTTGAAGCTCAGGATTGCGTCCGATTCTGAATGTAGTTTCCAACTATTATTGTAAAGTTATTTCAGAGCGTTGATGGTGAGCATGGCAGCCATCTTTTCTTCGTTATTCACACTCTGTGCTGACACTGTTGACTTGTGCTTGCCAACTGTAGCGATGAACTCCACTGCCACTTTGAGTGCATTAATAGATGCCAGGTTCATCAGGCTTGTTGATGACCATGTTGGTTCCCCTCCGGCCAAATCAGATACTCCCCGGAATACAATCACAGGTATGCCAGGTGACGTTGTTGTCTGTTGAATTAGTAAGGAAGTTTTCTTAATTGTAGGGCTATCTTAATTTGCATGATTGAATTAAGACGATGGAAAATATTGGCAGACATTTAAATGAACTAGGAGATATAAGATATATTCCTCAGTACTCACCATCACCACTGCCGCACTCTCCTCATCTACTGTTGACACCCCAAATTCTCTGAAAAGGAATTTCCTGTATTCTGCATTGTCTAGAAACATGTCAGCCGACGATCCTTTTAGCCCATAGACCACTTGTGGAGTTGTTGGTAAGCAGAAAGTGTCATTACATCTTTCAAGTTTGACCTGCAGAAATTGCACAATTAGTACAATTTCTAGGCTGTTATTTGTCATGCATAAACTTGTATTTGCTATGCTACTGAAATATAGTGTATCTCTCACCTTAAGTTCTTCTGCGATTTTGAACCATGCTGAATCTACAGGTAACCAGAAAACTTCTTCCATAGGCTTACCCACTGAGTATAGCTCCTCATTTCTGAATTTCAGAGATCCTAGCAGGTTCTCTCCTCTATTCGGGACGTTATATTCTCCAAAGCTTAGTTCTGTTGATGACTCTTTCAATGATTTGAACTTCTGAAATAATCAGAATAGCAGATGTTTTTGTTAAGGAGCGAGTTTGAAGTGTGGGATGGTTGATGATAAATTATGTTCTAATCATCCACGCTTGTGCTTATAACTTTTCTTCACTTTCCAGTCCAGAAATATGTTTACCTACTACTAGTGTGATTTGGTTTCTGAGTACTGCACCACACAGTTTGAAATCCACATTTCTTTAGTAGCACTGTAAACTTCATTTCCTCCATGGCTCCAGTTGGAACTAACTCCATATTTTGGCCCGGCACAATTAATTGTGTTCTCGCTAGAATACATGATTTACAGATGACCAAATTCAAGTTGCTTTACAAGTTTGCCCCTAAATATGCATTCGCCAGCATTACATCTTGAGGTTGGGAATAAAAGCTAATTACAGTAGGAGGGTACCTTCCATGTCCAAGCGCCTGTGTAAGCAACAAATTTGGGGACACTGACATCGCCAAACGACATGGAATCATTAGAACTTCCTGCTGTGCCATAATGAACAATGCCAGACACACTAAAGACGTCGAGGAGAGTCTGTACAGTGACAGCTGCGTTCAACTGGAAGAACAAAGAAATAACTGTAATGGGTAAGCATAGCACAATTTGTATTTAATTCCTACTTTGTTGATTCCAGCGTCTTAGTAGTTTCTATTGGCATTACTTGTGATATATCAAAAGGAGTTTCTCCATATTGTAAAAAAGAGAGAATAGAATGTAAATGCGGAGAAGTTATGATTTTAGTACCCTGCGTTGTCCTGTCAATGCGTATATAACATTCACACCTCGAATACTCCCGATGTGAAACCTTCGTCCTGAAATCCTATCAGGTCAGACTGTATTCTTGAAAGGCTACAGGAAGATGAAAAAAAATATGCATTAAAGGATTTATGAAACACTGTCTTGAATTTGAATGGGAACATAATCCATCAGCAGAATAGCAAAATAAATAAATATTACTGTACAGTGGAAAACTTGGTTTATGATTGTATCTTCCCTTCTCTTTTCTCTTTCTGACAAGGGAGAATGTTATTTTCTTGTGTAACTATTACCATGGCTAAAAAAGTGAGGTTGCTATAACTTCTAGTTTATGCTTTCTGGACCCCCTTTTTAAAGCTTTTATCCAACACGACCGAATGGGGCAATCTATATTTTATAGTTGTGAATTAATAGGTGAAAACATCTCATGTTGAAGGAAGTCCAGGTCTGGATCGAGTGCAGATCATGCAAATTTGCAGAGCTGGTAAGCTTCATCACATATGCACAGCTTCAGGTATCTCTAAAATTTTTATTCTTCGTCCTTAAATGTTGAAATACCGCTATATCATCTATTTATTTGTGCATCCCCCCCTCCTTTTTGGATTAATGTTGGTGTCTGGGACACTGGGTTCAGTTGGCAGTTTAGTGTTTTTTTTTAGAGGATTTAGTAGAGTGCTTGTTACTAGCTGTTGGAAATACCAAAGGAAGTCAACCAGGAACAGTTAAACTTATGCAGTCTTTATGTGCACAAGCTACAGATAAGCATATGGATTGGAAATGGAAGGCACAGAATTACCACAGAGGTCAACGAAGGGGAGGACAGGCCAAGGGCTGAAGTAGCTGGAGGACTGGAGAGCGGTGGCCTCATCGATGTACGACATGACGAGCCCGATGGACGGGCCGCGCCGGTTGGCCTTGTCGACCTGCCAACGCACCTTGTCCATCGCAGGCAGCGCGGGTAAGGCCATGGAGGAGGCTGCGAGCAAGCAGAGCAGCGGCAGCATGACTTGCCGTGCTGGGCACCTAGTCAGACCGGATAGCTCCATGGCCATGATCATGATGGCTGGAAGCCTGGAATGGATTGGGGTCTCCCGGTGCTTCAGTTCGAGCCTTGGAGCAAGGAATTAAATAGCAAGCTTAAACATCGATCTTTGGAATCGGGAGAGGATCGAGCAGGTTGGTTGGTCTGCAGTCTGCACTCGTCTGGAGAAAGCGACCTGAAATCGGTTGGTTTGATGGAGATCGATCGTGGTTCGCGTGCTCCAATTTAATTTGTACGAGCTTCGTCGGGGCGATTAAACAAGTCCGTCCACGTTTTCAAGGAGCTGCAAGTGGTGCGATCAGTGTCGGCTCGATCCGCCGATCGAAGAACTCTTCGCTGGATCTGGATGATCATCGATCCTAGGAGCAGAAATTAAGCTGGTGAAGTTGGAAGTAGACCCACCTCCATCGTACGGGCAAGAGCATGTGCAGTCGTACGTATCATCAGTTTCCGAACAAGCCAAGAAATCAAGAATTTCTTCTTGCATTGGCGATCTGAAATCTTCCACTCCAGCTGGATTAATATTTGCTCCTGGTAGTAGCATAAGCATTCGAGCATCTGAGGGCTACTGCAGTGACCGTACCATCGCCTGCAACCGCGCGCAAACTAAACTGCTCTGCATGCAAGAGATGACGGCTACTGTAGTGTTTGTAGCCTGTGGCAGTAGGCCTGTACGGATTGATCGATGGGTCGGTGTTGGATAATGCATGGATGCTCCCTCCATTAATTTGCAGAGGGAGGCCGGGACCTGTCAACGTCGCACATGCTCCAGGCCCAGATCCAATCATGGACCAATGGAGTGCCAAATCATCGGTCCTACGTTTTATATATAGGTGCCTAGCCTCTCCTGCGCTGCGTCGGTCGTCGTGTTCCTCCGCACCGGGTCCCACATGGCAGCGGCACGTCCGTACGTATCTCCTTGGGCGCTATCACAGGTCGCTTTCCATCCGCTTCCTGTTGCTGCTCCAGGCTAAAAAGTTGACCGTGCTTTCGGCGCAAAGTGAAACCCCCCATCTTATCATTAAAATGGTAATGTTTCACCGGGAATCTGCACTACGAGAGACCAAAAAAAAGCTACCCTAGCTAACCATCTTCATATACTATTAGTCTGTCTATTACAACTTGCCCATCAATCAGATCATGGTAATGCTGAGCTGAACGTACTATCAATTAATATTCTGTGTATTACCACATGCGCATCAATCAGATCATGGTAACGCTGAGCTGAAGACGACGACTAGCTGTGGCTCGACGAGCTAGCAAGTAACATGTTTTTGCTCTCCTCAGATTAAAAAGCTAAAAATTCAAAGTCCAAACAAACAAGTTTTCTTTGGCCAACTCTAAGCCAAAAGCCAGCCAGGAGGCCGTTTTTTTGGGTTTTGTGGCATGAAAATAGCCTTTTGCAACTAAACTTTATTAAAATTACCCATAAATGCTATCTTATATAAGTCGATCCTCCTTCATTTTTCTCTCCTCAATCCTGCCCCTTCCAAGGAAGTCAGGAAGCAATGTAACTTTTGATCAGCTGATCCAAAACCAAGAATCGATATAACTTTTGATCGACTGATCCAAAACCCGTGAAACTTTGCATGCACCTTCCAAGGAAGTAAGGAACATATTCCAACCTTCAATTGCAGAGATTGATGTCAAAGTTCTGACCATTTTCCAATCTAAGGAGGTTTGTACCAAAACAGGGCAAAAACCGAAAAATTCACCTTGAGCTTGCTCGTGGGGATTTGATGATCAAGATGACCCTAAATGGTCTCCCACATGTCGCAGCTAGCAAGAACCACAAAAAACTAGCCCTCAAACTAACAAGAACACGATCTACCAAAGATCTTTCCCTTCTCCAACAGAAAGATCGATTTTTTGCAACAAAATAGAAGAGAGAGCTGCAACTAGCCTAGATGATTGGGATATTACCTATAGAAGGTTCATCCAACAATCATTCATCCTTGACAAAAAGAACAGGAGAGAAACAAATCATAGATAGTTCAAAACTCAAAATGGAAGGATAACCAAATGAGCAAGAACTTAAGCATGAAAATGATTTCTATTTCTTTATGAGAGGAATGGTTACAAAGCCTCACAACTAGGTGGACAAAGCTCAAAAGAGTATCAGGAAACCAAAATCTTTCTCACAAACCCTAAAATCCTTTTTAACACCCTTGGGCAGAGGCATCCCTCTACCCCTCTATTTATAGCCTAATCTAAGCAATTTCCACCCTTAGATGACTTTCTTCTCCCATAAGGAACCTCATTAAGGGCTGAAATTAACTCATTCACTCATACATGGGCTAACCTGAAACTCAACAACGTAACGGGTTTTGACACACACATCTTAAAGCATCACTAACTTAACCATTACTGCACCCGCGAACCTGTGATCCAACGATCCTTCTTCGCTTGAGTAGGGCTTAAGTTAGCATCTCTACCATCCACTTGTCCTCCTGGCTTACAGCAACTTCCCCGGCCACATTAATCTGACAGAGGTTGCTGGCCAATCAAATATCTAGGAATCCCACCTTAGATCACTTAGGTTGCAACCACCTTAGGCTCGACCACATAATTAAGGCTCTGACCAGTCAAGGCTCCGACCAGCCAAGGTCCAACCAGCTAAGGTTATGACCACCCACTCACAATCCCGACCACTCAAAAAGGCCAACACAACTCAAAGTCACAACCACTCACTAGTGCGACGATCACTCAACTCAAATTACTCAACACCAGAGCAAACTCATTTCAAACTCAGACTTGAGCACCACAAGCTCAAACACTATCAATTACCCATCTGTAAGGCCCCCATTTTTGATAATTAATACCAAAAATGGATACCATGTGCATACAGTACTAGTCCCATGATCAGTGGCTAGCACGCACAATTACAAATTTGATATCACAGTCATACACATACTTTATTATTACAGCGGAAGCATAGTACATAATATTCTTACAATACCAAAAGTAAAAACATATCAGTGGAGACATTTCTCTTGTAGTATGCCTTTATCCCAAAATCCCTACAGGCAACTGACAAGGAAGACCCTAGTAAAACTCATCGTTCATATCCCCGAATCCTGCGTCATAAAATGTATCGTCGGAGAAATCTGTTTCTTCACCTAAAAACATCAACATAGGCAAGTTGGGTACATACGTACTCGCAAGACTTTTGCAAAATCTAATATACATGCAGGCCGATTTCAAAGGAAAGGCTCATGGTTGCTTTGCAAAAAGCTAATTTGAAATGTAAATACAGAATAATAGATTGCGAATCAGAATTTAAGTAACAACAATTTAAGACTGAAAGTAACAAAACATAAGCATAAATAAATTTCAGGTACTTGGGTATCATGACCATATCCACGAACCATTTCCACTGACACATAGTAGAAATTACCGACACACGGTAGAAACCGGTTTTATGAAAATAAAAACAGCTAACTATGTGACGACTTTACCAAATTCTCATAACCGCGGGTACGGCTAATCGATTAGTTTTACACTCTGCAGAGGTGTACATCTTTACCCACAAGAAATGATCAACCCCTCTTGCCTGGCCAGTAACACACTTCCTTTGGTGTGTCGGCAAGGAGATCATAGCATAACCATTATATTCCTTAATCCTAACTTTGCACCAGCCCGGTGATGAACCCATATTATGGCAGTAGAAGATGTGTGACTAGTTCGACAAGTGATGACACACACCAAATTGTCCCCCTTCTACCTACAGCGGCAGAAGATCGTCGACTAGTACGACAAATGATGACACACATCAATTTGTCCCGCTTCTCCCCGTAGCATGGCGTACGCACCGCTTTGGCCTACCAATGTGTAAAGCTAGTTTTAAGAAACTTAATAGGTTAAGACTGTCCCATACCAGTACTTGTGGTTGTACGGTAATTCTTGGCCTGAAAACAACCCATAGTTCGATCCTTAATCTGACACGGGCAATAGTCTCCCCCTACACTACGTACAAATCCCTTGTACACCCGGCTATTGCCAATAATTGCCCGCATCAAAATCATAGTTTTATTTTCATTTTTGATCAAAATACCAGTCATAAAGAAAGGTCATACCCATTTAAATGTCATATCCAACATTTTTAAATTGCATTGAACTTGTCTTTATTAAGCATGGCTAAGCATGTCACTAAGTGTGAGTAACCCAAATTGACATTAAGTATTGTCTATGCTATTCTATGGTTATCAAGGTTCACAAATCCATACTTATCAAGGAAGTTCTATAAAACTACAGGTACATCTACCAATCCCCGTAAAATAGCATACTTTAATAAAAGTAACGTATGAAGTAAAACATTTAATGAAAATATTTATAAAACTCGTATCAATATGATCAAAGGGGGTGCTTGCCTTGTTGATTATCTGCGTAGTCGAGTTCTTGTTCGTCGTCGACTACTCCGGACTCGTCGGGTTCTATACGTCGTATAATAACATCATGGCAATTCCAATAAAATGAAAGAATCAGATGTAAGAGCCAAATAAAGTAACTGCATAATTCAAACACAATTGTTGATTATTTATTTATAGGTTACATGAATATTTTTCGATTAGATTCCAGTAATAATGAATCTTATATTTCTTGAATTATTTACCTTTATTTACCATTTCCAGAGACTACTCTATATGTTTTATTATTTTGGATTTTCAGATTTTAAATTCTGAAATTATTTGGGTTATTATTATTGGACCATTTTCTCACCCTATGTAATACTTTAAATATTTTCCATGGTACACCCTAAATATTTTTGCATAACCAGGTTCCTAACAGAGCATGGAGTCTAACAAAATTTGTTTCATTTAATTTGGAACTAGTTTGTGAAAATTTTATACATGACATAATTTGAATTCTTACTTTAAATTTAAATCTGAAATTCAAACAGAGTTCATTTTAAAATATTTTTGCATATTCTAAATCTGCATGATTTTAGATGAATTTAGAAATTTATTTCACTTCATTTGGTTGGATAGTTCAAAAGATATTCAAGTTTGAATGTGTTCGGTTTTGATAATTCTGAAAATTAGAAAATTTACTAAAAACGAAAAGTACGCTTTCAGTTTGGAAACACGCTTTCCTTTTCTGTGCTGCGCTAGACCGAGGTGCTAACAGGTCGGGCCCAGTGGCAGCGAGACGCTTGCGTGCGGAGCGGCTGACGCGCGGGACCACGCTGTCCGAGCGACGCAAGAGACTGGCGACCAGGGCCCGCATGGCAGTGAGCTGCGCGTCGCAATCAACTGACATGCTGGTCCCGTTTGTCAGTGACCCGAGACAGAGAACACGATTGCGAAGCTCGCCGGCGGCGAAGCACTGCCGGAGGAGTGGAATGGGTTCCACCTCCACACTCAGCACGCTTGCGCGATCCTAGGGGTGGTGTCACTTCGGCCGGAGGTGGCCGGAGACGGCATGTCACCGTGGGAGAGGCGGCGGCGGACATGGCCGACGGCGAAACCACGAAACTACGGCTAATCAAGGTTGAAGATCACCACAGTGAGTATCAGTGAGTTGCTAAGGTTCGGTTTTTGGCCTTCGGACAAGAAAATGGGTAGCGGAAGAGGGTTCTCACCTTGCGGCTACGGCGGCGGTGGAAGGAGGTCGTCGCGAGGGCTCGTCGGGGAAGAAGCTCAAAAATTGGAGTTGCGGGAAGAATGTGGAGACTAAGAGGGTGCTTCTGCCGAATTGGTTTGAGTAATGGTTCGGCGAAGAGCTAGTTTGGGCAGTTTTCCCCCTTTTTGGGTGTTTGGCCGGAGTTGAGGAAGAAAGGTGGCTGACGGTGTTGTGGCGATTTTGGCTCGGCTTTGCGGGTTCCAGGGAAAAGCACAAGCGCCAGCGATGCTGTTGCGACGCTTAAATAGATGGCAAAGGCGGTGGCACAGGGTTTTGTAACAGCCCAAAAATGAAAGAACAGTATATAATAAAATGGAAATGAATGTTTTGGATTTAAATATATTTATTTCTGAGTTTTCCTGATGTTATTGGTTTTTATTGGAATTTCTGGAATTATGCTTTGTATGAAAAGTCCAATTAATAGAATTATCAAATGGAAAATGGTAAGAAGGTAAAAGTAAAAATAAGAAAAATTACCATTTGACCATGACCAATCTGGTAAACCAGTAAAAATCCTTAGTAAAAATCCTTGGTGCTGATTTGGAAAAAAATAAATATCTTAATTCTCTTTTTGACTAAGAACAGTAAAGTCCGAATTAATTAAAAATAACAGAAATTTATAAGGAGCCGCAAAAATTACCATAGCACCATAAAATCAGTTTTTACATTTGGTAAAAATCTCAGTAATTTATCATGTCGGTAAAGCCTCCTAAAAATTCAAAAACAGAGGCTACTAAAAACAAGAAATCTTCATGTCAGAATTTTTATACAATATTCACCTAAAATTTTGACTTGAAATTTTTATTTAGACATCCATAAGCCAAAATTAACCTCCATAAAAAGTTTTGAAAATAATTAATAAATTTTACACCTTTAAATAAATAGAATACCAAAATTGGGTTCCTGTACCAGTCCTCAGTGTCAGAATTCTTATAAATAAACCATAATGTATTTTAATCTGAAAATTTAACTGGAAGCCGTGAACTACCAGAGAAACCCAGTCAAAAAGTTTGGAAAATTTTCAAAGCGATTTGATGGTAGTTTAATGCCCACATGGGAGCTGTCCCAGCCAGAGTTATCCCGTAGCTCATCTCCACTCGCTGACACGCGGGCCCGGGCACAGCAGTGACTTGGCGAGCTGGCAAGCAGCGTGGACGTTTCCTCTCGCTGCCCGGTGGGACCGGACCCACCTGTCAGCTCCCTCTCCACTGCCCTCGCCTCTTTTCCCCTCTCACGTGAGGAGAGCTCGCGCCCTCGCGAGAGTTCGCCGGCCTCCCTCTGCGTCTCAGCGCGAAATCCGCCGCGCCCACGTCGTGCGTCGCCACGGCTCGTCCTTGGTCTGCCCACGCCACATCGTGGCCATACCCTCCTGTCCCGCGCCGGAAAAATCGCGCGCCAGCTCACCTCCGCACAGAACCGAGGCGCTGCAATTCTTCTCCTCCGTTCAGACACTGCGAGACCGCCTTACTCTTGGATACAAATACCTCGGCTGCGTCGCACTAGAGCCCCCATCTCCTCTTTCTTTCACTGAGCTGAGAAAACGAGCCAATTTCCTCTTCTTCTCCGTTCTTCCGCGAAAGCCAGCAAAGGGGGGAAACCAGTGGATAAGCCGATTAGGCAATCACTCTTGAAATTCCTTTTCCCCAGAGCTTCGCCATGATCCATAGAGTACTGATCGAACTTGCTTTTACCCTTGTTTTGCTCGCAGCTTGCTTCCTCCGCCGTTCTTCTTCCTTGCATCGTGACCGGTGTGACCATCTCCGGTGTTTCTTGGTACGCTTTAGCGGTGAAATGAGACCCTTAGGTTATCTTGGTGCTCTAGGAGCTTTTGCCCGGTGGAAAGATGGTCGGTGGCGAGCCGTAGCTTTGCTCGGCCGAGCACCGCCGCCTCTACGGTGGCGACCTATTTTCCGCCACTTCGGTGAATGGGTAGCGCCCCTAGGACCGCCTTGGCACGCGGTGTCTTGGTGGTCCTACCCATTCCGCCATGCCGGACTTAGTTCGCCGTGGCGAGCCTTAGACCAAAACTCCTGTTTGGTCTTTGGCCGGTGGTCCGGGTTGTCGATGCGCGCGATCGCTTGAGCCGGTTAGTCATCGACGAAGGGCCCACCCGTCGGCGTCGGACCGTTTGTCGGCGCTGCCGTCGTGCGATCACCGACATGCGCTACACGGTATCGGTACCGCAGATCGCGCATGCGATCGCTGGCGGCGGGGCGGCTTGTCGATCGCCCGCCGAGTTCAAATCACTGCGCGCCAAAAACCAAAAGCCGCTTTCCAACTGCGAAAGCGTATTTCGATTTTCCAGTTTGAATTTCAGAAAACCGAACCACTTCAAATATCCATAACTTTTGAATCATCTGGGCAAAAATAGTGAAACCAATTTCTAAATTCATGAAAAATTCCGTAGATTCAGAATATGCAAAAATATTTTGAAGACCATCTCTAGGAAATTTTGAAATTCAAATTTGAATTAAAAGGCTAGAGATATGCTCTATACAAAATTTCTGTAAATAAGCTTGGAAATTTATGAAACTAATTTTTCTGGAATCCGTACATTTCCAGGAACCCAAATATATAAAAATATTTAATTTTTATGCTTGTTTGAATTATTTGCTATTTAGGTTTTGCTTCCAATACACTAGTAATTCAAATATGTATAATAGTATTAAGGAAATATAAAAGAAACAAAAGTTTAATTATAAATAATAGGATGGCAGTAGCATGGTTAAGTTGGATTAAGTAGGAAGTTTGGTTGGAATTGACTTTAAATCATGTAGTAATTTTTGTGCCAATGAACACACACACACACACACACACACACACACACACACACACACACACATATATATATATATATATATATATATATATATATATATATATATATATATATATATATATATATATATATATATAGCTTTGGAAATTGAATAGCTAGAATCTAGTTTAATTGGTTCAAGTCTCGAACAACCTAATAACCTAGCTTAATAAGGAATTTGTAGTTAGTAAATTTGTATCACCAGAACCTTCTCAAAAATCATGACTAAATCTAATTAGCTAGCTACCAGTTAGAACTTATTTAAAACCTGTAAGGCCCCCATTTTTGATAAATAAATACCAAAAATGGATACCATGTGCATACAGACTAGTCCTATGATCGATAGCTAAGTGCGCACAAATACAAATTGATATCACAATCATATACAAACTTTATTACACAATGAAGTAAGATTACATATTATTTTACAATACCAAAAGTAAAAGCTGCGGTGAAGACAACTTCTTGTAGTATGCCTTTTTAACCCATTGTTCCACAGGCAACTGACAAGGGAAAATCCTTAGATAAATTCATCGATAAATTCCCCGTATCCTGCATCAACGTAAGAATCGTCGGGGAAATCTGTTTCTTCACCTAAAAACATCAACATTGGCAAGTTGAGTACTTACGTACTCGCAAGACTTATGCAAATCCTAAAATACATGCAGCCATTTCAATGAAAGGCTAATAAGGTTAATTTGCATAAAGTCAAGTTTGAAATGTAAATCTGAATAATAGATTGCAAAATGGAATTTAAATAAAAGCAATTTAATATTGAAAGTGATAGAATGTAAGCATCAATAAATCACGAATGTTTGGGTATCTTGATCATACTCAAAACCATTTCCTTCCGCACACAATGAAATGACCAACACGTGGTAGAAACCACTTTTTATGAAAATAAGCAAAGCGCTAACTATGTGATGACTTTACAAGTGTCCATGATCATGACGCGCTAATCGATTAGTTTTACACTCTGCAGAGGTATACTGACTTTCCCACAAGACATGGTGACTCTTTGAGCAATCGATATTTGCACACCGCCTTTGGTGTGCCGCAGAGAGTCATGTTATAAGCTGTTACATTATTTAAACCTAACTTTGCACCAAAGACGGTGGCGATAACCCATTCGTGGTGTAAGAACTCGAGCATAGAAATGATGGAACTACCCACGTTATGGCATACACCGTTATATTGGTAGACGTTTAATCCATGATCACCTCGGTGTGGGCGTCCGTCGAGCAATTCATTAAGAAACAGCTCGTACTACTCCGGCCTTCCAAGTGCAAAGCTAGTTTTAAACAACTTAATAAGTTAGAGCTGTCCCATACCAGCACTTGTGGTTGTATGAATGTTCTTGGCCTGAAAACAACCCATAGTTCGGTCCTTAATTCGACATGGGCAATAATCTCCACCCTACACTACGTGCAAAGACATGCACAACCGGCTATTGCCAATAATTTCCCACATCTAAACCATAGTTTTATTTTCATTTTCCAACCAAATACCAACCATAAAAATGGTCATACCCATTTAAATTTCATAACCAACATTTTTGATCATGTCATGGTTGTATGTTCATTTGAGCATGGCTAAGCAAGTTACTAAATGTGAGTAACCCAGATTGACATTAAATATTGTCTAAGCTATTCTAGGGTTTTCAAGGTTCACAATTTTCTACTTATCAAGGAAGTTCTATAAGTCTACTGGTACAATTACCATTACCCGAAATATAGCAGACTTTACAAAATAAAGTATGCAGTAAAACATTTAATGAAAACATTTATAAAACTGGGATCAATATGATCAAAGGGGGTTTGCTTGCCTTGTTGATTATCCTCGACTTCGAACTCCTGTTCGTCGAATAAACCGGGTTCGTCGGGTTCTACACGTCGTACGGCAACATATAACAAATACCAAATTTCAATAGAGCCAAAAAGAAATCAGATGGAAATATTCAAATAAAATGATTTCACAAATTCAGGAATGATTACATGAGTTATTTGTTTTCTTTTGCAATTTAAAGATTTCATCTATTTAAACCATTATTGCATTCTTTTCTACTCATTTTATAACTTAGATTTTTCTTACAACACACCCTAAGTATTTTTACGGATTCTGGTTCCTGAGATTATAAGGATTCTAATAAAATTTATTTTACTAAATTTGGAGGTTATTTGCAAAATTTTCATGAATGGTATATTTCTAACCTTTCTTTTGAATTTGAATTCGAATTTCAAATAAAATTCAATTATGAAATATTTTGACATATTTTGAATCTACCAGATTTTATATGAATTTAGAAATTTATTTCATCAAATTTGGTTAAATGATTCAAAAGATATGGCTATTTGAATGTCTAGGTTTTGAATAAATACTAAAAATCAGAAAACTGCCGAAAATGGAAAGTACGCTTTCGCGCGGAAAACGCGCTTTCCCTTTTCAGGCGAAACCGCGCCGAGACGCTGACAGACGGGTCCACCGTCGGCGGCGTCAAAGACGGGTTCAAGACGGTGCGCGCGAGGTCGACAGTCGATGGGGGGTCGATGTCGTCGACGACACGACGATACGCAAGCGATCGATACCGAGGCCCACATGGCGATGATCGACGCTATGCATGAGACCGACAGTGGGCCCACTGGTCACGACGCATCTCGGCGCTTTGGCGCGAAGCGGCCGACAGTGGGCCCGCTGGCGGTGACCAGCAGCAGCGCCCGGCTTCCGGCTTCGCCGTGATGAGCCGAACCGGGCGGCGGAATCGATTCCACCTTGAGCTTCAGCAGGCCAAGGCGAACCTTTGGGTGGCGGCGCGGTGACCGGAGGTGGTCGGAAAGGCGATCGGCACCGGCGAGGGGCGGCGGAACTCACGACCGGCCGGCGACGCGACGAACTAGCTACTCCTAAGCTTGAAGATCACCCC
This sequence comes from Otatea glauca, assembly GCA_036346275.1. Lineage (NCBI taxonomy): Eukaryota > Viridiplantae > Streptophyta > Magnoliopsida > Poales > Poaceae > Otatea > Otatea glauca. Next base: position 1,382,941 of record CM070721.1, on the reverse strand, counting down.
TACGAGCATCAGTGCATCACAAGGATCCCATTTCTGGGTTTAGCTCTAAGAATGAATGGCAGAGGAGGGTTCTCACCGTGCGCGGTGTCGGCGGAAGAAGAAGTGAGGTGCGGCGGCTCGCCGGGGAAGAAGGGCTTCGGCCGAGGCTTTGGACGAGTTCTTGGAGGTGCTAGGGTGCTTCGGGTCGAAGGAATTGGGTTGGAATGGACTGAGGCGGAAGATTTGAAGTTTTGCCCTCTTTGCGGTTTTTGCTGTCGCGGAGAAGACGACCAAAGCAGCGGAATGGGTTTGCAGGGCACGGCTAGGTCGGTGCGAACGCACGAGAGGGTTTATATAGGAGAGAAAGGCGGTTTTTGCTGCGGGTGAGAGAAAAACCGAGAGGCGACGTCGGCAGCGGGAGAGAGCGAGAGAGGGAGGAAGAAGGCGCGGCCGGGTCGCTGACGCGTGGGGGCGAGCTGGCAGCGGCTGTCGGCTGAGGTGTCTCACTGACAGCCCGGGCCCACATGTCAGCGAGAGCGAAAAAGAAGTCTGGCGAAGACTCAAGACGGAACGGGATAAAAATGGGGATTTTGAGGCTCAAACCGACTCTAAATTTTATAAAAATTTTACCAGCAGTCGGCAAGATAATTACCATACTCCAGTAAAATTTTAGCTATTTTATGATGCATGCAGGTTTTTATAAAATTCTGACATTGCAACAGTTGCTGCATTGCCCATTCGGTTTTTCTTTTAATTTGCGATTTAACGAATTTATTATTTTACAAAACTTTTTATGATAGTTTAAAATGATGTTATACACCTTCTGTAAAAATTACAGACTTTAATTATTAGTATTTAAATTTTAAAAATTCTGACATTACTGTTTTCCAGATTATTTATTCACTGTTTTTGAATTTTTAAAATTAAAAAATGAATTAATAAATTCTTGATATTTTTACTGAAGGTTGATACTGTTTTGATGTCGGCAAGATAAAAATTTTGGGTCAGGATGACTTACAGATATTTTTACCAAATTGTTTTACCATTTTACCCTGAGATATTTACTCATGATTATCTTTGATTAATTTTTATTTTTATTAATTCAGCTTACCCACCGACTTAAGCAAGCTGAGGAGAGCCCTCAGATATTTTTAGAAACTTTGGTAAATTTTTGTTGAATTAACATTTTTACTTTTTACCATTTTGTATTTACCATATTCTTTGTTTCACTTTCTTGCATTAAAGAAAAGCCAAAAGAATATTCAGAAAATCTAGAAAATTCAGAAATTTCGAAAATAATACACAAAAGATTTTTATTTCATTTTTCTTTATTTTATGATTTTTGAGGCTGTTACAAAACCCTTCTTGTGCAAATCACTTAAGGTTAAGTGTTTAGCGTAACCCTTAACTAGTGTTTTAATTATTTTAATCTAAATAATTTTAGCATCTATAATTCGAAGTTATAAATACTAGAATTCACAATTTTAGCCTCTTGAATTCGTAAATTCCAAACAATTAATCTGTAAGAGAAACCATGTTGTTCATTGCACAAACTGTATTAACGCTTTAAATGTACAATTATTTGCCGTGAGAAATCTTAAAATTTATTTTTCAACTCTCAACAGGATAACCCTGTTTTCTGCAGTTTTTCTTTATTTGACTTACTGTCTGTCTTCTTTTCGCCCTTTTCTGAATTTGGATATTTACTATATTTTCGCTTGATCGTCGTGTAGAGTCCGACGTCCTCGAAGAGGAAGACGACGCCATCGCCGATCCAGATCCGAGCTAGGCAATGAGTTGCAAGGCAAACACCTCCTTGAACATGTCGAGCCTACTAATTTACCTACACTATGTTGTTTTTGCTTATGTACAGTGCATCCGGATAGTTCTCCTAAAAATGCTAATTTGGGTTAGAAAATGTAGCTAGTCCTGTAAATTATGGTTTGCCTCAATCTGTATGAACATGTGAACCTTGTAAGCCTTAGCTGGAAAACTAGACATGCTTAATGTCATTTTGGGTATAACCGCTAGCATAGAATATCTGCTTAAAGCTGTGGATCGTGTTTTCAATCCTTTCAACGAATGTATGACCCTCATTCGGGAAAATGTTGCGGGTACTTTGATTAAAAACCCAAAACTAAAACTATGATTTTGATGCGGGCGATTATTGGCAATAGCCGGAGGTGCAGTGGGTTTTTGCACGTAGTTAGGGTGGAGTATCGCCCGTGTCGGATTAAGGACCGAGCAATGGGACGCTATAGATCCAAGAATTTCGTACAACCACGAGGGCTGGTATGGGACAGTCTTAACCTATTAAGTTGTTTAGGTGTGGCTTTGCATCTAAGGAAGGCGGGAGTAATGCATAGGCATTCCGGTTCGGTCTGTCTGTAGGGGGTTTACTTACCAATGCAACGGTGTACGCCTTGCCGTGAACAGAAACGTGGTGTTGGGTGTGATGTGAAATGATCCACGTCTTGGGTGAGTGTTTCTGTTTTCATGGCGAGGGTCAAACGTCCCGGGCTGGTTCAAAGCCACATCTAAATAATGTAACGGCTCTGTATGATCTCCTTTCTGACACACCAAAGGAAGTGTGTAAGTTGGCCTGGCAAAAGAGGTTGATCATTCCTTGTGGGTAAATTGTACACCTCTGCAGAGTGTAAGAACTAATCGATTAGCCGTGTCCACGGTTATGGACGCTTGGTGAAGTCATTCCAATGTTAGAATGATTTGGTACTTTTCTGGAAAAACTGGGTTTAAAAAGGAAACCGTTTTGCAACTAACTTTTGGGTCAGAGGACAGACTCCGGGGATCTTTGCAGTCGGGTAGACTGGGTTGAAGGACTTGGTTATGGATTATCACTTTATATTCCAAAGGCTCACTTGAAAATGCGGCGTTTCAATTTATTATGTCATATTCTCAAATGTTTGTGCAACTGCAAAATAACCTTTAACCTGCCTTGATTAGCCTGCATAATTACTTTATTGCATCCGTCAAACACTATAAGTCTTGCTAAGTACCAAAGTACTCAATCTTGCATCTGCTGTCTCAGATGACGAAACCTGCGAAGCGCCAGACGACTCTTACTTTCACGCAGGGTGCGGGACTTTTGACGATGAGTTTCCTTAGGTTTGCCAAGTCAGTTGCCTGGGGGTTAGCGGGCAAACCACGTGGCTTTTGGAGTTTTAATTCCTCTAATTCTCCGCTGTTGTAAAAAAAATTAACTCTGTATAATTATTACTGCTTGTAATATATGCCTGTCAGATATTTATCTTGTGGTCGTGATATGAATGTTGTAAACATGTGAGTGCTAGCCACTGATCATGGGACTAGTACAGTAATCACATGGAGGTTCCTGTTTGTAAAAACGGGGTCTCACAGGTTTGGACTCGGCAAAGAGTGGCGGCCGACTGGGTGCGCGAGATCTCGGCTATTTCTGGCGCGGGAGAGAGGGCACAGCGGCCAAGGCAGTTGTGGTGTGTCCAGGATGACGTGCAGGTGACCTCGGGTGGCGAGTTGCGGCGCATACGCGACAAATTTGAAGGCGGCGCGTCCTGGGCGAGAGAGAGCAGAGAGGGGAGAAGAGTGGAGAAGAAGCACCTAACAAGTGGGCCATGATTTTCAGCGAGAGAAGAAGAGGTCGGAAGCAGAGACAGCTAGCGCCTCGGGCCCATTTGTCAGTGAGGCTCTAGGGTAAATCACGAGAAAATTCTGGATAGGATTGAGGTAAAACCGGAGTTCAGGTTAAAAGATAAGCTTAATATTTTATGAAATTTTTTAAAGAGGTCAACAAGGAAAATACAAGGATATAATAAAATTTTCAGACAAAATTAATTAGTAAAAATATTATTACAAATCTGACAATGCACTGTTATGGATTTTGATTGATTCTGATTTTTATTTAATTGAGGGTTAAAATCAATTTATTATTTTATAAAACTTTTTTAAATGGTTTTTATTAATATTATAAACCTTTTATAAAATTTTATTTATTTTATATTTGATATTTTATTTATTAAAATTCTGACATTACACTTTGCAGCTTTTCTGATTGTCTGTTTTTGAATTTCTAAAATCACCAAATGCAGAGATAAATTCATGATATTTTTACCAGGGATGGATAGGGTTAACATGTCAGCATGGTTAAAATTTTAACCCTAGTTAAAGTAAGATAAATTCTGAAGAAATCTTGTGGGTTCAGATCTTTACTTATCTCCTCATGATTACTTTTATCTTTTAATTTATTTTATTGATTCCAGATCAGTGCAAGTGGCATAAACAGGATCCTGGGTGTATCTGAGATTTTTATGAATTTTTACTGACTTTAGGTTTTTACCTTTTTGTCTTTTACCATTTTACTATATGGATCATTTGGATTTCTTTTAATAGTAAAAGCCAAAAAGAATTCCTTTAATTCAGAAAAATCAGAAATCATAACAATAAATCATATGAATATTTTTAATATTGTACTTCTTATTTTATTGAATTTTTGGGCTGTTACACCATCACAAATATGTGTAGACCTCCATATGATCTTTCACCTGCGAATCTACTCCCCTGTCCATTCAGATCTGGAGGATGGGGGATTGCGCGTCAACGGATTATCACCAAATCCGATGGTGAGGGCGATGGCATCCTAGCAGCAACAACGGTCCATCGGTAAGGGCGACAGCGGTGATTGACTAGGTTTTGACAAGGATTTTTTCTTTCTTTTTTTTCTGAATTGAACTATGATTGTTGTGTTCAGGACATGCTTATGGATTCAGGTTCAAATTAGTACCTTTTTTTTGAAATTACTGCTGATTGTTGTGTGTTCAATTCTGCTTTTGTAAATTTGTAGTATTGCAGTATTCTAGGTACACCAATGCAAAAATTGGTCTTTGATTATTTAGCTCCAAGTATGCCAATGCAAAGAAACACTAATTTGCTATGTTCCAAGTACACCAATGGACAAAACATTCTTTTATTCTTTTTAAATACACCAAGCACATGAGCATTTGCTCAATTGCTACTTCGTTATATATATATATATATACACACACACATCTATATATATACATCTATATATATATACATCTATATATATATACATATGTATATATACATATATATTTAATTTTATACTCCTGGGTGTACGTACTCCCACCTTTAGTATACCATTTAAATGATGTTGTTATACATGTTTATCCTTTTGAGTATACTCTAATACTGATTATAAGATACTCCAAAGTGAGTTTCATGAAAAATTTCATTAAAGTCCACCATTTATAGCATAATTTGTTTATATATTCGTTTTACATATGGAAAAGGGTATGTAGCAAAAAAATAAAGTGCTCTGATGAAATTTTTTCAACCATGTCGAATTGGAGTATATTAGAATTATTATTAGAGTATACCGAAAGTGATAAATGTGTATAAAGCGTTCATTTAAGTGGTATATTAGAGGTGGGAGTATGTACTCCTGGGAGTACGAATAAGTATATTAGAGGTGGGAGTATGTACTCCTGGGAGTACGATATTCGTACTCCCAGGAGTACATACTCCCACCTCTAATATACCACTTAAATGAACGCTTTATACACATTTATCACTTTCGGTATACTCTAATAATAATTCTAATATACTCCAATGCGACATGGTTGAAAAAATTTCATCAGAGCACTTTATTTTTTTGCTACATACCCTTTTCCATATGTAAAACGAATATATAAACAAATTATGCTATAAATGGTGGACTTTAATGAAATTTTTCATGGAATTCACTTTGGAGTATCTTATAATCAGTATTAGAGTATACTCAAAAGGATAAAGAGGTATAACAACATTATTTAAACGGTATACTAGAGGTGGGAGTACGTACACCCAGGAGTATGGAATCATTTTCCTATATATATATATATATATATATATATATATATATATATATATATATATATATATATATATATATATATATATATATAGACACACATACATACACACACTACACACACGAAAATTGGAGTTGAGCAATGTAGCTTCCTGCTGATTGAATGAGTTGTTCCAGAAATACAATGCTAGTAGTCTGCCACATGAAGCTCCTACTATCAATGAGTTGAATTTGCTTGAGAAAAGGGTTCACAAGAAGACCTCCTCGGCGCACAAGAAAATTCTTATGTTGGATTGTGCAGTGATGCTCATAGATGCTCCTTGTATATATGATGTTCAATCCTTCGATGCACATAAATTTATCAAATCATTTCTGCATACAACATATGAGACACAAAAGTATGTCCCGTTTACCTTTGTCCTTTGGCTCTACTGCATAATAAACATGAAATCTGTTGAAGTATAAGTGAATTGCCCACCTTTCCTCATCAGCTTAAGTTTTTGGGTGAACTGGCTAGTGCATGCAACTCAATATGGTATCAGAGCCAAGAGGTCTTGAGTTCAAGACCCGGTTGGCGCGATTAAAAAAATAATTGCAGCCCACTTCTATTCCACGTTCCCTATACGTGAGGGGGAGTGTTGAAGTATAAGTGAATTGCCCACCTTTACTTATCAGCGTAATAAGTTTTTGGGTGAACTGGCTGGTGCATACAACTCAATAAAATCGAATTGCTTCATCGATGGTTTGTGGGACTGTTGAAGCAGTGTGGTATAATTGTTTCAAGCTTCAAAATGTCTGTATTCCGGGACTTTTTGGTTCTAGCTATTGTTATGTCTTGGCCAAGCTAGGGGTGATGAGCAATTGTGTAATTTTTGTGCAATTTGTGATGAAAAAAATCCACTAAATTGCAGCAAAATTGTTCATGTAATTTGCTCAGTTTTTCCATATTTTCTTGTTGATGATTCGACCAAAATATCATTTGAATCAGGGGTATTTCAGACAATTCAATAATAAATCATAACTCAAAAGCTAAAAAAAAGCAAGGCCACCAAACACTTGGCTTGGCTTAAAAGCTAAGTGCTTATAAATTGCTTAAATCAAAAGACTAGCTTTAAGTTATAAGCCAAAAAGCTAAAGCGGTTGGGGCTTTGGTTTTTTTAAGCCGGAGAAAGTGTGACGAGTCCATCATAAGGTAATCATTCTTTTATTATTTGCCATTATCCTTCTCTCTGCCTACTGTACTGCTATCTGTTACACACAGTACTCTTGCACTCTTACTTCTGGTTGGGTCATGGTCAGACACATGGTAAAAGGTGATTAGGAAAATCACCTCAACCTGTTCTTTTGGTTTGTTCTGCAGCCTGCGCCCAGCTGCATGCCTGCATTCACACTTTTACAGTCTACAAAAGCTGAAAGATGGTAAACAATGGCAGCGCTTCATGGGTGCCAGTAAAGGCTCGCTGAGATTTTTAACATACAACAAGAAAGAAAGGAAGAAAGAGAGAGAGAGAGGGGGAGAGAAAGAAAAGGCAGCTAGCACTTGTATCATTCACCCCCTCGCTCTGGGTCTAGCTAGTGCACTGGTAACTTTTCATCTGGTTTCATGTGTAATATAAACCCCCATTCTACTGTTGATATATATATTCGTTTGCTAGTTTTAGGTTTCACACCCATGAAATGTCTTCTCTTGCTCTGTGGGCATTACACTATATATAATTGTCAAAATTCAAAACTAGTGTGTACATTGACCCTACTAAATTTCTCAGGAGTCAGAAATGATCTGCATTTTTCCTTTCATCAACGTATAGGAAACTAGCCACTACCTTAAGTACGACATACAACCGAAGTCCTTACACTATATCTATATGGATGTATAATATAACTAGCAGACTTACCCGCGCAATTGCGTGTCTAGATAATATGATATAATTGTTTTTGATATACAACTCTGCTTCCAATTATTGAAATACAATTGTATTTAATTTGTTATATAACTCTATTTATATATGGTTAATCTGCACCGTTATAATCTGACACTACCAAAATAAGTGGTGAAGATCCTTTCTTTGATACATAACTCTACTTCCAATGATTGAAATACAATTGTATTTCTTATATATGATTAATCTGCACCGTTATAATCTGACCCCACCAAAGTAAGTGGTATAGATCCTTCTCTTTTCTTTCGATTAATATGAGAATTTTTAAAATTTAGGATTATTGTGAGATTTTCTTGCCCTTAAAATGAAGGAGGTGCCTTGAATATGATCTGTTACTATATCTATATGGATGTGTATAATATAACTAGCAGACTTACTCGCGCAACTGCGTGTCTAGATATTACGATATAATTGTCTTTGATATATGACTCTACTTCCAATGATTGAAATATAATTGTATTTTTTATATAACTCTATTTATATATGATTAATCTGCACCGTTATAATCTGATCCCATCAAGATAAGTGGTGAAGATCCTTCTCTTTTTCTTTCGATTAATGTGAGAATTTCTAGAATTTAGGATTATTGTGAGATTTTTTTGTCCTTAAAATGAAGAAGGTGACTTAAATATCACCGGTTGTTTATATATATATATATATATATATATATATATATATATATATACCTGGACACCATGATGTCTGGGCACCATGATCTAAAGCATGTATTTCCCATATGTATCGCATGTGAAATTTTGTTCACATGTGAGAATTTTTGAAAATTTTAAAATGTTGAGTTTAATTGGTTCAAATAAGTTTGAACTGAAATTCAAACTAGAGTTTTCTTTTTATAATAATTTAATTGTAGATATATGTTGATTTTATATATAAATCAACAAAGCGCGCAGACGTCGTAACATACTTTCAACGAAGCAAAGCTCCCGCTTTAAGATTTCCTAAACATGACATGCTTTCAGGAAATGCCATCACGCTCAATTGTATGTGCGTTCCATGCATCACAACAAGTGAGTCACGCACAATTCTTCTTCTTCTTCTTTTTTTTTTTTTTTTTTGCTTTTGGAGGCTTTGAAAAGCTGACAATACTTGGGAACTGCACGTGCGTGATGTGTAGCTAATGAATCTGCGCCATTTCCTTCTTTGTTGGCAGTAAAAGGTGAACCCCTACCTGTCCCCCTTGCTGAATTCCATGCACATGCTTTAGACAACATATGACTTTTTATAAAGCCAAATCATATGCTACGTAGTACGTACTACATCACCTCAATCTCTCTCGCACACAAACACACTGAATGTTATATGCATGTATACATGGTACTACTGGCACACTATAGCATATCTCTCTCTATCACTCTGTTCACATCTGGCCTTGATCAGAATCACGCATGTGTAAGAATACGAAATCATCACATTTTTAGCACCCGCATTTTTTTTTCAAACATGTCCTCTAATGAACGTAATTATAAAATAGCCCTATTCTGGACCGTAGAAACACTGTTAGGCGACACGTGTCATCCGCCGCGCTCCCGCATCGCGGAAGGAGCTACGAGCTCCTAGAACTCGACAAGCGACCGAACTTACCGAGCTCCCAGAGCTCGGTAGCATCTTCTGCGGTGAAGAGTAGTGCTATTTTTACAATTATGTTCGGAAATACGCCAAATTTGAAAAAAAAACACCAGGGCTAAAAAAAAATGACGACCTCTATTAATAGAATGGTTTCTCTTTTCTTGTTGCATTTTTGTGCGTGCCTTCACAGTCTTGGCCTGTAGCCAGCCAGCCACTTTGGGTGAATGACACTACTAGTTGGGTCAAGCTAGCAAGCATGCTTGGACTTGACAGTCTGGTCATTGAGGAGCTCTCCCGATTCCAAGAGTAAACTCAAGGTTCGGCCGTCCCGGTAGCCTCAACATCGATGTCTCTAAGCCAATCTTTGTTTCCACATCCTGCACCAATTATATTATATAAGCTAGCTAGCTAGGTAAGATCAACTGAAATTACAAGGTTTGTGCGTATATCTCTGTCATCATATGCTTGAATTGTAATGCCTTCAACTATTCCTGAAGAATATGGGAGTTTAATTCCACGTTGAACAAATAAATGATATATATCTGCAGCGTAACCCTGACATGAAGTATATGCATTTCTTAGGTATGTTACCTTGAGATATTCCCTGCAAGTTTCATTAGCTGGCTCACTTGGTAAGCCGACATCAAGCCAGTCTACCTTGCTGCAAATAGTCCATCAGACAGAAATAAAAAGATTCCAGTCAGCGAAATGAAGTATACCAAAAAAAGACATTGTATGTAAATCTATATCCACCTAATTAATTAATTAAAAGCATTTGAAGTGTTGAACATGGAACATATATACTAAACTAGATGCTAACAAGTAATGTTTACGATCGAATTAGCTTGGTGTGTGTGTGTGTAACACAACTGAGGGACCATTGCAATTTTGCAACAACTACTGTTTGGGAAAATTGTCCTCTCCTTAGGGCACAAAGAAACTACTAGCTAGTAGTAAAAACTAGCTGACTAGCAATTTCCAAAAAGCTTCAAACTTTGTCATTAGTTTATATAATTTTGTGTCCACCTTTTTTATATAATTATATTATAACCGTTGACTTGTTTATTTTTTTGCCCTTTCCAATAATCCAAAAATGTGTTTTTGAATAGTCATGTTCATCTACCTTTTCCCGACACCTGGACTTGCCTTGTTCGGAATATGTGTGCGCTCTTGCATGTATAGATAAATGGACCATACAAGCAGCTTGTGTTATGACTTGTGAGTACTCCTAGTTTAGAACTCAAATGATATCATTGCATCATCATGAGGTTTCAAATGCCTACCCTATGTCCCTACTCTGAACAAATGGAAGAGAGCCAAGATTTACCTCGATCCCCCTAACCCTTCTGTTTTCTAGCCACAATAGTAACTTGCATGAACACTGAGAGAGAGAGAGAGAGAGAGAGAGAGCTTGCTCCTGCTAAATTGTCCTTGGGTTTGACAGGGCTAAAGGCCTTGGGAATTGCACAAGGTTTTGCAGACCGCTCGCTCTCTCTCTCTCCCTCCCTCTCTGCATTGTACTAGTAGTGGTGGCACCTAAGCATTGTGGTACCTCAATTTTAACATCCATGCATGCATTCATGATTCATCAGTAGTTCAGTACTGGCCCTAGTGGCAAGTGGTACAAGCAGGGGTATGTACATACCAATGATCGAGCAAGAAAGATAGAACTACCTTGAAGAGTTATTGCTCCATAAACCACTGTAATTGGTGTCATTCTGATCAGATGCTATACTTTTATTTTGTACTCCCACAGAACCGTCGGGTAAACTGTCGTCGGAGATATCACCAGCCGATGCATTGTCGACAAATCCATCATTTTGTCCTAAAATTTGAAATATAAAACAAAACTGCTGTATGATCACTTAATTCTCCTTTTACGTCAGGAAATATGTGCATTTGCATAAGCGTATACATATACATACCAGACAAGACCGGCTTATCAGTATTTTTTATTGTGCGATACATCTGCATGAATGAGATATAAACACTTAGGCCGAGAGGATAAAATCGTATATAGCTTATTTTGTTACGTGTTTTCTGCAAATAATGGAATCGATGTTGTGCAGAAATAATGCACAATTATCTGTATAGTATCTCTACTAACCCTACCAGACATCTAAATCAAAGTCTCACTGCATCCTACAATTTCTTTCTCTGGGCCTGCAGCATGCATGCATGGCACAAGAATTGGTTCCATGGCATGACACACACACACACACACTTCTATCACTTTGAAGCCCTATATATGCATGCTTTCCCCTTGTGAAAGCTGCTGATACATCTATTCCGAGAGAAGGCTGGATATCGATGTTCGTGTTGCCTTTCTTCTTGCAACAATATGATCTAATTAAAGAGAAATGCACACAAGATCCAAATGAAAAAAAGAACAAATTAACACACGCTCGAATACACAAGAGCGTGCATGACTATTGGCTAAGAAGAAAGCCTGCAAGTGTAACATATATGCATGCATCTAAGCTAGCTAAACACTGAAACGTTTACTGTGACAAAAATTAAAGGGGAAAGAAAAAAAAGAGAGAGAAATGACTAGATGATTAATCAATTGTAATGCATGGTTTTTTTTATTATGACCTGCAGGTGAGACTTGACATGAGCCAGCGTGAGATCCTTCACATCCATCAGCTCCAGCACCGACTTGGGCGTCGCCCCTGATCGATGATACATATATGATATATCGATCGACCGGCACCAAATTTAGTAATCAATTTATCAGATCGCATGGTCGATCGGTTGATCCTACTACTTACTCTCGTGCCCGCCGAGGAGTTCGACGGCGTGGACGAAGCGCGCGTGCAGCGTCGTCGTCCACCGCATCCTTGGCGCCCGCACGGACCGCCTTCCCGGCGGGAGCCTCGCCAAGAACCTCGACGACGATGAAGTCCTTTGAGGAAACCCAACTCCCACATGGGAGAAGAGACGGCTGCCGCCGCCGTTGCTTCGTGGGGCCATCACCGTGTACGGATGCAACTGCTGTTGATGGTACAACGGGACTCCGTGTATCGGCTGCAGCTGCATCGCCGCCTTTAGCTGCTGCTGGTTGTGGGGATGATGTTGATGCAAATTCACGACGCCTTCGTGGTTGATGGCCGAGGCGGCGGCGGAGCGTAAGGAGACGTGGAAGTTGGCGGGCAGTGGTGGTGGTGGTGCTCTTGCGGATGTTGTAGCCGTGTCATCCGGCAGCTTCCTCCACGGCCAGCTAGCGGTTGTCGGTGCCGGCGCCGGTGGCTGCGAGGAGGAGCTGGGGGTGCTGATATGGAGGGATAGGTCCGGCTGCCTTGGGAACAACTCCATGTGTGTGTACAGTGTATAATTATGTGCGCTTATATGTACGGATCTCACCTCTACTCGACATAATAGCTCATGATCTATTTCTTTGGAAGAACAGGCTAGATATATATGGGATCTTGCTTGTTTGATAGATGAGATCGGAGATCGAGGTGGAAGAAGATGCACCTAGTTTCTTCTTCTCTTTGTTGCTGCCGGATCTTGCTTATTTGATGAGAGAGAGGAGGTGCAGGCAGGATGCAAGCTAGGGATGAAGGGAGGCGTTTGGTGAGGTGGGTAAAGTGTGAGCGCGTTGTGCTGTGTGTGTGAAAGAGCTGGGAATGGGAAATGTGCTTTGCTTATGCTGCTTGTGTGTGCGAGAGAGAGAGATAGAGAGCTGGGTAGGCAAAAAGGTAGCTAGGGATATATGGTCATTTATAAATAGTATTATATATTAGAGAAAAACTAGCTAAGCCTATACCGTTGCTAGCAAAACTAGCATACCGCTGGTCATCCAATTCAGCCCCTCAAAATGATCTTATCCATCCAATTCAGCCCCTCACAATAATCCTATCCATCCAATCCACGTGTGGTCTTTATCTATCCAACCCAAGCATTCAAGTGCATCTCTCTCTCACATAACCTTTCCATAGGAGGTAGCGGTATACAGGCATCAAGCGAGCTGGCCGGAGTTGGAGTTGCGGAGGCATGCGGCTCATGTGGCGGGGCAACCACGAGCGCGCCCGAGTGTGTCGGCCCCCATCACCCCCCTCTTTCAACTCGAGCGAGAGCAGTGCGGCAGAGTAGCTGTAGGTTCACGCGGTGGGGTGGGCACGGGTTTGCATGAGCACGACGAGCCCCTCTCCCTCCTCCTTCACCGTTGGCTCTAGATTTGGCTTAGGTAGTAACGCGGTGCTTCATCTTCGGCTTTGGATTTGGCGATGGGGGCGATAGTGCGGTTCGGGATAGATGGATCTAGCGGCAGCACAACGTGGAGCTCAAGCCTAAGCTGGGGAAGAGAGGGAGATGGAGGCTCGACGCGAGCTTGAACACGGATTTAACGGTGAGTGACTTCGATCAGCTCCACGACAGTGGCGATAGTCAGGGCTAGAGCTAGAGAAGAGGATGCATCAGTAGCGGATGTTGTTGGGCGGCCCTTAGCAGCGTGGTCAGGGGCGGTACCAGGGGGGTGCCGGGTATGCCCCGGCACCCCCAAAATTTTGAAAAGTTGTATTAATCATTTCTTTAATATGCTAAATTTGTTTATTGAATTGATTCTGATTTTGATGGTTTAGGATTTTTAAGACCTTAGAATTATTTATATCATGCTTTTAGCAAATTTCAAATATATGTGTTGGATTTACGATGTTATGAAATAATTGTAAAAGACTACAGCGTTGTACGTGTGAAGTGTGCACACCCAACGAAAATTTTCCAGTTCCGCCACTGAGCGTGGTAGTACTATCGTTGCCATGTGAGCTCACCGAATCTAGCCAAAATGTCTTGAAACTTGTTGAAAACGCATCGGTTAAAACTTGGTGAAACTTGAGTTCAAAATATGAAACTCATTGCAACTTCAGCTTTGAATCCTCTAGAAACTTCTAGAAATACGTGAAACTCACTGAAACATGAAACTTTTTAAATGTTCTCTTGAAATTTGTTGAAATTGTATGAAACCTGTTGCTATACCATTACAATAGTATACCGTTCTCTAGCTGCTCCCAATATATTACCAGTGTAGATTAGTAGCACTGTTTGTGTTTGACGTGGTGAAAAAGGTTGCCTCTTATTGCTGGGGGTATGTTTGTGGGTGTCAAATGAGAACAAAAGTGGCACTGAGGGGCTTCAAAGCATAAACTTTGTGTCTTCCATTGATATATACTTCCACCGTTTTGCTATATTTGTTCATGGTATCGAGAGAATTAGTTTCAATATATTTATTTATCGAGAAAAATCTAAAGTATAGTTATTACAATTTTTTCACTCACTACCACTACTTAAATGCATGCTTTGGAAAACTTTACATATCATTTAATTGGGGTAAGTATGGTTGACCTGCCATGTGGTAGTATACCCTAATACAATATACATGCATATATATGTTTAATAAAGATTGCTAAGCATTTTATATTATTGTAGTATATTCCTACATTTTGATGATCCGTAATTAATTTGCTTTCTCTCCTCTATTCCTAATATACTCCATGTAAATCATTTTTGTTAGAATCATATATGAAGTTTGAAGAGCTCATACTCACCCACATGTACACACCAAAGCTGACCAAGAGAGCGAAACAAAGAGTGGGATCTAGACAGATAGAGAGCTGCAGGGAGTGCAAACACTGCACAACACATCACCTCACTTTGGTTGGGGTGCTTTCAGTCATGTGTCAAACTTAGGGCTTGTTTGATTCATATACTAAGGTTATCATATTTAGTTATAGTTTTTTTTGCCAAACTTGCATAAAATTAGGTTATCAAAATTAAAACCACACTTTGGTTAGAAAATAAAATTTGCCACACTTTTTTGAGTCAATGGCGCGTGAGATCTAGATAGCAAGAAGGAATTTTGCCATAGGTGTGGCTATGAACCAAACGAAGGCCTAGCCACACTTTGGTTAGGAAAATAAATTTTGCCACACTTTTTTGAGTAAGTGACGCATGGGAGCTAGATAGCAAGAAGGAATTTTGCCATAGGTGTGGCTATGAACCAAACGGAAGTCTAACTTGATCAATTTTATCTAATTTGAAACGTAATAAGATATGAAAAAGTTTAACTATAAACCAAACATGTCCTTATTTTTATGAAAGTGTAACATGACTACCTGTTTAGTGTTCACTTCCCTAGCACGGACTCCTCCAGCCTTTTCTTCTTCCCTCGCCCCACATGATGCTGCCTTCTGTCTCTGTGTGCCTTTCTTTATGCTTAATTGGTCCCCAAAGCCGTCCATTCATTTCCCTGTCCTTTGCATTATATAGCATGCAATGTAGCAAAAATTTAAGAGATTATGGAAACATACATGCATATAGCTAGCTAGAGCCAGGGCATTCGTGTCTTGTCACTGTACTATGGTTAGCCCCGCTTGCTCGCTCGCTATAATTCCCTTCTTAAAAAAAATTAAATATGCTTGCTTGCATTGCTAGCTTCATGTGTACGTGACTCTTGTGTATCGATCGGCATGTGAAAATTACATATTTTACAATATATTGGAAGGGACGTCTAGCTAGCCAGAGAACTAAAAGTCTATTGTAAGCGTAATATACATCGATCTAGGCATAACATGTTTGATTTATGATTGCTATGAGTTCTCAAAAAAGTTAGGAACCCGCATCGTGAATGCGTCGCTCTTGTAAAGATGTTGTTAATTTGCATAATTTCCTCAAATTTATGATAAAGAAATACTAGTGCACCTTAACTAGGTGTTTAAATTAGAAGTATTTCATTAGAATGTTTTACCAAAGCCTAATTCTTACCTGCAGTGGCACGTAAAAATTTATCCCATATCCCATATCCCATATATATATATATATATATATATATATATAGGAAGCCGAAATGGGACACCATGGTGCTCAGGCACCATGATTTCAAATGCGCGAATTCAAGCCATATTCGAGTGTATTTTTCAAAAATTTTAGTTTTAGAGTATATACCCATCAATAACAATTCAAATGAAACACATACCTTTGAAAAAATATACTCGAATTCAAAGATTTTGAACGAGTTTGGATCACATGCTTTACAGATTTATATATAAAATCAGCACATACCTACAACCAACTATCATAAAAAAGGGAAGCTCTAGTTTGAATTTCAGTTCAAACTTGTTTGAACTAGTTAGTAAACTGGTTAAACTCAATATCCTAAAAATTTCAAAAAATTCCGCATGAAAATACATAGAGAAAATATCCTTTTTAAATAATGGTGCCTAAGCACCATAGTACCCTAGGTAATTATACTATATATATATATATATATATATATATATAATTGTGGTCGTGCCTGTTTCTTGCCTTAACAAGTCTTGACACGCCACAACTTGTAATAAGCCATCCCTTTTAAGTTTACGCGTAGACATCAACAGTGTACTTGCCCATATACAGAGCAATTAATCATCCTAGATAAGCTTGTACTGACCTGGAAACTCAGTTATATATTAACTTGTTATATATATAGGGCTGTAAAAAAAACTCGAGGCTCGCGAGCTATTCGAGTTCGGCTCGCGAGAGACTCGGTTCGAGCTCGGCTCGAGCTCCGAACGAGCCGAACTCGAGCTTGAGCTCGCGAGCTTAACCGAGCCGAGCTCGAATAGTTCGCGAGCCTACTCGAGCCTGAATCGAGCTTCCTTAAATCGAGCTTGTTACCGAGCTTTCTCGAGCCGAGCTTAATCGAGCTTGTTACCGAGCTTACTCGAGCTTATCAAGCTTACCGAGCTTACTCGAGCTTGGACCGAGCCGAGCTCGAGCCTGGGTCGAGACTCGAACCCGAGCTCGAGTCTGAAGGACCAGGCTCGCTCAAGCTCAGCTCGTTTACGTGTGTGTATATATATATATATATAATATCCCACACCCTTCAAATCATGTATGAAAAATTTAATGCGCACAGAGGAAATTGAAAATGGGTTGCCTCTTTGCTTGAGGAGATGTACATACAAACCTAAATGTTTTAATGCGCGCCAACCAAGGTGCCAGATCTCTCCCTTCCATCCAATCATAGCTACATGAATGCATATATGTCTTGCATTTAGTCCTAGCTAACTAGCTCGTCAGGTGATTGGCTCCATCAACTAATATATGTACAGTTCCAAAACTGAGAAAGAAGAACCTGTCATCGATGCTACCTATAGTATGGGTAGTCAGTTTTGCATCACATCATATTAATTAGTACAGAACGTACTGCAGCTATTCTACTTGATCTAATTAAACTTTTTTTTATGGAGGCGTGTATATATATATATATATATATATATATATATATATACACACGCAACGTACAATCTCAATAGACTTTTTCAACAGGCCATTTCTCTATGAAAGAAATGACTCAGGTACATATGTTCTCCGTAGACAATGAGGTCATCTTATTCTTGAAAGGAAGCAACAGATTAATCTGTACGGAACAGAAAGTTTAATTAATAGAAGTCTTCCGTGGAACTTAAATGTCACAACAGCGCAATGTTATATATATATATATATATATATATATATATATATATATATATATATATATATATATATATGCTACGTGCTGCCCAAAGGTGATCGAGTCCCTAGCAAGCTAGGGCACGCACACACAAGAAATTACACTACTACAGAACATCACATCACTGTCGGTTATTGGCGTCGGCAGTGATATTCGGGGATTATCACTGCCGGTTCAGGAACCAGCAGTGATAAAGATTATTACTGCCGGTTCTACCTACAACCAGCAGTGATATTGAACTATCACTGCCAGATCAAACCAAAATCCGGCAGTAATGATAATTATCACTGTCGGTTATACATAAAACCGGCAGTGTTGTCGAACTATCACTGCCAGGTTGTACCATAATCCGACAGTGATATGTCGAACTATCACAGCTGGCGCTACTGAAATGCCGATCAACCAGGGGGCTCCCATCAAGTGTGAAACTGAGCATTTTTTAAGGAGTATGAGAGTGAGACTAGCCAGCATAGCATGCAGTACATAGAAGATTAAGATAAATTGAATGGGCATTGAAGAATGTGTTCATGCATGCTTCCCTATAGACCATTTGTCTTGAAGAGATCATACATGCATGGAAATGGAATCTTGATCTATGTACAGTGAACTGCATATAAGAACTAGAGGCTAGTAAGAAGAGAAGAAGAAAGTCTTGTGTCTTGTGCTGTGGTTGACTATGTTGGGAAGATCAAACTACATGCATGCATGGTCATCTACTTGGCAGCATCCCTACTAAACAAATGAAGATCTACATTAACATATTCTTCCAATTAAGTTCAACGTTCAATCAAGGAAATTGAAAGGATTAATCTACTTGTCCAATATATACTAGTGTTTTTGTTTCAAAGAAGAATACGGAGGTTAGATGTTGATGTCTGCCAATAATTGAAGCATCAATGTCATAACGCATATGCCAACATTTCTTGATTCCTCTTGTTCCAAAGTGGAGTATGGAATAACCAAGTCATGGAATATATATAATGCACTGAATTTTAGAAACCTGAAAAATCCCATTCTTGAAGATGATTGCTGAACTAGAAAACACTATAGATCAAGTGGCGTAGCATACGTACGATGTTAATTTAGACTACCAAAACACTTATCTATGTCCATTTGTCAACCGCCATGCAACTCCGATCCATTTCTTGCAAGAAGAAACATCAAACAGTAGTATAAATCACAATCTGGACGAGAACGATAATAATTTCTGGTATATCTATAGGCGTTGTGTTACACTCTGATATCCCTTCTTAAGTGTATTAGCCTTTGGATCAGATCAGAGTTTTATGAGATATAATACGAGTTTGCATGGTCTCAAAAACAAAGAAGATTAAATTTAGAGAGAACCAAAGTAATGGCGATGAAGCAACCACGATGAGAGAGAAAATTTTGGTGAAGCCGACCGTAAATTCTTTAAACACAACCTTAAAATAGTACAGGGGATTGTTACTCTCTCATAACCCCTCGAACCTTTAGGACCCTTGGATCCTTGCCCTATACAAGAATATATTGCTAGAAAATAATATAACCTCTAATCCTCTCGTGCGTCTTTTGCTTTAGATGAGTTGATTTGTGGCTTCTTGATTGCTTAGGTTCTCTATAACCACCCTATGAATTTATATAGTCCCCTTAGTCCTCCTCTAAAGAGAAGTAGGAATCCTACTCCAAAATAAAGTAGGAATCTTGATCCTATTAGGATTCATGTAGCACAAATGTCTAAATCCTAAAAGACTATATATGAGTCACCATACTCGACAATCTCCACCTTGACTCTTATCGGTTGAGATCATCAGGCTCATCCAAAAACTTGCTCTAAGTAGGCTCCATATTATTTTTATTTTTCCTCACACATTTGGGAGTGCCCCCCACCACATGGGCTCATGCACATCACCACGATATGCATGTTGATATTTGGGCTAGACCTCCTGAACCATCCACCTAAGAACCCTTTTTTGTGTAGTTTGGTTAACCGCACCTCCCGTTCCTACAGCCCTCCATACCATAGGTTTGTACCGCCTGCTCATTGGTACCGTGTGTTGGTCCCACGGAATCTTCCTTCTTTCAACAGCTCGCACCTTCGTCTTTGCATGTGCTAGATTTTACAACCGTCTTTGTAGTTCTGCACATAACTACAATTGAGATCTGATTACCTATCATTGACAATATGGTTTCCTTCTCCAGATCAAGATTTGATAGACCTCATATTAGTTGCCCTTCTTTTAGCTTTACTCATCAGTTGGTATCTTCCATTACTCTAGATACTTTTCATAATTATCTGTTGTTTGCAAGTAACTCGCATGACTCCACGTCAAAGTGATACCTCACAACCTTCGAGTTCAAGTGACCTCAAAGATATTAGATTCTTCTTTATGCTGGGAATA
Organism: Otatea glauca; assembly: GCA_036346275.1. Classification (NCBI taxonomy): domain Eukaryota; kingdom Viridiplantae; phylum Streptophyta; class Magnoliopsida; order Poales; family Poaceae; genus Otatea; species Otatea glauca. The sequence goes on along the minus strand of CM070721.1, from coordinate 1,362,700 downwards.
TACCAAACTCACGTCAATATGCGATGTGCTCCATCATACATCTCCCGTATAATTGTTCCTACCCCAGTAATTGAATACTCCTTGTAGTCCGCCAAGTGAACATTTCCATGCCTAGGCATAGAATCCTTTGTCAAATATAGCCCTCGCCAAACATATGTGGAACCAACAACCTAAATCTAATATCCATCCATGAGAAGACCTGATTGACTGATGACAAGTATGTTGTAAGCATCTAGGCCCCTAATTTCAATGATTTATGTATTTTAGTAATTAATGATGTTTGATTGTCAAGACTAACGACATTTAAAGGTTTCAAGATGAGTTAGTGCTTGACTTTGGCATAATAGGAGTCCTTGGTATCCATGGATCCCCAAAAAGGTATAATTGACATCGAAGCATGAAGATCAAAGATATTATGTTTATAAATGATCCAATGTGTTGAGGATAGATTATTGTAGTCTTAGGACTTTATTTTGCTTTGGCCGTGCACACTAGACTTATCTAGCTCATCTATAGTTAAAGAAAGCCCATGAAAAGTTGAAGTTACAACGAAATCAAAGTTAGAGCAATATTTGTTTAGTTTGAAATTTTTCAATGCATTCTGGATGATCCTATAGCTATCGGACAAGGGAGATGATCATTGGAGCCGGAGGTAAAAGTTGCACATTCTGGATAATCTTGTAACTATTGGACAAGAGAGAGGATCATTGGAGCCGAATGTGGTATTTTTCAATGTGTTAGAAAATTACACATACTAAATGATCTTATAACTATTGGACAAGGTAGAAGATCATTGAAGTAGAAGATGGTATTTTTCAATGTGCTAAAAATTTATACATTCTGAATGATCCTATAGCTATCGGACAAGGAAGCGGATCATTAGAGTCAAGATGGTGGTTTTTAAGGTATTGGAAAGGTACACGTTCCTAATGATCCTATAGCTACCGGACAAGCAAGCGATCATTGAGACAGAGAGTTGATTTTTGGCTTGGGCTAAATTTTTTGTACATTCCAAATTATCCGGATGGAAAGGATAATTCGGATGTAAGGATGATCCGAAAGCTACCGGATGATACTTTAGGCATGTAAAGACTAGTTTTCGACTATTGGACTACAACCTTTAGGATGATCTAGAATGTTCTTGTTTATCTAGAAAGTGAGTGTGTCAGCTAGTTTCTTCAAGGAGGCTATAAATACTTGGCCACTCTACAGGTTCATCTCAATCAAGAGCACTCAAGAGCATATTTTAAGAGATTTGAGAGATAGCATAGGCTTTTAGTGTGCATCATTCTAGTTGCTTGATATTTCTAGGTCCAAATAATGGCTTAGGCTTGTTAACTTCGGAGATAGGCATCTCCTAGACTACTTGGAGGTGTGGTTCTCGGTGACCTTCATTTCAAACTATCATAAAAGTTTTGTAAAATAATAACTTCTTTTAAATCGCAAATTAAAAGAAAAACCGAATGGGCAATGCAGCAACTATTGCAATGTCATAATTTTATAAAAATCCGCATGCATCATAAAATATTGAAAATTTTACTGGAGTATTGTAATTATCTTGCCGACTGCTGGTAAAATTTTTATAAAATTTAGAGTCGGTTTGAGCCTCGAAATCCTGTTTTATCCCGTCCGTCTTGAGTCTTTGCGGACTTCTTTTCGCTCTCGACATGTGGGCCCGGGCTGTCAGTGAGACACCTCAGCCGACAGCCGCTGCCAGCTCGCCCCCACGCGTCAGCGACCCGGCCGCGCCTTCTTCCTCCCCTCTCTCTGCCTCTCTCCCGCGCCGACGTCGCCTCTCGGTTTTTCTCTCACCCGCGCGCAAACCGCCTTTCTCTCCCTATATAAACCCCTCTCGTGCGTTCGCAGCCGACCTAGCCGTGCCCCTGCAAACCCATTCCGCCGCTGCTTTGGTCGTCTTCTCCGGCGACGGCAAAAACCGCAAAGAGGTCAAAACTCGCAATCCACCGCCTCAGCCCATTCCAACCCAATTCCTTCGACCCGAAGCACCCTAGCACCTCCAGGAACCCATCCCAAGCTCCAGCCGAAGCCCTTTCTTCCCCGGCGAGCTCCTCCGCCGTGTTTTTCTTTCGCCACCACCGCGCACGGTGAGAACCCTCCTCTGCCATTCATTCTTTGAGCTAAACCCACAAATGGGATCCTTGTGATGCACTGATGCTCGTAGGGGTGATCTTCAAGCTCAGTGTAGCTAGTTCGTCGCGCTGCTTGCCGGCCGTGAGTTCCGCCGCCCCACGGTGCCGACCGCCTTCCGACCACCTCCGGCCACCGCCCGCCACCCAAAGGTTCGCCGCTGGCTGCTGGCTCAAGGTGGAATCGATTCGCCCGCCCGGCTCCGGCCCGCGGCGAAGCTGAGTCGGGCGCTGCTCTGGTCACCGCTAAGCGGGCCCGACTGTCGGTCTCATGCGCAAGCGCGTCCATCACGCCATGTGGGTCTCGGTTACTCGATCGCTTGCATGTCGTCATGTGTCCCGACATGTCGACCTCACTTGTCGACCTCGCGCGACCGTGCGGTTCGCGTACTACCGGCCGCACAAGAATACAAGGCTGGACGCCTGACGGTGGACCCGTCTGTCGGCGTCTCGGCGCGGTTCCGCTGAAAAGGAAAGCGCGTTTTCAGCAAAGCGCACTTTCCATTTTCGGCAGTTTTCTGATTTTTAGTATTTATTCAAAACCTAGATATTCAAATAGCCATATCTTTTGAATTATTTAACCAAATTTGATGAAATAAATTTCTAAATTCATATAAACTCTGGTAGATTCAAAATATGTAAAAATATTTCAGAATTGAATTTTATTTGAAATTCGAATTCAAATTCAAAAGAAAAGTTAGAAATATGCCATTCATCAAAATTTTGCAAATAACCTCCAAATTTAGTAGAATAAATTTTATTAGAATCCTTATAATCTCAGGAACCAGAATATGTAAAAATACTTAGGGTGTGTTGTAAGAAAAATCTAAGTTATAAAATGAGTAGAAAATAATGCAATAATGGTTTAAATAGATCAAATCTTTAAATTGCAAAAGAAAACAAATAACTCCTGAAATCATTCCTGAATTGTGAAATCATTTTATTTGAATATTTCCATCTGATTTCTTTTGGCTCTATTGAAATTTGGTATTTGTTATATGTTGCCGACAACGTGTAGAACCCGATTTAATCCGGTACATTCGACGACCGGGAGTTTGAAGTCGAGGATAGTCAACAAGGCAAGCAAACCCCTTTGATCATATTGATCCCAGTTTTATAAATGTCTTCATTAAATGTTTTATCTGCATACTTTATTTTGTTAAAGTCCGCTATATTTCGAGTAATGGTAATTGTACCAAGAGACTTATAGAACTTCCTTGATAAGTAGAAAATTGTGAACCTTGAAAACCCTAGAATAGCTTAGACAATATTTAATGTCAATCTGGGTTACTCACATTTAGTGAAATGCTTAGCCAAAGCTAAATGAAGATAAAGCGTGAAATGATTAAAGACTTTGGATATGACATTTAAATGGGTATGACCATTTTGTGGTTAGTATTTGGTTGGAAAATGAAAACAAAACTATGGTTTAGATGCGGGCAATTATTGGCAATAGCCGGTTGTGCATGTCTTTGCACGTAGTGTAGGGTGGAGATTATTGCCCGTGTCGGATTAAGGACCGAACTATGGGTTGTTTTCGAGCCAAGAACATTCATACAACCACAAGTCTTTGGTATGGGACAGCTCTAACTTATTAAGTTGTTTAAAACTAGCTTTGCACTTGGAAGGCCGGAGTAGTACGAGCTGTTTCTTAATGAATTGCTCGACGGACGTCCACACCGAGGTGATCATGGATTAAACGTCTACCAATATAACGGTGTATGCCATATCGTGGGTAGTTCCATCATTTCTATGCTCGAGTTCTTACACCACGAATGGGTTATCGCCACCGTCTTTGGTGCAAAGTTAGGTTTAAATAATGTAACGGTTATAACATGACTCTCGGCACACCAAAAGCAAGTGTGCAAATATCGATTGCTCAAAGAGTCACCATGTCTTGTGGGAAAGTCAGATACCTCTGAGTGTAAAACTAATCGATTAGCGCGTCATGGTCATGGACACTTGTAAAGTCATCACATAGTTAGCGCTTTGCTTATTTTCATAAAAAGTGGTTTCTACCACGTGTTGGTCATTTCATTGTGTGCGGAAGGAAATGGTTTAAGTATGATCAGTTTACCCAAACATTCGTGATTTATTGATGCTTACATTCTATCACTTTCAATATTAAATTGCTTTTATTTAAATTCCATTTTGCAATCTATTATTCGGTATTTACATTTCAAACCAGCTTTATGCAAATTAACCTTATTAGCCTTTCATTGAAATGGCCTGCATGTATTTTAGGATTTGCATAAGTCTTGCGAGTACGTAAGTACTCAACTTGCCAACGTTGATGTTTTTAGGTGAAGAAACATATTTCCCCGACGATTCTTACGTTGATGCAGGATACGGGAATTTAACGATGAATTTATCTAAGGATTTTCCTTGTCGCCTGTGCTGTGGAACAATGGGTTAAAAGGCATACTACAAGAAGTTGTCTCCACCGCAGATTTTACTTTTGGTATTGTAAAATAATATGTAATCTTACTTCATTGTGTAATAAAGTTTGTGTATGACTGTGATATCAATTTGTATTCGTGCGTACTAGCTACTGATCATGGGACTAGTACAGTATGCACATGGTATCCATTTTTGGTATTTATTTATCAAAAATGGGGGCCTTACAAGTTGGTATCGAGCCATGCCGATCAGAGGAAACCTTAGGTAGTATGAGAGTAATAAAACCTAAAACTTGATATTAGGATCCAAGGAACTAAAATTTTGAATTAGGACATCTTACTGTCTATTCTTTATATGCATGAAACTCCCTTTGGTTATGCGTATACTTGTTAATAACTCTTTCCTATTTTTAAATCTCTGCTAGAATCTTTTCTTCCAAAATTACTTTATCGTCTTACATTTAATCAGAATACTAATTCCTTATTAAATGTGCGATATGGATACACCCATGTTATACTTCCACTAATAGGAGAATTACGGCATGGCGGAATTCTTACTCGCTTGTTAGAATTCGCCCATTTTCCCGAAAATCCACGATATATAGTATTCCACGCTGCAGTTAGTTCTGTCTCTGTGGAATACATAGCTAGGGTGGATATCCCTACCCGAGATGAAGATAGTGAAGAGTTTTTGTCTTTTGAGGGTCCTGGATCTTCCCTTATGATGGCCATGAATGAAGCCGCCTATATGGCTATTGTCAGTTTACGCCACACCTTACCTGAACTGGCAGTGGTATATAGGAGGATTCCCTCTCGGCCACCAGGTGGGGAGAATAATTATATGGATGCCACTGGGTTACAAAATCCTACTCTACGTAACCTAGTGGAATTCATAAATGCCTCTGACCAGTATTGCCGTCAGGCAATAACTGAATACAGGGAGGCGCGTCGCCGTGTAGCATTCCTAGAGAATGCCATCGCTCCCTGCGTTGCGGAGAGGTATTGTTCGCTCGCCGCCTGGGCAATTCCTCAGCACCTGTGCCCGACGACACCCCAGTACCACCTAGGTGTCGCCAGGCAAGGATGTCGATAATAGGAGTCGCCTAGGTTACCGAGCATCGGTGGATTCCATAGTTTTCCTCCGCGGCGTCCTCGATACCGCAGAGCATCATTGTCGAGACCCTTATCCTCCCCGATGCCGAGAGTTCTAGTCGTAGAGATAGTAATAGTCGTGAGTTGGTCGATGTTGAGTAGTGTTAGAAGAGGTTTTGGTGTTGCCCTTCTATGTAGTAACGTCAAAAATAAATGTTATGTTTTGTTGTGAATATTATAAAGTTGAAATAAAGTTTTGCTTGATATTGTTTTGTGTGCTTTTGGTTCCTACTCGTAAATATTTAGCTTTCAGTTAATATTTTTACGACGTTGTGATCCGTAATAATAGTAATCAAGTTGTGCTTTTAAAACATTTGGTAACAACTGAGATTAAAATTAAAGTAGATCTTAATTCATTAATAATCCTGCTCGGATGTCGCAACCCGGTCCTTGGATGAGATTCGGGAGTGAGGAAACCGGAAACTCACCCTCGGCGAGTGACTTCGCCACTCCATTTCAAAACCTAATCCATCCATCCGTCGACAGTTCGAGGATCTTCATCGCGTCGTCCAAGCCGTCGAGATTCGCCGCCTCCTCAAGTCCAAGAAGAAGAAGTTCCGGAGGGGCAGTTGCCAGGGCCGCCAACCATGGCCCAAGTGCTTGCAATGATAGAACAGGTCGCAGACGAATACCCCTGTTGCTCCCAGTTGGTCCAAAATACGACTAACCTTGGTGCTGCAAGTTCTAGGCCCGGTGTTGGTGAAGCCTCCCATCAGTCCAAATTGGGAGAATTTTTGAAGACCCGGCCTCCAACCTTTTCATCTTCATCAGATCCCCTAGACGCTGATGATTGACTACGAGCTATTGGAAGTAAGTTGACCATTGCCCAATGCAATGATCATGAGAAGGTCCTATATGCGTCGTACCAACTTCAGGGAGCCGCTGCAGTCTGGTGGGAAAATTTCCAAGCGGCAAGGCCCCAAGGTCAAGAAGTTACTTGGGATGTTTTCCGAGAAGCTTTCAGGAAGACGCATATTCCTTCGAGCTTGGTGAATTTAAAAAGACGGGAATTTCTTGACCTGCGTCAAGGAAATATGTCCGTAATGGAGTATCTTCACCGTTTCAATTACCTTGCTCGTTATGCGTCATCAAGTCGGTTCGAAGGTTCAAGAATTGAGCACTTCGGGACAATCAATAATGAAGTTAAGCATCTTCGCCATTCATGACTTCCACGACTTCCAAACACTCGTGGACAAGGCTATAATCGCGAGCATAGTTCGCGCGATGTTATGGAAAGTCGAAGAGGAAGTGGATGGCGCGGAAAGCTGCCAGCCCGAATTTGCCAAGGCAGCGCGTTGGTCACCGACCAATGTTCGACCTCCCCGCCTCGTTAGCAGCAGCAGAGGCGCTAAGGTCGAGCACCCGACCCCGGCGATCTTCTATTCGTCCCTCGAGCAAAGAATGAAGGAAGGACTTCGAGTTCGAATCAAGCACCGTGTGACTCGCTATCATTGTAAAGAGCGGGCATTATGCAAATGCACGCCTAAAAGAGGTCAAGCGTCAGGCGCGATCGTCGCAGGAGTTCAGAGACCCTGTGTCGACCTTCGTGAGCCGGGAATTCTCAGGTTGTCAAGCTCGCCGCAGCTCTTAATCGCAGCAGCGAGTAGCGGTCGCCTTCATCATGTGACCAAGAAGCAAACGGCGCGGATGTGGTATCGGGTATGTTTCTTGTGCACTCGGTACCTACTTTGGTATTGTTTGATTCGAGCATCGCACTCGCTTATTTCTAAGAAATTTTGATCGAATAACTTAGAAATTGATCTCCTCTCGCCAAAATGATAATCTATTCCCTGGTTCACCATGAATTCAATTAAGTTTTGTCCTAAGGTTAGCATTGAAATTAATGGAGTCATGTTTCATGCTGACCTTATCCTTATAGAAACCTCGTGGTTAGAAGTAATCCTCGGTATGGATTGGTTGTCTAAGTTCAAAGGATGTATAGACTGTGCCAATCGATCCATTTCCTTGGTTAGCCCTGAAGGAATTCCAGTTCATTTCTCTTCCATTCAAAGTTCTTCAAATATTCAAGCTTCCCTTTGTTCAGCCATAGTAAAAGATCTTAGTCAGATTCAAATTGTCTCCGAGTTCTCTGATGTTTTTCCAGATGAGTTGCCATGCCTGCCTCCAGATAGGGATATAGAGTTTGTTATAAACCTTGTTCCTCGAACAGCGCCTATATCCAAGCGCCCTTATCGAATGCCCCCAGATGAGTTAGTTGAACTAAAGAATCAAATTCAAGAGCAGTTAAGAAAAGGCTTTATTCGACCTAGCTCTTCTCCTTGGGGTAGTCCAGTTCTTTTTGTGCCTAAAAAGGACGGTGGAATACGCATGTGCGTGGACTATCGTGCATTGAATGATGTCACAATTAAGAATAAATATCCTTTGCCTCAGATCGATGATCTGCTCGATCAATTGACCGGTGCTCAAATCTTTTCAAAAATTGATTTAAGACATGGGTACTATCAATTGAAGATCGCACTGTAAGATATTCCTAAAACCGCTTTTACCACTCGTTACGGTCTATATGAATATACCGTGATGTCTTTCGGACTTACAAATGCTCCTCGCTAATTTTATGTGCCTCATGAATAAAGTTTTCATGGAGTATTTAGATAAGTTCGTAGTGGTATTCATTGATGATATTCTCGTCTATTCCAAACTGAAGAAGATCATGCGCATCATTTGCGCATGGTTCTTGAAAAGCTTCGAGAGCATAAGCTTTATGCCAAGTTCGAGAAGTGCGAATTTTGGCTAAAAGAAGTTGCTTTCCTAGGTCATATTCTTTCGAAGGTGGTATTTCCGCTGATCCCAAAGAAAGTCAAAGCTGTTTTAGACTAGGAAGCCCTCACCTGTTCAAAATTCAAGTTTTCTCGGTCTAGCGGGATATTATCGCCGCTTTATCGAGAACTTTCTAAAATCGCTCGTCCTTTGACCCAATTTTCTCAAGAAAGAAAAGAAGTTTGAATGGACACCAATGCGAAGGAAGTTTTCAGAATTAAAGAAAAGGCTAACAACAGCCCTCGTGCTAGTGTTACCCGATGTCCATAAAAGCTTTGATGTTTATTGTGATGCTTCCAAGAATGGGCTTGGGTGTGTGCTTATGCAAGAAGGAAAAGTCGTAGCTTACGCCTCCCGTCGATTAAGACCTCATGAGCTCAATTATCCGACTCATGATCGGAACTAGCATGTAGTGCACGCCTCAAAATTTGGCGCCATTACCGATTGGAAACAAATGCGGTGTATTCACGATCATAAGAGTCTCAAATATTTCTTCACCCACTGATCTAAATTTAAGACAACGAAGATGGCTAGAGTTGATAAAAGATTACGACCTTAGCATTCAATACCATCCCGCAAAGCCAATGTCGTAGCGTATGCTCTAAGTCGAAAGCTTCATTGTCTTTCTGTTTCATCTTTGATCGATCAATTCGATCCGTAAAAGATTTCAAAAGCTTAATTTGGGAGTTGTCGAAAAGGTTATTTGGCGCCCTAGTGGTGCAACCAACCCTTAAGTCCCAGATTAAATCTGCCACTCAAAGATGAAGCAATTATCAAAATCCGTGAAGAGTTGAAGCAAGGAAAGGAATCCAAATTCGTGAAAGTTCAGATGAAGTGCTTATGTTCGAAAATCGAATATATGTTCCTGATGATCCGAATTAAAAGAGTTAATTCTCAAAGAAGCCCATGAGTCTCCCCTCTCAATTCACCCTGGAAGTACAAAGATGTATCAAGATCTCCGACAGGAATATTGGTGGCCCGGTTTGAAAAAGGATATCGCTGCATATGTCGCAATCTGTGATGTATGCCAGCGTGTCAAAGCCGAGCATCAACGTCCCGCAGGACTTTTGCAGCCTTTGAAGATACCAGAGTGGAAATGGGAAGACATCAGCATGGATTTTATTACTGGTTTGCCAAGAACCAGGAAAGGGCATGATTCCATTTGGGTAATCGTTGATCGTCGACTAAAGTGGTTCACTTTATTCCGGCCAAGACTACTCATTTCGAGATAAGCTTGCCGGTTGTATCTCGAGAATGTTGTCCGCCTTCATGGCGCATCAAGACAATTGTTTCGATCGAGGTTCCCGTTTACTTTCATTTCGGGAAAGTTTGCACCGTCTTCTGGGTACTAAGTTGAATTTCAGTACAGCTTATCATCCTCAGACTGATGGACAAACGGAAAGGACCAATCAAATTTTGGAAGACATGTTAAGAGCCTGTGTGCTGTCATACGGCTCTAATTGGGAGAAAAGTTTGGCCTTCGCCGAATTCTCTTATAATAACAGTTTCCAATCTAGTCTGCAAGTGTCGCCTTTTGAAGCGTTGTGCCAGATGGAAGGAAATGTCGAACCCCTCTTTTCTGGTCTGAAGTTGGAGAAAGAAAATTCTTCGGCCCAGATCTTATTCAAGAAGCTCAAGAGCAAGTGGACATGATCAGAAGCCGACTAAAAGAGGCTCAGTCTCGTCAGAAGAGTTACGCCGACAATCGCCGCCGTGAACTCGATTCGGGTTGGTGACCATGTCTATCTCAAAGTCTCTCTTCGTGGAATTCGCCGATTTCAAATCCGTGGGAAGTTGGCTCTCGATTCATTGGACCGTTTCGATCATTGAAAGATGGGTGAGATGGCATATCGCTTAGAATTGCCACCTCAACTATCCGACATTCACAACGCCTTCCATGTATCTCACCTAAGAAATGCCTTCGTGTTCCTCCGACTACCGATTTGAAGGGATAGATCTTCACCAGATTTATCTTATCGAGAGCATCCATTCAGATCTTGGGAGAGTTTAACGCCAAACAAGAAACAAGACCATCAAGATGTTGAAAGTGCAATGGAGCAATCATATCAAGACGGTTACATGGGAAAGAGAAGATCATCTTCGACAAGAGTTCCCGATTTCTTCTAGTCATCTCCAAATCTCTGGGACTAGATTTTTGTAAGTGGGTAGATCAGTAACAGCCTCAAAAATCATAAAATAAAGAAAATGAAATAAAAATCTTTTGTGTATTATTTTCGAAATTTCTGAATTTTCTAGATTTTCTGAATATTCTTTTGGCTTTTCTTTAATGCAAGAAAGTGAAACAAAGAATATGGTAAATAGAAAATGGTAAAAAGTAAAATGTTAATTCAACAAAATTTACCAAAGTTTCTAAAAATATCTGAGGGCTCTCCTCAGCTTGCTTAAGTCGGTGGGTAAGCTGAATTAATAAAAATAAAAATTAATCAAAGATAATCACAAGTAAATATCTCAGGTAAAATGGTAAAACAATTTGGTAAAAATATCTGTAAGTCATCCTGACCCAAAATTTTTATCTTGCCGACATCAAAACAGTATCAACCTTCAGTAAAATATCAAGAATTTATTAATTCATTTTTAATTTTAAAAATTCAAAACAGTGAATAAATAATCTGGAAAACAGTAATGTCAGAATTTTAAAAATTAAATAATAATAATTAAAGTCTGTAATTTTTACAGAAGGTGTATAATATCATTTCAAACTATCATAAAAAGTTTTGTAAAATAATAACTTCGTTTAAATCGCAAATTAAAAGAAAAACCGAATGGGCAATGCAGCAACTATTGCAATGTCAGAATTTTATAAAAATCCACATGCATCATAAAATATCGAAAATGTTACTGGAGTATGTTAATTATCTTGCCGACTGCTGGTAAATTTTTTATAAAATTTAGAGTCGGTTTGAGCCTCGAAATCCCCGTTTTTATCCCATTCCGTCTTGAGTCTTCGCCAGACTTCTTTTTCGCTCACGACATGTGGGCCCGGGCTGTCGGTGAGACACCTCAGCCGACAGCCGCTGCCAGCTCGCCCCACGCGCCAGCGACCCGGCCGCCTTCTTCCTCCCCTCTCTCGCTCTCTCCCGCCGACGCCGCCTCTCTGCTTTTCTCACCCGCGCAAACCGCCTTTCTATCCCTATATAAACCCCTCTTGCGTTCGCAATGACCTAGCCGTGCCCTCGCAAACCCATTCCGCCATTGCTTTGGTCGTCTTCTCCGCGACAGCAAAAACCGCAAAGAGGTCAAAACTCGCAATCCACCGCCTCACCCATTCCAACCCAATTCCTTCGACCAAGCACCCTAGCACCTCCAGGAACCCATACCAAGCTCCACCAAGCCCTTTCCTCCCGGCGAGCTCCTCCGCCGTGTTTTTATTCCGCCACCACCGCGCACGGTGAGAACCCTCCTCCGCCATTCATTCTTTGAGCTAAACCCACAAATGGGATCCTGTGATGCACCGATGCTCGTAGGGTGATCTTCAAGCTCGTGTGTAGCTAGTTCGTCGCGTTCGGGCCGGCCGTGAGTTCCGCTGCCCCGCCGGTGCCGACCGCCTTCCGACCACCTCCGGCCACCGCGCCGCCACCCAAAGGTTCGCCTTGGCTCGCCGAAGCTCAAGGTGGAATCGATTCGCCGCCCGCCCGGCTCGCCACGGCGAAGCTTTAAGCCGGCGCTCGCTCTGGTCACCGCAAGCGGGCCCAAATTGTCGGCTCTCATGCATAGCGTCTGGCCATCGCCATGTGGGTCTCTATTGTCGGTCGCTTATGATGATGCGTATGGGCCGACATGTCGACCCACTGTCACTCGCAGCACACGTGCGGGTCCGCACGTCACCACAAGAACACAAGGCTGACGCCGACGGTGGACCCCGTCTGTCTGCCTCGGCGGCGGTTCCGCGGGAAAAGGAAAGCGTTTTCCGCGAAAGCGCATTTTCCATTTTCGCGCTTTTCGATTTTTAGTATTTATTCAAAACCTAGATATTCAAATAGCCATATCTTTTGAATTATTTAACCAAATTTGATGAAATAAATTTCTAAATTCATATAAACTCAGTAGATTCAAAATATGTAAAATATTTCAGAATTGAATTTTATTTGAAATTGAATTCAAATTCAAAAGAAAAGTTAGAAATATGCCATTCATGAAAATTTTGCAAATAACCTCCAAATTTAGTAAAATAAATTTTATTAGAATCCTTATAATCTCAGGAACCAGAATCTGTAAAAATACTTAGGTGTGTTGTAAGAAAAATCTAAGTTATAAAATGAGTAGAAAATAATGCAATAATGGTTTAAATAGATCAAATCTTTAAATTGCAAAAGAAAACAAATAACTCTGAAATCATTCCTGAATTGTGAAATCATTTTATTTGAATATTTCCATCTGATTTCTTTTTGGCTCTATTGAAATTTGGTATTTGTTATATGTTGCCGTACAACGTGTAGAACCCGATTTAATCCGGTACATTCGACGACCGTGAGTTTGAAGTCGAGGATAGTCAACAAGGCAAGCAAACCCCTTTGATCATATTGATCCCAGCTTTATAAATGTTTTCATTAAATGTTTTATCGCATACTTTATTTTGTTAAAGTCTGCTATATTTTGTAATGGTAATTGTACCAAGAGACTTATAGAACTTCCTTGATAAGTAGAAAATTGTGAACCTTGAAAAGCCTAGAATAGCTTAGACAATATTTAATGTCAATCAGGTTACTCACATTTAGTGAAATGCTTAGCCAAAGCTAAATGAAGATAAAACGTGAAATGATTAAAGACTTTGATATGACATTTAAATGGGTATGACCATTTTTGTGGTTAGTATTTGGTTGGAAAATGAAAACAAAACTATGGTTTAGATGCGGGCAATTATTGGCAATAGCCGGTTGTGCATGTCTTTGCACGTAGTGTAGGGTGGAGATTATTGCCCGTGTCGGATTAAGGACCGAACTATGGGTTGTTTTCAGCCAAGAACATTCATACAACCACAAGTGCCGTATGGGACAGCTCTAACTTATTAAGTTGTTTAAAACTAGCTTTGCACTTGGAAGGCGGAGTAGTACGAGTTGTTTTTAATGAATTGCTCGACGGGACGCCCACACCGAGGTGATCATGGATTAAACGTCTACCAATATAACGGTGTATGCCATATCGTGGGTAGTTCCATCATTTCTATGCTCGAGTTCTTACACCACGTATGGGTTATCGCCACCGTTTGGTGCAAAGTTAGGTTTAAATAATGTAACGGTTATAACATGACTCTCTGCGGCACACCAAAAGCAAAGTGCAAATATCGATTGCTCAAAGAGTCACCATGTCTTGTGGGGAAAGTCAGATACCTCAGAGTGTAAAACTAATCGATTAGCGCGCCCATGGTCATGGACACTTGTAAAGTCATCACATAGTTAGCGCTTTGCTTATTTTCATAAAAAGTGGTTTCTACCACGTGTTGGTCATTTCACTGTAAAGGAAGGAAATGGTTTTAAGTATGATCAGCTTTACCCAAACATTCGTGATTTATTGATGCTTACATTCTATCACTTTCAATATTAAATTGCTTTTATTTAAATTCCATTTTGCAATCTATTATTCGGTATTTACATTTCAAACCAGCTTTACGCAAATTAACCTTATTAGCCTTTCATTGAAATGGCCTGCATGTATTTTAGGATTTGCATAAGTCTTGCGAGTACGTAAGTACTCAACTTGCCAACGTTGATGTTTTTAGGTGAAGAAACATATTTCCCCGACGATTCTTACGTTGATGCAGGATACGGGGAATTTAACGATGAATTTATCTAAGGATTTTCCCTTGTCAGTTGCCTGTGGAACAATGGGTTAAAAAGGCATACTACAAGAAGTTGTCTCCACCGCAGTTTTACTTTTGGTATTGTAAAATAATATGTAATCTTACTTCATTGTGTAATAAAATTTGTGTATGACTGTGATATCAATTTGTATTCGTGCGTACTAGCTACTGATCATGGGACTAGTACTGTATGCACATGGTATCCATTTTTGATATTTATTTATCAAAAATGGGGGCCTTACACCTTCCAAGGAGGAGCTTGTGGAAATACACCAAGAGTGTTGTGAAGGTTTGGAATCGACCTATCCGGAGCATTGAAGGACTATCACGAGTGGATGGCTTGATTCCTTTCGTGGTTTCAAGTCAGCGATACTCTGGCGAGAGTGCTCCAATAAGGAGTAGGGGATATTGTCGAATCTCTGAGACCTTTTAAAAAACTGGTTGTGCTCTTTGTCTCTTTTACATTTATGCATTTACTTTCATGTCTTTCAATTCCTAGATACTAGATTTGTGTAGGATTAGAACTTAGGTTACAAAACTTCACTAGACTTGTGTAGGAGTTGTTTGGCTACACTAGAAACCAGAGACACATAGGTTAGGCTAGAAAAGGTTAAGTTTTTAATTGGCTATTAGCGAAAAGAATCCCAATTCACCTCCTCTTAGGCATCCAATCCACTTCAATTGGTATCAAAATGAGGTTGCTCATTAGGGCTTTACCGCCTTGAGTAAGGATGTCGAGAGACGGTGTGAAGGTTGGTTTGACTCCTTTATTAATGGCACAAATTATTCTTATTGGAAGGCTTGTATGAGATCTTACCTCGAGGGCTGAGTCTAGATGTTTGGCGTGCAGTTGAGTATGGGTTTGCCGCTCCACAGAATCCACTTGCACCCATGGATGTAGAGGTCAAAAACTTACAATTCAACACCCACGCTAAGAATGCCATCTTTAGCTCTCTTAGTATTGAAGTTTTCAATCGAGTGAGCAATCTCAACACCACTCATGAGATTTAGACTACTCGTGAGATTCACGAAGGCATGTCTAATATGCGAGAGGTCATATCTAATATGCGAGAGGTTAACATATCGTACACAAGGACCAATTCGACTCTTTCAAAATGCTACCTCACGAAAATCCGAACAATGTGTACTCTTAAATAAGTAGCATTGTGAATGAGTTAAAGGACGTCGGGTTAACATTATATAACCTTGAGATTATAGAGACTTGAATGAGTTGACACAAATTTCACTCATGGGGGAGCTCACCGAACATGGGCCCTTTCCAAAAGAATATGGAGATGTTACAAGCACTAAGAAGAACATTGCTCTCAAGCCCTAGGGTGAAAATAGCAACCATGAAAATGATGATGACTTGGAAGACCCTATGACTTGACCTTGCTCATTAAGAAGACAATGTGCATCCTCAAGAAGATGAAGACCAATGATGACAACTATAATAAGAGGAGAAAATAATCTTCGAGCTACTCCAACAATAAGAAAAACCCTTCGTCAATACATATGCTATAAGTGCAATGCGAAGGATCATATCGACTCAAGATGTGAATACAAAAAGAAGGATAAGTGCTACTTCAAAGGGAAGAAGAAGAAGGCAAGATGAAAGATCGAAAAAGGCGACTAGAGGGGGGTGAATAGGAGCCAAATAAAATTTTCGAATAAACTCTCCCCCTAAAATTCAAACCACCAAAAGACCGTAAAGAAACCTGACCGGTCGGGTATTTCTGTTCGGATGAACAGCACTCGACCTACAGAGGTCTGATGAACAAGATTTGAATGAATAGTGTTCGGTGAACATTACCCGCCATCATCGGTCGGATGAAAGATTCTCGACCAAGTGGTCGGGTGAACAAAGACTCGTGTGAATATTGTTTGGGTGAACAAGACTTCGACCAGATGAACAGATGTCCGACCAAGTGATCGGATGAATAAAGGCTTGGGTGAATAGTGTTCAAGAAAAAGAATCAAGACGATCTCAAAAATGTAAATCGATGTAACTTTTGATCGGTGATCCAAAAGCAGTGAAAATTGTGTGCACCTCCCAAAGGATGTCAGAACCTATT
This sequence comes from Otatea glauca, assembly GCA_036346275.1. Classification (NCBI taxonomy): domain Eukaryota; kingdom Viridiplantae; phylum Streptophyta; class Magnoliopsida; order Poales; family Poaceae; genus Otatea; species Otatea glauca. Next base: position 1,346,331 of record CM070721.1, on the reverse strand, counting down.
TCAATCAACAATCGAAGGAATTAATACCAAGGTTCCGTCCTTTTCGCTTTAACAAATGCAACACCAAAACAGAGTCACGAACATCGACTTCACCCTATCTTGTCGATGGGAGTTGATGGTCGAAATCCTTGGATGACTCTCCACAAATCATAGCAAGTAAGTACACGAAGAAACAACCCTTCAAACAAATAGAAACATTATCTGAAAACTAGGCACAGAGATTGGTTTCTTTCAAAACTGAATAGAAGAGGTTGTAGATTGCCTAGATGATTGGGATATGATCTATAGAAGATTCATCCAGCAATCTTTCATCCTTGGCAACAAGAACCAGAATCCAATCAAGACTAAAGACTTCAAGTCACACGTTTACGCACTTTAAGAACACACAGATTTACTAACTTGCAACAAGAATGCAAGGATTGCCTAGATGATTGAAAGCACCAAGTCCAGAGAAGAGTTCATCAACCATGAATTTCAACAAAGACTCAATAGCATGTAGAAGGAGATGAGGCAAATCCAAATTACGTAAAGTAAATTGCAAGTAAGTAAATGCGGAATTTAGATAAAAGAATTCAAGTGCGTAATGTAAATACGTAAGAGAAATGAAACAAGAATATAAATGAAGAACATTTCATTTCTGGAAGGGAGGTTTACAAAGCCTCACAACAAAGTGGACAAAGCTCAAATGAGCAGCAAAAACCTCAGAACCTTCACAACCTTCCCAGAGGGGAGGCTGCCCTACCCTCTATTTATAGTGACAGGATCAATTTCCACCTTTGGATGTCCCGCTTCAATCCTAAGCCAACATCCAAGAGCCAGGATTTGATCCTTACATCGCCACTCTCAACAACTCTCAACTACTCAGTAGACTTTCCTCACCGCTCACCCCAAGGAGACACCCTCTCCTGTCTATTCATAGCGTGCTTGGAACACCTACCACCCTTGGATGAGCCTCTAAACCCTAGAGCACTCCATCAAGGGTGAGATTTTACCCACTCACAAAGCTATGCATGGGCTCACCCAAACCCAACAACACAACGGGTTTTGCACTTTTCAACTCACACTAACTTGACCCGCTACTCTATCTTCCCGACCGCGATCCAACGGTCCTCCTAGATCAGAGCGGCTCCAAGTTAGCATCTCATCCATTCCTTTGTCTTCTCGGCTTGCGGCTACTCCTGGCCTCACCATCTTTGGCGACACCTTGATCATCTGGACCTCGCCTCTCCCACCTAGTCCCGATCCCCTTCGCTCACCATGACCTAGCTCCAAAGTCCCGCAACCATCATAGACAAGGAAACCACATCACATAGCAATGTCCAACAACACATATCCATCTCAGCAGACATGATATACACTACGCCGACCAACATAACCCCGACCACACGTGGTCCGACCATCGGTCTCCATCCCGACCAACCATGGTCTCCACCATCGGTCTCCATCCCGACCACTCGAGGTCTGTTTCATCGGTCTCCACTCAATCACTCGGAGTCTCAACCACTCGGAGTCGGACGACCCAACCACTCGGGATCGGACGACTGGTCTGCAACATAGCCAAAGCCCCGACCACTCAGGTCAGACGACCCGACCACTCGGGGTCGGACGACTGGTCTGCAATCAGTAACTCAAATTGCTCTAGCTCGAAAAACAATCCAAATCAAACTCAAACTTGAGAACACATTGCTCAAATAAAGTCAAATACTCATCACAAACATGGATGGACCTCCACATGGTCCTTCAATCTCCCCCTTGATGAGTATATTGACAAACCACACAAAAGGCATAAATTTGAGTTTGAATGAGAGAAGAAGAAAGCAATTTGATTGCAAAGCCAAACTTGGTCCAGAGAGAAAGATATAAAATTATGACCAAGTTGGCATAAATAATTTAGAGCAAAACCATGAAAAGAGCATGTTTTCAACAAAAGCTCTAAAAACCAATCATAAGTGTCAAATGTGATTATGATCCATATAAGAGATAGCAAAGATTTACAAAAATCATAAGAACCAACATGCTTTCACATTTCTATCTCCTCCTTTTCTACATTTTAAATGATGCCTTTTTCTACATTTTCTCCCCCTTTTGGCAATATAGGCATCAAAATAGAATTTTCTACCTCTTTTATGTATGCATGAAATGCAACCTAAGGGAGCTTTGAAGATTATCCAAATGATCATAATGACAAGATATGACACCAAGCTTATTAATCTCAGATTATAACCAAACTAAGACATGTCCAAGTGCAAATAACAAATTTTGCTCATAAGCTAAGTTTTGAAAATGTATCATTTTAGCAAGATTTGACAAGTGCAAAACTTAGCAAAGTTTCAAAACTAGAAGCAAAACCACTCAGGATCAAATGGAAAACCTAGAGTTCAACCTACTCAACACTTTGGGAATTTTGAAGTGCATATAAGGTCCTTCGAGCCCATTTTTCAATTTATGCAAATTTTCTTTAAGACTTGAAAAACATAGCGGGTGCAAATGTTTGACATTATTTGCATTCTTTACCCACTTATGTGTTTGATATTTGCAAATTTATTGATTGACTCAAGCCATTTTCGATCATCTCAAGAGTAACTCTTAAGAGAATGATCTTGGTCATACACAATATATTCCAAGTTCATCCCAAATGCAATGGGAGGCAGTCTCGAGAATATAAAGTGTTGAGATCAATTTTGCACAAAAGAGTCAATTTTTTAATTTTCAATTTAGCACATATAAGCAATTCAAGGACTCAAATATGGATCAAGCAAATTTCACCCAAGTTGCTATAGGACTCTAGAGAATTCTAAAATTTCACAATTCATGGTAAAAGCTCTTAGAGAAGAAACTTAGTAAGTAAAAGCAACATGTTTCATCAAGTTTTCATTTAAAGCTTTTAAGTTTTTCAGATTTCAATGAACATTAGCTTGATAAAAGAACTTGGACATATCTAAGCTAGTGATTTTCTTCGAAAGATATAGCATGATGTATTTCACGAAGATTGAGTCAAATGCATAATAGACAAAGCTCATAGAACGAAAAATGCAGTCTAAATGCAATGCATGAACAGATTCCCAAACTCCCCCTCAACAATTGAATCAATTTTAAGCTCAAATCTGGTTAAAGTTGGGTTATTATCAAGATTAGGCATAAATAAAACCCGAATGAACTCAATAATAACCAGAAAAACAGAATGAGGAGAAGAAGTCGAGAAACTGCAAAACTGGATGGCTATAGAGCATAGAAAAGATAGAAGAGACTCACTACAGCTTAGACTCGCTCTTCCCAAATGACTGACATAGGGAAGCTGACTTTAGATCCCAACTAAGGAGTGCACATGCACTCTGTCTACCTGGAGGTTCAAAACCTGCTAGACTTAAAACACCGTGAGGGAACTCAACCTAGAGAGAAGAGAGAACAACTAATCACGCATGATAGCAACCTAAAGCACAAGATAAGAGGTCCATGCGAGGCATGCGTAAGTCTAAGTGAGTGAACTCAACTTAAGAAAACAAGCCCAAAGTCATCCGAAGAAAAAGGAAATCTTTGGAAGAAAATATATAGTACATAATATACAAACCGGCTCCCCACACGAAAAGCCGTAAGGGCTCACGACTCCAAGCTCACTCCTCAAGGCAACAAACTGAGCTATCCAAAGGCTTGGTAAAGATATCGCTAATCAAGGTCACTCTCTATGAACAAGCGCGATATCTCCCTTCTCCACATGGTCTCTAAGGAAGTGATATCTAATATCATGTGCTTGATCCGGAATGTTGCATCGGGTTTTTAGCAATGCAAATAGTGAAGTGTTGTCACAGAAAAGTGGCACACTCTCTATTTCTAACCCATAGTCCCGCAAGGTCGATCTCATCCAGAGCACTGCTATAGCAATCGGTCTGCAAAGAATATACTCGGCCTCAAGAAGCGGACCTGTGCAACCCAAGACCGCTTCCTAGATGACCAAGAAATAAGAGAAGTGCCAATGAATTGGCAAGTGCGTAAGTGCTTTTCCTATCTATCCTCTGACCAACAAAGTCAGATCGAAAAGGCTCTAAGAGATAGACAAGAAGAAGAAGAGTACCAAATACCATAATCGGTGGTAGCACGAAGGTACCAAGGTGCGCTTGACCACCTGACGGTGAGAGGCGCGAGGAGAAGCTTGAAATCGAGCGCACGCACACACAAAGAAATGTATGTCCTACCTCGGCGGTGAGGTACAAGAGGGAGCCGATCATGTTCAAACTCCTTTTGATCAAGCAGGCTCACCATCCTCATCGGGCTCGAGGACGTAGTGGTGGCCATAGGAGTCATCACCGGCTTCCCATCGACATGTCAAGCGCCTCAGAGGTCACGGGTATATTTGCCTTGATGCAAGAAAGTACCTCCCGAGTCCGCTTGATTTGGAAGCCAAGAAAGTAGCTCAACTCGCCCATCATACTCATCTCAAACTCAGACTCATCACATCGTAAACCGAGAGACAAGAGAATGAGACGAGCCACCAAAATGATATCGCCCACATAACCGACAAGAAGAAAATGAGACTCATGGTGTCCGATGAAGCAGTTTTGTCTACTATGCCCATTTTAAAGTCATGGTGAGAAGATAAGACTTGAGCCTCTCATACCATGCTCTGGGGCCTGCTTGAGTCCATACAGAGCTTTGGAAAGCTTGTATACATGACTCGGAAACTTGGGGTTCTCGAATCCTGGAGGTTGCTTGACATAAACCTCTTCCTCAATATAGCCATTGAGGAATGCACTCTTGACATCCATTTGATAAAGCTTGAAGCCTTTGGATGCAGAAAATGCAAGCAGGATTCGGATAGCCTCTAGCCTAGCTACAGGAGCAAAGGTCTCCTCAAAGTCAAGACCCTCAACCTGAGAAAAGCCCTGTGCAACTAGTCTAGCCTTGTTTCTAATTACAACCCCATCCTCACTCTGCTTGTTTTTTAACACCCACTTGGTCCCAATGACATTATGACCAGATGGGGGCTCGACAAGCTGTAACAGCCTCAAAAATCAAAATAATAAATAAAAATGAAATAAAAATCTTTTGTGTATTATTTTCGAAATTTCTGAATTTCATGGATTTTCTGAATATTTGTTTGGTTTTTCTTTAATGCAAGAATGTGAAATAAAGAATATAATAAATAGAAAATGGTAAAAGTAAAATGTCAATCCAACAAAAATTTACCAAAACTTCCAAAAATATCTGAGGGCTCCCTCAGCTTGCTTAAGGGTGGGTAACCTGGATTTATAAAAATATTAATTAATCAAAGATAATCATGGGTAAAAATCTCAGGTAAAATGGTAAAACAATTTGGTAAAAATATCTGTAGATCATCCTGACCCAAAATTTTTATCTTGCCGACATCAAACAGTATCAACCCCTGTAAAAATATTAAGAATTTACTAAATAATTTTATAATTTTAAAAATTCGAAAACAGTGAATAAATAATCTGGAAAACAGTAATGTCAGAATTTTTAAAAATTAAATGATAATAATTAAAATCTGTAATTTTTACAGAAGGTGTAGAATGTCATTTTAAATCATCATAAAAATTTTTGTAAAATAATAACTTATTTAAATCGCAAATTAAAATAAAAACAGAATAGGCAATGCAGTAACTGTTGCAATGTCCGAATTTTATAAAAATCATCATGCATCATAAAATGTCGAAAATTTTTCAGGAGTCTGGTAATATCCTTGCCGACCTATGGTAAATATTTCATAAATTTTCGAGCCAGTTTGAACGTTGAAAACCCCGTTGAAACTCCGTTCGGTCCCGAGTCTTCGCGGACTTCCTTTTTCTCTCTCTCGACGTGGGCCTGGCTGTCGTGAGCCAGCTCAGCCAGCAGTCGCTGCCACCTCGCCCCACGCGTCAGCGACCCGCCGCGTTCTTCTCCCCTCGCCCGCTCTCTCGCGCAGAGACGACGCGCTCTCGGTTCTTTCACAGACCGCCCGCGCTAAACCGCCTTTGAGCCCATATAAAACCCTCCTCGCGCCGCCACACCCAGCTAGCTCCTCGTGAAACCCATTCCGCCGTTGCTTTGGTCATCGCCCCAATTCCGCGAAACCGCAAAGAGGGCCAAACACCATATTTTCCACTCCAGCTCATTTCGCCCCAACCGCTTTCGCTCAAGCTTCCTCGTGCCTCCTGAAGTCCATCCCGAGCCCCTACTAAACTCATTCTTCCCCGCGAGCTCCTCCGCCGTGTTTTTCTTCCACCGCCACCACGCGCACGGTGAGAGCCTTCCTCCTTCATTCATTCTTCAAAGCGATTGATGGAACTGGTTCCTTGAGTCGCGCAGTGCTCATCCAAGTGAAAATGAAGCTTGGTTAGCTCTAGTTTTGCATCGCCGCCGGCCATTGCCGCCGCCGCCCTCGACGGTGGCATGTCGCAGAGCTCCTCAGCCACCGCTACGCCACCAAAGTGTGCGACGGATGTTCTCGAACCCTGAGTGGAACCCATTCCACCCGGAGGCCTCGCTCCGCCGTCGGCGAACTCCGCCAGAGCCGCCGCCCCTCGCCGGTGGAATCGCCTTTCCGGTTCTTCGACCGCCGCGCGACTGGCCCCTGGTTCGCACGGATGCGCTGGCTCGGAGTGGAATCGATTCCATCGCCCGGCCCGCTCGTCGCCGGCGAAGTTTCGAAGCCGCGCCCCGCTCGGGTCACCACCAAGCGGGCCCACTGTCACCCAGGCATTGGTCAAGGCTCGACATGCGGACTACCGCATCACCGCAGCGCAGCGCAGCAGCATAAGGGCTCACGGTACCACGACACAGAAGACGCTACCGGACGCTGACGGTGGACCCATTTGTCGGCGCCTCAAGCGCGGTTCCCCAAATGGAAAGCGTGTTTTCCGCGCGAAAGCGCATTTTTCTTTTTCGCAATTTTCCGATTTTTAGTATTTAATCAAAACCTAGATATTCATTTAGCCATAGCTTTTGAATCACTTAACAAAATTTGATGAAATAAATTTCTAAATTCATCTAAAACCCAGTAGATTCAGAATATGCAAAAATATTTCAGAATTGAATTTTATTTGAAATTTGAATTTGATTTCAAACAAAGAGTTAGGAATATGTCATACATGGAAATTTTGCAAATAACCTCCAAATTTAGTAAAATAAATTTTATTAGAATTCTTGTAATCTCAGGAACCGTAATCTGTAATAATACTTAGGTGTGTTATAAGAAAACTTAAGTTATAAAATGGATAGTAAATAATGCAATAATGGCTTAAATAAATCATATCTTTAAATTGCAAAAAGAAAAATAAATGAAGCATGTAGCCATTCCTGAATTGGTGAAATTATTTTATTTGAATATTTCCATCTGATTTCTTTTTGGCCTCATTGAATTTGGTATTTATTCGTGTCGCTATTACGACGTAGTAGAACCCGATTTAACCCTTGACATTCGATTTACCAGAGTTCAAGTCGAGGAAAATCAGCAAGGCAAGCAAATTCCTTTGATCATGTTGAACCCGCTTTATAAATGTTTTCATTAATCATTGATCGCATACTTTATTCTATTAAAGTCACTATATTGTGGAAACGGTAGTTGTACCTGTAGCTACATAGAATTTCCCCGATAAGTAGAAAATTGTGATCCTTGAAAACCCTAGATTAGCTTAGACAATATTTAATGTCAATCTGGGTTACTCACATTAGTGACATGCTTAGCCGAGCTATAATGAACATAAAGCGTGACTTGGTTAAATACTTTGGTTATGACATTTAGATGGGTATGACTATTTTTGTGGTTGGTATTTTGTTGGAAAATGGAAATAAAACTATGGTTTAGATGCGGGCAATTATTGGCAATAGCCGTGTGTGCATGTTTTGCACGAGAATAGGGTGGAGATTATTGCCCGTGTCGGATTAAGGACCGAACTATGAGTTGTTTTCGTGCCAAGAAAATTCATACAACCACAAGTGCCGGTATGGGACAGCTCTAACTTATTAAGTTGTTTAAAACTAGCTTTGCACTTGGAAGGCCGGAGTAGTACGAGCCGTTTCTTAATGAATTGCTCGACGGACGCCCACACCGAGGTGATCATGGATTAAACGTCTACCAATATAACGATGTACGCCATATTGTGGGTAGTTCCATCATTTCTATGCTCGAGTTCTTACTCCACAAAATGGGTTTGTCGCCATCGTGTTTGGTGCAAAGTTAGGTTTAAATAATGTAACAGCTTATAACATGACTCTCTGCGCACACCAAAGGAAGTGTGCAAATATCGATTGCTCAAAGAGTCACCATGTCTTGTGGGGAAAGTCAGATACCTCGCAGAGTGTAAACTAATCGATTAGCGCGTCATGGTCATGGACACTTGTAAAGTCATCACATAGTTAGTTGTTTTGCTTATTTTCATAAAATGTGGTTTCTACCATGCGCTGATAATATTCCACTTGTGTTGGTGGAATGATTTTGGATATGGTCGTTATACCTAAGCAATTGTGAAATATTGATGTTACTTTACGCTACTCGTAATTTACTTGCTTTTACTTAAACTCTGCTTTTACAATCTACTATTCTCAGATTTACATGTTAAAACCACTTTATGCAAATTAACCTTAATAGCCTTTCTTTGAAATGGCCTGCATGTATTTTAGGTCTTGCATAAGTCTTATGTAGTACGTAAGTACTCAACTTGCCACGTTGATATTTTTAGGTGAAGGGATGATTTCCGACTAATCTTACGTTGATGCAGGATACGGGAATTTAACGATGACTTTTTCTAAGGATTTTTCCTCCATTGTTCGTGGGACAATGGGTTAAAAGGCATACTATGAATGTTGTCTCCACTGCAGCTTTTACTTTTGGTATTGTAAAATAATATGTAATCTTACTCATGTGTAATAAAGTTTGTGTATGACTGTGATAACAATTTGTATTTGTGCGCATTTAGCTATCGATCATGGGACTAGTAATCAGATGCACATGGTATCCATTTTTGGTATTGATTTATCAAAAATGGGGCCTCACAAGTTGGTATCAGAGCCATGTCGATCAGAGGAAACCTAGGGTAGTCCTGGGAGTAATAAAGACCTAAAACTTGACATTAGGTTTCAAACAAACTAAAATTTTGAATTAGGACATCTTACTGCCTATTCTTTATATGCATGAAACTTCTTTTGGATTATGCGATACCTGTTAATAACTCTTTTCTGCTTTTAAATTTCTACTAGAATCTTTTCCTCCAAAATTACTTTATCTGTCTTACATTTAATCAGAATGCTAATTCCTTGTTAAATGTGCAGATGGGCTGATATACCCCATGTTACACTTCCACTAATAGGAGAATTTCGCATGGCGGGAATTCTTGCTCGCTTGCTAGAATTCGCCAATTTTCCCGAAAATCCACGATATATAGTATTCCACGCACAGCTTAGTTCTGCTTCGTGGAATACATAGCTAGGTGGATATCCCTACCCGAGATGAGGACAGTGAAGAGTTTTTGTCTTTGAGGGTCCTCGATCTTCTCTCATGATGGCCATGAGTGAAGTCGCTTATATGGCCATTGTCGCTTTGCCACATTTTACCCGAATCGGCAAAGGTATATAGGAGGATTCCATCTAGGCCACCAAGTGGGGAGAATAGCTATATGGATGCCATCGTTACAAAATCCCACTTTACGTAACCAAGTGGAATTCATAAATGCCCTCGACCAAGATTGCACAGCAAGAATCGAATACAGGAGGCGCGTCGCCAGATAGCATTCCTAGAGAATGCCATCGCCTCGTGGTCGCCAGAGGTATTGTCCTCGCCGCCTGGGCATTCTCAGACACTGCTACCGACGACACCCCAAGACCACCTAGGTGTCGCCAAAGTAGGATGTCATGATAGGAGTCGCCCTAGGTTGCCGAGCATCCGTAGACCCCATAGTTTTCCTCCGCGCGCCCTCAGAGGTCGCAGGAGCATCACTGTCAGAGACCCTTATCCTCCCGATGCCGAGAGTTCTAGTCGTAGGGATAGTAGCAATCCGTGAGTTGCTAGATAATGAGTAGTATTAGAGGAAGTTTTTGGTTGTGCCCTTTATGTAGTAACGTCAAAAATAAATGCTATGTTTTGTTGTGAATATTATGAAGTTGAAATAAAGTTCTTGCTTTATATTGTTTTGTGTGCTTTTGTTCCTACTGTAAATATTTAACTTGTAGTTAATATTTTTACGACGCTAGATCCATAATAATAATAATTAAGCTATGCTTTTAAAACATTTGGTAACAATTAAGATTAAAATTAAATCGATCTTATCCGTTAATTCATTAATAACCTTGTTCCAGATGCTCGCTACCCGATCTCGGATGAGATTCTGGGAGTGAGGAGACCTGAAACTCACCTCGCCGAGTGACTTCGCCATCGCAGCCCCTGCCCAATCCATCCATCCATCGGCAATTCGAGGATCTTCGCTATGCTGCTCAAGCCGTCGGATTCGCCGCCTCCTCAAGTTCAAGATGAAGAAGTTCCGGAGGGGCGGTTGCTGTGGCCGCCAACCATGGCTCAAGTGTTTATGATGATAGAACAGGTCGCGGACGAATACCCCGTTGTTTCAAAGTTAGCTTGGTGCAAGTGTGAATAACCTTGGTGCTTCAAGTTCTAGGCCCGGTTTTGGTGAAACCCTCATCACCCAAGTTGGGAGAATTCTTGAAGACTCGGCCTCCAACCTTTTCTTCTTCATCAGATCCCCTGGACGCTGATGATTGGCTATGAGCTATTGGAAGTAAGTTGACCATTGCCCAATGCAATGATCATGAGAAGGTCCTATATGCATCGTACCAACTTCAGGGAGCCGCTGCAGTCTGGTGGGAAAATTTCCAAGCGGCAAGGCCCCAAGGTCAAGAGATTACTTGGGATATTTTTGTCGAAGCCTTTAGGAAGACGCATATTCCCTCGAGCTTGGTGAATTTAAAAAGGCGGGAATTTCTTGACCTGCGTCAAGGAAATATGTCCGTAATGGAATATCTTCACCGCTTTAATTACCTTGCTCGCTATGCGCCATCAGAAGTCAGTTCAGAAGCCCGAAAAATTGAGCATTTCCGGGACAATCTGAACAATGAAGTTAAGCATCTTCTTGCCATTCACGACTTCTATGATTTCCAATCACTCGTGAATAAGGCTATAATTGCCGAGCATAGTTCACGTGATGTTATGGAAAGTCGAAAGAGGAAGTGGATGGCGCGAAAGTCGCCCGAATTTGCCGAGGCCGCTGTTGGTCACCGACCAATGTTCGACCTCCCCGCCTCGCCAGCAGCAGCAGCAGCAGAGGCGCCAAGGTCAGCACTTCGCCCCAAAGACCTTCCGCTCGCCCCTCGAGCGGCAACGAAGGGAAGACTTCGAGTTCGTAATCAAGCGATTGGTGTGACGCTATCATTGTAAAGAGCGTGGGCATTATGCAAATGCTCGCCTAAAAGAGGTCAAGCGCCAGTCAAGAAATCGTCGCAGGAGTTCAGAGACCCCGTGTCAACCTTCGAGAGCTGGAATTCTCAGTTGTCAAGCTCTGCAGCTCTTAATCGCAGCGAGTAGCGGTCGCCTTCATCATGTGACCATTGAAGAAGCAAGTGGCGCCGATGTGGTATCGGGTATGTTTCGTGCACTCTGTACCTACTTTGGTATTGTTTGATTCTCGAGCATCGCACTCGCTTATCTCTAAGAAATTTGTCGACTGTAATAATTTAGAAATTGATCTCCTCTCGCCAAAATGATAATCTATTCTCCGGTTCACCATGAATTCAATTAAGTTTTGTCCTAAGGTTAGCATTGAAATAAGTGGAGTTATGTTTTCATGACCTTATCCTTATAGAAACTTTGTGGTTAGAGGTAATCCTTGGTATGGATTGGTTGTCTAAGTTTAAAGGCTGCATAGATCGTGCTAATCGATCCATTTCTTTGGTTAGCCTTGAAGGAATTCCAGCTTATTTTTCTTCCATCCAAAGTTCTTCCAACTCTCAAGCTTCTCTTTGTTCACCATAATAAAAGATCTTAGCCGATTCCAATTGTTTCCGAATTTCGATGTTTTTCCGATGAGTTGCTGTGCCCGCCCGGATAGGGACCTAGAATTTGTCATAAATCTTGTCCCCGGATGCGCCTATATCCAAGCCGCCCTTATCGAATGCCCCTGGATGAGTTAGTTGAACTAAAGAATCAAATTCAAGAGCGATTAAGAAAAGGCTTTATTCGACCTAGCTCTTCTCCTTGGGGTAGTCCATTCTTTTGTGCCTAAAAAGGACGGTGGAATACGATGCGTGGACTATCGTGGCATTGAATGATGTCACAATTAAGAATAAATATCCTTTGCCTCAGATCGATGATCTGCTCGATCAATTGACCGTGCCCAAATCTTTTCAAAATTGATTTAAGACATGGGTACTATCATTGAAGATCGCACGTAAGATATTCCTAAAACCGCTTTCACCACTCGTTATGGTTTATATGAATATTTTGTGATGTCTTTCTGACTTACAAATGCTCCTGCTAATTTCATGTGTCTCATGAATAAAGTCTTCATGGAATATTTAGATAAGTTCAGAGTGGTGTTTATTGACGATATCCTCGCTCTATTCAAAATCAAGAAGATCATGCGATCATTTGCGTAAGGTTCTTGAAAAGCTTCGAGAGCATAAGCTTTATGCCAAATTCAGAAGTGCTAATTTTGGCTAAAAGAAGTTGCTTTCCTTGGTCATATTCTTTCTAAAGGTGGTATTTCCGCTGATCCCGAAGAAAGTCAAGGCTGTTTTAGACCGAAGCTCCTCAATCCGTTCAAAATTCAAGTTTTCTCGATGCCGGCGGGATATTATCGCGCTTTATCGAGAACTTTTCTAAAATCGCCGTCCTTTGACCCGACTTCTCAAGAAAGAAAAGAAGTTTGAGTGGACACCTGAATGCGAAGGAAGCTTTCAGGAATTAAAGAAAAGGTTAACAACAGCTCCTGTGCTAGTGTTACCCGATGTCCATAAAAGCTTTGATGTTTATTGTGATGCTTCAAAGAATGGGCTTGGGTGTGTGCTTATGCAAGAAGGAAAAGTCGTAGCTTACGCTTCTCGCCGATTGCGACCTCATGAGCTCAATTATCCGACTCATGATCCGAATTAGCTCATGTAGTGCACGCTTAAAAATTTGGCGCCATTACCGATTGAAACAAATGCGTTGTATTCACAGATCATAAGAGTCCAAATATTTCTTCACCCAACTGATCTAAATTTAAGACAACGAAGGTGGCTAGAGTTGATAAAAGATTACGACCTTAGTATTCAATACCATCCTGGTAAAGCCAATGTCGAAGTGATGCTCGAAATAAAACTTCATTGTTTTCTGTTTCATCTTTGACCGATCAATTCGATCCGTAAAAGATTTCCAAAAGCTTAATTTGGGAGTTGTCGAAAAGGTTATTTGGCCGCCCTAGTGGTGCAACCAACCCTTAAATCCCAGATTAAATCTGCTCACTCAAAGATGAAGCCATTATTAAAACTGTGAAGAGTTGAAGCAAGGAAAGGAATCCAAATTCGTGAAAGTTCAGATGAAGTGCTTATGTTCAAAATCGAATATATGTTCCTCGATGATCCGAATTAAAAGAGTTAATTTTAAAGAAGCCCATGAGTCTCCCTCTCAATTCACCCCGAGTACAAAGATGTATCAAGACCTTCGACGGAATATTGGTGGCCCGGTTTGAAAAAGGATGTCACGCATATGTTGCAATCTGTGATGTGTGTCGCGTGTCAAAGCCGAGCATCAACGCCCCGCAGACTTCGCACTTTTAAAGATTCCAGAGTGGAAGTGGGAAGACGCCAAGATGGATTTTATTATTGGTTTGCCAAGAACCGTAAAAGGGCATGATTCCATCCGGTAATCGCGATCGTCCGACTAAAGTGGCTCACTTTATTCCGGCCAAGACTACTCATTCGAGATAAGCTTGCCGAGTTGTATCTCGAGAGTATTGTCCGCCTTCATGGCGCCCCAAGACAATTGTTTCGATCGAGGTTCCTAGTTTACTTCTCGCTTCGGGAAAGTTTGCACCGCCTTCCGGGTACTAAGTGAATTTCAAGATGACTTATCATCCTCGCATGATGGACAAACGGAAAGGACCAATCGATTTTGAAGACATGTTAAGAGCCCGTGCCGCCATACGGCTCTAATTGGGAGAAAAGTTTGGCCTTCGCCAATTCTCTTATAATAACAGCCTCAATCCATGCAAGTATCGCTTTTGAAGCGCCAGATGGAAGAAAATGTCGAACCCTCTTTTTCGGGTCCGAGGTTGAGAAAGAAAATTCTTCGCCCAGATCTTATTCAAGAAGCTCAAGAGCAGTGGACATGATTAGAAGCCGATCGAAAGAGGCTCGGCCTCGCTGAAGAGTTACGCCGACAATCGCCGCCGTGAACTCGGGCCAAGTTGGTGACCATGTCTATCTCAAAGTCTCGCCTTCGTGGAATTCGCCGATTTCAAGTCCGTGGGAAGTTGGCTCCTCGATTCATTGGACCGTTTTGCATCATTGAAAGATGGGTGAGATGGCATATCGCTTAGAATTGCCACCTCAACTATCCGACGCTCATAACGCCTTCCATGTATCTCAGCTTAAGAAATGTCTCCGTGTTCCTCCGACTACCGATTTGAAGGGATAGATCTTCACCAGATCCATTCATATCGGAGCATCCAAATTCAGATCTTGGAAGAAGCCGGCGCCAGACAAGAACTAAAATCATCAAGATGTTGAAGGTTCAATGGAGCAATCATATCAAGACTTAAGCCACCGGGAAAGAGAAGATCACCTTCGCCAAGAGTTTCCCAATTTCTTCTAGTCATCTCCAAATCTCTGGGACTAGATTTTGTAAGGAGGTAGATCTCAGAATAGCCTCAAAAATCAAAATAATAAATAAAAATGAAATAAAAATCTTTTGTGTATTATTTTCGAAATTTCTGAATTTCATGGATTTTCTGAATATTTGTTTGGTTTTTCTTTAATGCAAGAATGTGAAATAAAGAATATAATAAATAGAAAATGGTAAAAAGTAAAAATGTCAATCCAACAAAAATTTACCAAAACTTCCAAAATATCTGAGGGCTCCTCAGCTTGCTTAAGGCGGTGGGTAACCTGGATTTATAAAAATATTAATTAATCAAAGATAATCATGGGTAAAAATCTCAGGTAAAATGGTAAAATAATTTGGTAAAAATATCTGTAGATCATCCTGACCCAAAATTTTTATCTTGCCGACATCAAAACAGTATCAACCTCCTGTAAAAATATTAAGAATTTACAAAATCATTTTATAATTTTAAAAATTCGAAAACATTGAATAAATAATCTGGAAAACAGTAATGTCAGAATTTTTAAAAATTAAATAATAATAATTAAAATCTGTAATTTTTACAGAAGGTGTAGAATGTCATTTTAAATCATCATAAAAATTTTTGTAAAATAATAACTTCATTTAAATCGCAAATTAAAATAAAAACAGAATAGGCAATGCAGTAACTGTTGCAATGTCCGAATTTTATAAAAATCATCATGCATCATAAAATGTCGAAAATTTTTCAGGAGGCTGGTAATATCCTTGCCGACTTATGGTAAATATTTCATAAATTTTCGTGCCCGTTTGAACGTTGAAAACCCCGTTGAAACTCCGTTCGTCCCGAGGCTTCGCCAGATTTCCTTTTTCTCTCTCTCGACGCAGGGCCCGGGCTGTCGGTGAGCCAGCTCAGCCAGCAGTCGCTGCCACTCGCCTCACACGCCAGCGACCCGCGCGTTTTTTTCCCTCGCCCCGCTTCTTCTCGCGCAGAGACGACGCCTCTGCTCTTCACAGACCGCCCGCGCCAAACCGCCTTTGAGCCCATATAAAACTCCTCCTCGTCGCCGCCACCCAGCTAGCTCCTCGTGAAACCCATTCGCCACAGCTTTGGTCATCGCCCCAACCCGCGAAACCGCAAAGAGGGCCAAACACCATATTTTCCACTCCACCATTTCGTCCCAACTGCTTCGCCAAGCTTCCTCTCGCCTCCCCAAGTCCATCCCGAGCCCCTACCAAACTCATTCTTCCCCATGAGCTCCTCCGCCTGTGTTTTCTTCCGCCACCATCACGCACGGTGAGAGCCTTCCTCCTTCATTCATTCTTCAAAGCGATTGATGGAACTGGTTCCTTGAGTCGCGCAGTGCTCATCCAAGTGAAAATGAAGCTTGGTTAGCTCTAGTTTTGCATCGCCGCCGCCGGCCATTGCCGCCGCCGCCAGACGGTGGCATGCATGTCAGAGCTCCTCAGCCACCGCCGCCGCCACCAAAGTGTGCGACGGATGCCTCGAACTCCTGAGTGGAACCCATTCCACCGGAGGCTCGCTCCGCCGTCGGCGAACTCCGCCAGAGCCCGCCTCGCCGGTGGAATCCGCCTTTCCGGCCGCTCGCATCGCCAGGCCGACCGTCCCTCGGTTCGCACGGATGCGCTGGCTCGAGTGGAATCGATTCCATCGCCCGGCCCGGCTCACGGCGAAGTTTCGAAGCCGCGCTCGCTCTGGTCACCGCTGCGGCCCACTGTCACCACCAGGCTGGTCTGGCGACGACATCACGGACTACTGTCACCAGCAGCGCAGCTGCATATAAACCCAGCGCGTCACCAGCAGAAGACGCTACCGGACGCCGACGGTGGACTCCATTTGTCGCTCAAGCGGGTTCGCCGAAATGGAAAGCGCTTTTCGCGAAAGCGCATTTTCCATTTTCGCAATTTTCTGATTTTTAGTATTTAATCAAAACCTAGATATTCATTTAGCCATAGCTTTTGAATCACTTAACAAAATTTGATGAAATAAATTTATAAATTCATCTAAAATCCAGTAGATTCAGAATATGCAAAAATATTTCAGAATTGAATTTTATTTGAAATTTGAATTTGATTTCAAACAAAGAGTTAGGAATATGTCATACATGGAAATTTTGCAAATAACCTCCAAATTTAGTAAAATAAATTTTATTAGAATTCTTGTAATCTCAGGAACCAGAATCTGTAATAATACTTAGGGTGTGTTATAAGAAAAACTTAAGTTATAAAATGGATAGTAAATAATGCAATAATGGCTTAAATAAATCATATCTTTAAATTGCAAAAAGAAAAATAAATGAAGCATGTAGACATTCCTGAATTGGTGAAATTATTTTATTTGAATATTTCCATCTGATTTCTTTTTGGCCTCATTGAATTTGGTATTTATTCGTGTCGCCACGACGTAGAACCCGATTTAACCCTTACATATCTGACGCACTGTGAGTTCAAGTCGAGGAAAATCAGCAAGGCAAGCAAATTCCTTTGATCATGTTGAACCCAGTTTTATAAATGTTTTCATTAACTTCTGCTGTACTGCATACTTTATTCTATTAAAGTCAGCTATATTGTGGAAACTGGTAGTTGTACCTGTAGCTACATAGAATTTCCCTGATAAGTAGAAAATTGTGATCCTTGAAAACCCTAGATTAGCTTAGACAATATTTAATGTCAATCTGGGTTACTCACATTAGTGACATGCTTAGCCGAGCTATAATGAACATAAACCGTGACTTGGTTAAATACTTTGGTTATGACATTTAGATGGGTATGACTATTTTTGTGGTTGGTATTTTGTTGGAAAATGGAAATAAAACTATGGTTTAGATGCGGCAATTATTGGCAATAGCCGTGTGTGCATGTTTTGCACGAGAATAGGGTGGAGATTATTGCCCGTGTCTGATTAAGGACCGAACTATGAGTTGTTTTCAGCCAAGAAAATTCATACAACCACAAGTGCCGTATGGGACAGCTCTAACTTATTAAGTTGTTTAAAACTAGCTTTGCACTTGGAAGGCCGGAGTAGTACGAAGTGTTTCTTAATGAATTGCTCGACGGACGCCCACACCGAGGTGATCATGGATTAAACGTCTACCAATATAACGATGTACGCCATATTGTGGGTAGTTCCATCATTTCTATGCTCGAGTTCTTACTCCACAAAATGGGTTTGTCGCCATCGTCGGGTGCAAAGTTAGGTTTAAATAATGTAATAGATTATAACATGACTCTCATGCGCACACCAAAGGAAGTGTGCAAATATCGATTGCTCAAAGAGTCACCATGTCTTGTAGGGAAAGTCAGATACCCGCAGAGTGTAAAACTAATCGATTAGCGCGTCATGGTCATGGACACTTGGTAAAGTCATCACATAGTTAATGCTTTGCTTATTTTCATAAAATGTGGTTTCTACCATGCGCTGATAATATTCCACTTGTGTTGGTGGAATGATTTTGATATGGTCGTTATACCTAAGCAATTGTGAAATATTGATGTTACTTTACGCTACTCGTAATTTACTTGCTTTTACTTAAACTCGCTTTTACAATCTACTATTCTCAGATTTACATGTTAAAACCACTTTATGCAAATTAACCTTAATAGCCTTTCTTTGAAATGGCCGCATGTATTTTAGGTCTTGCATAAGTCTTGTAGTACGTAAGTACTCAACTTGCCACCGTTGATATTTTTAGGTGAAGGGATGATTTCGACTAATCTTACGTTGATGCGTGATACGGGAATTTAACGATGACTTTTTCTAAGGATTTTCCTGTCGCTTGTTCGTGGGACAATGGGTTAAAAGGCATACTACGTAATGTTGTCTCCATCGCAGCTTTACTTTTGGTATTGTAAAAATAATATGTAATCTTACTCACTGTAATAAAGTTTGTGTATGATCGTGATAACAATTTGTATTTGTGCGCATTAGCTACCGATCATGGGACTAGTATCAGATGCACATGGTATCCATTTTGGTATTGATTTATCAAAAATGGGGCCTCACACAAGCCGCCATACCTTGTTCCTCTCAAAGTTCTCAAGTTCTCATGCATAGCATTAATCCACGACTCATCTGATAATGCATGAGAAACATCCTTCTACCAAAGGAGGCAACGGAAGGAGTGAAGGCGTAAAGAGGACAGACCGATCTTGAGCGGTGACACGCCAACAAATCGCCAATCATCCGATCGGAAGGATGACGCCTCGAATATGACGGGAGGTCCAAAGAATGTAGTGGCCTCTACCTCTTGAATGTAAGAGGTAGGAACAGAGCCACTCACCAAGGAGAGCTCGGAAAGCAAGGGGTCTCCCGAGGTGCGTAAATGGAAACAGGAGGCACCTCTGTGAAGAGGGACTGATCCGGTGGAACACCATCATCTCCATCATCCTTATCTTCTTCAAAGATGGTCTCAGAGGGATAAGAAGAGCTCAAACATCGTGTCTAGCTCCCGGCTAGCCTCATCAAAGGTCACATCACAGTCTCTATGATCCTATGCGCATCAACACCTGCACTTATAGTTACGAGAAGAAGACGAGTAACCTAGAAAGATACCATCAAGAGCGAGACTCAAACTTATCTAGGTTACTGACTTCAAGATAAAACACTTGCAACCGAAAACGCAAAATGAGACACACCGGCTTTTACCATACCTCAACTCATAAGAAGTGCAATGCAAATGTGCTCTCAAAACACGCGATTAGAAACATGGCAAGCAGAGCTATAGCCTCATTTAAAACTTCCTAGAGTATCAGACTCATCTAGCATCGCCCCAGCTATCTCAACTGTGGTCCTGTTCTTCCTTTCCACTATGCCATTCTCACGAGGGGCGAGGAGAAGAGAACGATGCTCTAAACTGCACTCACACAAAAACTCTCAAAGTAGGAATTCTTGAACTCCGCGGCCATTATCATCGCAGATAGCTCGTAATGCACCGGGAGCTCAATAGACAACCCATCGACCAAACCCCAAGTGAGAAAAGTCTCATCCTTCGAGGCCATGAAGAATACCCAAGAGAATCTAGAAAATCATCAACGATGACAAGAACATACCACTTCCTCCTCACGATCGTGACTCTAGCCGACCAACAAGGTCCATATGTAAAAGCTGCCCGGTGCATCACCATCACTACAGTCACGGGAGGATGAGAAGCAAGAACCATCTTGCCATGTCGGCAAGGAGAGCAAACTAAGTCTTTGACCATCTTGAGTTTGGGCAAACCCGAATGAGATTGTGGTCGCTAACTCGGGTCAAATGATCAAAACCAATGTGACCAAGTCTCCTATGCCGTAAAGAGAGATCACGGACTCGAATAATCAAACATCGAAGAGAGTCTCCGTAAGAAGCGTAAAAATCAGCACGAAAGACTCTCCCAAATCTAGAAATCCCAAGAACTAACCCTCCGATGAATCAAGGATTCTACAGCATTACTCTTGAAGCTTACCTCAAAGAGTCATCAATAAGTCGAGAAACAGAGAGCAGATTGTATTGCGACTTACTTACTAAGGCAACATCTTTAAGAATGAAATTTTGGTTAATGCAGATGGTACCTTTAGCTATGACTCTACTCAAGAAGCATCCCGAAAGTGATCAACTCATCACCGGGGCTCAGACTAGGAAGAGAACCATCGAGAATCTCCGGTCATATCACGAGAACAACCGAGTCGATAATCCAAACATCTCCTTCCCCATCCGATTTAACCGATCAAGACACAAGAGAGAGAGATGACTCGAAGATCGGATAGAGTGAAGACTTGGGAACCCAACATCAACCACACGATGCCTCGAGTACCGGGCCACAGAAGAAGATCGACTCGAGTGTCTCTCCGACGCTCAACTCTCACATGATTAGAGCAACTCGTAGATAATCTAGAGTCAAACTGGGTTGGCACGCTGTGGTGCAAAAGCCGAGCCACCCGGTGAGGCTTCCTAAATCCCTACCAGAAAACACCTCACGCCCGATATCTACCTCGATGGGAAAACGAGGAATATCAAAAGGACGGCGAAAGACCGACTACGAACAGCTCCAAGACTAAAACTCAAGAACCAAGATGAAAACCGAGTCCCGGACGCCGCCCAAAAACAAAGCGACTTTCTAACTGCCTAGAAGCGGTGTGTGCCTTAGGAGCACTCAAAGTCCGGGATGACCTCAATACCCCTAAGAGCAAGAACACGCCACGCTGAAGTGATCTTGGCGCGTTCGAAGGTAAATCTACTAGGTGACCATCCTTCTTACAAAGGTGCATGTGTACTTCGCCTTGCTAGAGATGTATAACAGAGTAACATCCTTCCGGTCGAAGTTCTATGGACAACCCAAGCAGACTAAACTTGGTGGTGCTCACTCTGGGAGCTACCACAATCTCACCATTCTTGGAGCCGCGCACAATGGTGGGAGGATGCGCCTGAAGCGTGCTCCAAGGATCAAATCCTAGACCTTGATTGAATCTACTAATCTTGGATTGGTCTAGAATAAGATTGAGCTTCTTCTTGCCTCCAACAAACTTCTCGAGAGTGCTCATAAGATACCTGGCAATCTCGAAAGAAAGAAGCACAAGAAGAACAGGAGAAGAAGAAAAGAAGAACCGTAAAGATGAGCTCTCTCAAGACGTGCATTTTTCTCCTCAAAGACGGTGCCTCAATCTTGAGGGCCTCACAAGAAACGCAAGACGATTTCTAATTCTATTGGCTTGGTCTTCCAATTTCTTCCTAAGCTCGACATGGATTTTATCCAAGTCCCCCTCAATCACAGAACATCGCAAGCAACTTTCTTGTGACTTATCTAGTAAGTCTTTAGCAAGTTTAGCACACTTGACATTTAAGGATTCATTGTCAAGTTTTAGTTGCCTACAGCTCTCACATGAGCTGACTGGTTCCTTAGAAGCATGCATTTCAAGTTCATCGTTTCTAGAAGAAAGCTTCCTAAGGTGATCGCTCATGGCATCAATTTCGGCAAGCAATTTAGGGCAATTAGCACAAGAAGGAGTAGAGTGAGCGTGAAGAAAACTAGCATCTACAGAATGAGTATCAACAGATTCATTGCTAGCATTCTTCAACCTAAGACTATCTAGTTGGACAACACACTATCATGCATAGTCCTTAGGTTCTCTAACTCCACAAGCAAAGCATCACACAAAGTACAATACCATCGCTGACTCGGGAGGAGAAGATCTAAGTGAAGCTAACTCCGAGTCAAGGTACCTACTTCCTTTTCTAACTCGTAACACCTCGACCTAGCCTTAGCATGAAACTTGTCTAATTTACGTAGGCGAGATTTAATTCGTCAGAGGTGGGTACTCGTCCGAGTCATCAGACAAATGGAGTCGCTTGCTTCAATGGCGCCGCCATGAAGCACATGCCGAGAAGTCGTCGCGCTCTTCTTCACTTGCGGTTCATCCTCGCCTTCGCCGCTCCACGCCTCCGAGCCGGAGAGCTCGATATCATCTAGCGCGGCGAGGACCCGATGAAAGAGCTTCTTGTTCTTGGCAAAGTTGTGGTACTTCTTCTTCGCCTACTCACGAGTGGGCCTTCTTGTTGCGTTCTTGTCGGTGTAGTCGTTTTGCCCGAACCGCTTTGTTCGCTTTTGCCCTTCTCCACTTGGGACAGTTTGTTCGAATGTGGTTGGGGCCACCACACTAAACAGTGATCATCCACCTCTCTTCCTCTCTCTCACTCTATTGTATGCATATGAAAATTTGCGAGCAAGAAGAGCAAGCTCATTTTCCGAAATTTTTCCAGCTGGTCATCGCTAGCTCGCAAAGGGCTGAGAGAGAGAAATCAACGTAAGAATCGCACGGAGAGGATCCAATGGGATCGGTGACCAAAGCCATCGATCGAGATTTCGTCTTCATGCGAGACGACGCCGATCTCATGAGTCTTGAGGCGGAATAAAGCCCGCCAAGAGTCAAGGTCGACAGTCGGTGGTGTCCTTGATGGTGGTCACCTTCATCTCCCAAACACGAAGATCAAGTGCGGTCAAGAAATGTCGGCATTATCCGAGTCGTGGTATATGCAACCGATCGCTCGGAGGTCGCTCAAAATCTTCGTAAACCGACCAAAGCACTCGCCAAGATTCTCACCGTCAGGTTGTTCAAACTTGTTGAACTCACGCTTGAATTGGTCTTGTCGAACCGCCTTGATTTGGGTAGTGCCCTCATGGTAAGCATCGAGGGTCACCCAAATCTCATGAGCGTAACGAAGGTGAGAAATTCTATCATACTCATCTGCGGCTAAGACCTCGATGAGGATGTTCCTTGCTTTAGCGTTAGCCTCAACGCCACCATATTTCCGCCGTGACGCTTTCATCGCCAGGAACCTCATACGGAGTTTCACCTTCGCCATATCGGGAAGCCCCGGTAGTGATGTATGACTCCATCCGCGATTTCCAAACGGAAAATCAACTCAAAGCAAAAATGGGAGGCTTGGTGGAATACTTGTCCATCGCCATGGCTCTTGAGACCGGTCAAGATCTAGAAAGAGCGAGAACCGGCTCGATACCAATTGAAAGATCGAAAAGGCGACTAGAGGGGGGGTGAATAGGAGCCAAATAAAATTTTCGAATAAACTCTCCACCTAAAATTCAAACCACCAAAAGACCAGAAAGAAACTGCACTGGTCGGGTATTTCTGATCGGATGAACAATACCCCCGACGGTCGGATGAACAGTACTCGGAATGAATAGTGTTTGGGTGAATAAAGACTCCCGACCAAAGATCGTTGGATGAACAAGACTCAAGTGGTCTGATGAACAAGATTTCGACTGAAGTGTTCGGATGAACAAGACTCGTGAATAGTGTTCATGTGAACAAGACCCGACCAGATGAACAAGACTTCGACTAGATGAACAAGACTCCGACCGACGTGGTCTGATGAACAAGGTTTCGAGTGAATAGTGTTCGATAAACAAGAAAATCAAGACGCTCTTAAAAACAAATCGATGTAACTTTTGATCTACCGATCCAAAAAAAAGTGAAAATTGGTGTGCACCTCCCAAAGGATGTCAGAACCTATTTCAATCAACAATCAAGGAATTAATACCAAGGTTCTCATTCTTTCAGTTTAACAAATGCAACACCAAAAACAGAGTCACGAACACCGATTTCACCCCTATCTTGTCGATGGAGTTGATGGTCAAATCCTTGGATGACTCTCCACAAATCATAGCAAGTAAGTACACGAAGAAACAACCTTCAAACAAATAGAAACATTATCTCAAAACTAGGCACGTAAATTGGTTTCTTTCAAAATGAATAGAAGATGTTGTAGATTGCCTAGATGATTGGGATATGATCTATAGAAGATTCATCCAAGAATCTTTCATCCTTGGCAACAAGAACCGTAAGCCAATCAAGACTAAAGACTTCAAGTCACACGCTTACGCACTTTAAGAACACAGATTTACTAACTTGCAACAAGAATGCAAGGATTGCCTAGATGATTGAAAGCACCAAGTCCAGAGAAGAGTTCATCAACCATGAATTTCAACAAAGACTCAATAGCATGTAGAAGGAGATGAGGCAAATCCAAATTACGCAAAGTAAATTGCAAGTAAGTAAATGCGAATTTAGATAATGTAATTCAAGTGCGAATGTAAATACATAAGAGAAATGAAACAAGAATATAAATGAAGAACATTTCATTTCGGAAGGAGGTTTACAAAGCCTCACAACAAAGTGGACAAAGCTCAAATGAGCAAAAAACCTAACCTTCACAACCTTCCCTGAGGGGAGGCTGCCCTACCCCTCTATTTATAGTGACTCGATCAATTTCCACCTTTGGATGTCCCGCTTCAATCCTAAGCCAACATCCAAGAGCCGGATTTGATCCTTACACATCCACTCTCAACAACTCTCAACTACTCACGAGACTTTCCTCACCGCCACCCCCAAGGAGACACCCCTCCCCTGTCTATTCATAGCAGCTTGGAACACCTACCACCCTTGGATGAGCCTCTAAACCCTAGAGCACTCCATCAAGGGTGAGATTTTACCCACTCACAAAGCTATGCATGGGCTCACCCAAGCCCAACAACACAACGGGTTTTGCACACTTTTCAACTCACACTAACTTGACCCCACACTTATCTTCCCGACCGCGATCCAACGGTCCTCCTAGATCGAGCAGCTCCAAGTTAGCATCTCATCCATTCCTTTGTCTTCTCGGCTTGCCTACTCACCGCCTCGCTTTTCTTTGGCGACACCTTGATCATCCGGACCTCGGCTCTCCCGGCCTAGTCCCCGATCCCCTTCGCCTCACCATGACCTAGCTTCAAAGTCCTCGCAACCATCATAGACAAGGAAACCACATCACATAGCAATGTCCAATAACACATATCCATCTCAACAGACAGATATACACTACGCTGACCAACATAACCCCGACCACACGTGGTCTGACCACTGGTCTCCATCCCGACCAACCATGGTCTGACCACTGGTCTCCATCCCGACCACTCGAGGTCTGTTCACTGGTCTCCGACTCAATCACTCGGAGTCTCAACCACTCGGAGTCGGACGACCCAACCACTCGGGGTCGGACGACTGGTCTGCAACACACCAAAGCCCCGACCACTCAAATCGGACGACCCGACCACTGGGTCTGGACGATCGGTCTGCAACCAAGAACTCAAATTGCTCTAGCTCGAAAAACAATCCAAATCAAACTCAAACTTGAGCACACATTGCTCAAATAAAGTCAAATACTCATCACAAATATGGATGGACCTCCACATGGTCCTTCACAAGAACATAAAGTTGAAGAGACTTAGTCGTGATGGAAAGGAGAAATCCTATATAGGGGAGTGGGCGACGGATAAAGAAAACTCTGATGATGATTCAAGTGATGATGATGAAGATGAACCTAATTTAAAGGGTCTAGCCGGACTTGCTATCACGGTGTCTACACCACTACCTCCTACCTCATCATTTTTTCTAATGGCCAAGCATGATGAGAAGGTAATCGACTCTACTCATTCACATGATGAACTTATTGAGATTATTGAGTAGCTAAACATGACACTTGGTAATGCGTAGCTAAACATGACACTTGGTAATGAGAAGCACAAGTTCAAGGTGCTTAAGGAAGTACACTCCACACTTAACCGTTGTTTTTTTTGTCATGTTTGCATTTGAGTATGCAAGTAAAAATGTTAAACATGGGGAAAAAGACCATTCCTCTTCTCTCCACCCATATCTCCTCTCTTCCACACATGTGCCGTCGCCGCCTGATTTATCGGACTGGTGCTAGGAAGGCGACGGTGCCAGCTAGCGGTTCCCCATGACCAAGGGAAAGGATGGAGGCCACGGCCTCAAACTCCTAGGCGGTGCAGCTCACATGCTTGCTAGCCCGTTGGCCATGATCCGGTGACAATGAAGAAGCTCAGACGGCGGTTGTATGTGGCAGTCTAGCAACGGCTACGATGCTTCCACCACTGTCGATATTTCTTGGCCATGGAGGAGAGGACGACTGTGGTCTGTAGATGTCCCCCGTCTCCTGACGTCACTGCCACTGCTTCGTCAATGTGAGCTCGAGACTGACATGTGGGTCCTTTTTCAATTTTTTTTTTGTTTTACCGATTATTAGTAAATGGAGAAAGCAAGTGGTATCCATATGGCACGTAGCAGCCAAAACCACGGCGGCTTAGGACCAGGAAACCCGGCCGGCTCGCATTTCTCCTGCAGTTCGTCGCCAACCCCCACCAGCGTCCGATCCGACGGCCGCCTAGAGTTTTGCTTCACACCTCCGCCCATGGCGCCGCCGCCGTCCGCCGCTGCCGAAGCTGGAGCCGGCGCCATCTCCAAGGTCCTCGTCGTCATAGGTACCCTCCCCTCCCCCCTTAACGCTGCTTTCTCGCTATGCTCGTTCTGTTGTTGGCTTAATTTGGGGGTTTCGTTTCAGCGATGCAGACGGAGGCGCTCCCGCTCGTCAACAAGTTCCAGCTCGTCGAGGCTCTCGCCCACGAATCCGTGTTAGTGCCTTTTCAAGTTCTTTTGATTCGGTCAATGCTAAATGCACAAGTCTCAAATCTGGGTGATTAGGAATCCATAGGAACGATTGGGGCTCTGAAACCAATAGCAGCTAGTGGGTGATTGGGGCTGTTAGTTGCATATGCATTACACTTAACAAAATTGCAACTAATTTTCATGTGTGTGTGTGTGATGGATGATGATGTTGGAATGTTGCGCCTGCGCACACTAGGTTTGTTGCCAAATTGGATAATGGGATAGAAAATTTACTGGCAGTCACTCTTCATATAGCAGGTCTGTCCGGTGGTTTGTTAATATGGCGTTCTTTGCGGGGATGTAAACTGTCATTGCATCTTTGATGATGATGTAATATGCTCTTGCCTTACGCATTTCTGTGCTCAGTGATAGCCAACAAACTCCATTTTTTTCCCCCAAATGCTGCTTGAGCCTGTCATAGATGAATTAAGCTCGAACCTGTTCTCAGCTTGCTTTGCTAATAACCTGCCTGGTGCTACGAAGCTGACTCCTATTTGTGAATTTTGGCACACACACCTAACAGATTTCCTAAAGGTGCCCCATGGACTAGGTTCCACGGCAACTACAAAGGCCTCCACATTGACCTTGTATGCCTGGAAAAGATCCTGTTCTTGGTGAGCTCTGACCCATATGCTGCCTTTCCCCAGCTGGTTTTCAAGACATATTCTCAGTGGATTAGAGTACAAATAACGATATCTTTCATTATTTCTCTCTCTTATCCACACAATGTAATGTTCTTTGTGACAATTCTTCGTCAATCAACTTATTTTCTTATTGATAACTTCTTTCTTTCAGGAGTTGACAGTGTTGGTACAGTATCGGCAGCTCTTGTGACTTATGCTTCCATACACGCATTGAAGCCAGATCTTATCATCAATGCTGGCACTGCTGGTGGCTTCAAGGTAGTGCTTGACTGTATTACATGTTTGATGCCACTATCGGTTATACTCGAATTCTGCTGATGTTTGCATCTTTTGTTTTAGGCCAAAGGAGCAGGTATTGGAGATGTCTTCTTAGCATCAGATGTTGCATTCCATGACAGGAGAATACCAATTCCTGTGAGTCTTCTCACACATTTCTAGTATGTGTTGTGGTGGATTTACATTTATTATTCTGTTAACAGTATTGGTTGATATTCTTCATTGTTTACAAATTAGGAAGTCTTATATGTGCCAAACAATAGATAATAAGTTTTATCTAATGAGTTTCACAACCCAGCCCATTTTGTTCTGACTAATCAGGGCTTTCTGCCTTCCTGCGCCATCATGACTACTTATGTAGACTTACAGTTTGTATTACTCGCTTGTGCTTGTGGTTAGATAATTCCTTTTGTATTTATGCTATTTCT
Source organism: Otatea glauca (assembly GCA_036346275.1). NCBI lineage: Eukaryota > Viridiplantae > Streptophyta > Magnoliopsida > Poales > Poaceae > Otatea > Otatea glauca. Next base: position 1,318,189 of record CM070721.1, on the reverse strand, counting down.
TCTCTGGACATTATTTTTCTCATGTTATTCTTGGTTCAAATTTGACTTGTATAACATTGACTTTCTTGGTTTATGTGTAGGTCTTTGACATGTATGGAATTGGAGCACGAAAAACATTTCCATGCCCTAATATATTGAAGGAACTCAACTTGAAGGTAAGACATAGGGCTACGTTAGTTGTTGCCAAACTGCTGGATAATTTTCTTACGTGTAGTGCTTGAAGATATGTGTATATCTTGCAATTTCCTTTTAGTTGGTATCTTTCTGAAATGAAATTGTGGTTTTCATTGGATGACCTGTAGTTGTATAGACCCAACAGGGTATGTTAGCGTCTTGCTTCTCAAAAGTCACTGCACTTTGTTTCAGGTCGGGAAGCTGTCAACTGGTGATTCTCTGGATATGTCTCCTCAGGACGAGTCAGCAATTCTGAACAATGACGCTACAGTCAAGGATATGGAGGTATATACTTTTGCTCAAGCTGCATTCAGCTTATGAACACAGGCAGATAGCAAGCAAATGGTGTTCTGCGAACCTGCACTCGTCTCTAAGAAACAATTGTTCATGAACTCCAGGACAAAATTTTCAAATCTTGCATTTTGTGAGCAGTTGTTGTGTTGAAGTGGGCAGCTACCTACACAAAGCTTATTTTTATCAGACTAGTTGTTTACTGGTCTCTTTGGTTTTTGTTGTTAATACTTGAATTAAAATTGAATTGATCAACATTAAGGAGATATTGTTTTATGTAGACTGGTATTCAGTATGAAGTTTAGCAGGCAACTGTGTTGCTATCTACCGCCCCTGCCCTGCTTCCTTTTCACTTCCTAACAATAAATCGTAACTTGTAGACCTGAAACTGGTTTTCTGTTTTCCTCATTTACCTTTCCAGGGAGCAGCAGTGGCATATGTTGCCGACATGTTTTCAACACCAACAATCTTTGTCAAAGCTGTGACTGATATTGTTGATGGAGAAAAGCCAACAGCAGAGGAGTTTCTGCAAAACCTGATTGCCGTGACGGCAGCGCTGGACAAGGCAGTCGCTGAAGTGGTCGACTTCATCAGCGGGAAATGCATCTCTGATCTTTGAAAGCCCAAGTGTGCCATTCTGCTCCGGGTTCCACAAATTGAGGAAGCTTAAATATGTACACAATATTTTACATTCTACTAATCGCCTATATACAAATTTTTTGGCAATTACTTGGGAGGTTGGAGCCTTAGTATGGACTTTTGTAGAGTATTTTGCGAAACGTGCAGTGTAATGAATCTAAATAAGGTGATGTATTGTTGAACCGGAACAAATGATCGGCACTGGAATTCCGTGGAATTAGCGTGGGAAAGATTGTATGATTTACCTTGCCGGCATGTTGAAGACACAGATTCTCAGCCTCGTAGCTCAGTTTTGTAGGCTGGGTGTGATAGCGATGAATTGTTGTGTTGGTCTTATACTGTCAGGTCTCTTGTTAAAACTATTACCACCTGGAACACCAGGAGTTAACGAGCTAGGAGTCGGACCCAGCTCTGACCAAACATCACTGTGGTTATTGACAGCTATTCCAGCGTGCTACTACTTGCCACAGCTCCGTTTGTATGTGTGTGTTGTGAAATGTGAACCCAAGCCATTAATTCTCGTGTACTGGTTGGTTGGTTGGTAGGTTCTGTCGCTTTTACTCACATTACAAGGTTCAGACTTCAGAGGAACTTGCCATTGGCAGATGCACATGCACAGGTGACCTCTTCCTTGCCTGCTCAGGTACTGGTGAACTGCTTCCCCAAAAAAAAATTCACTGAAAATTTTCGACCTAGTATTTCTTTCCCCATTCTTTTCAGTAGCAATCTTATGTTTGTTCGGCCAGCTACTCTGCCGTTTTCTTGGCCTGTGTCTTACGATCTTATCAAGCACGTTTGTTGCGAATCTTGCTCTTAGAATTCATGCAGATTCTCCCAATTTGTGCCAGAAAAAATTTTGTTTGGCAGAGTTCCAGGAAGGAGGTTGGTGTGGGGTGAAATCATCAATCACGTGAAGAGGAACGAGCACTCCTCTCCTTTTCACTCGTGTTTGCTGAAATGAGGATAAGTTGCAGACTTTGATAAGTGAAATGAGGATAAGTTGCAGACTTTGATAAGTTGCAAAGCTTTTCTTGTAACACGTATGAATAGAAAGATGAAATTTCCTCTATTGCGTATGAATAGAAATCGAGCAGTGCTTCAATGCTTTTCTTCCTAATACAAATTGCACAAATCTTAAAGCAAAGGAAGGGGTAAGTAATCAACATCTACCCTTTATTTATGCTTTAATATTTGTGCAACTGTCAAAAAGAAAAGCATAGAAGCACCTCTCATAGAAATCCTTGCATCGAGTTCATATTTACAGTGGCGAGTTATTCCCATAGATCTTGCCAGATGGAGACCCCTGCCTGTCCATCAAAGCAGCTGCCGGACGTATACGTCAAGCCAAAACTGGAGCCCTGCGAGGACCTGCAGCCGCCGGCTTCAGATGATTCGGAGACCACCCCGCTCTCCGGCAACCCCTTCTTCACCATGGTCATGTCGAGGACTCATGTTCAGAAGCCGTTCATGCTGGTAGGCAATGACATATCCAAATGCAACGCAACTGCTCTAACACAAGGGTCGATCTCTTTTACTGATGTTTCTTTGCTCTTCATCATCCTATCACATAACTGATCGATTACCATTTACCTAAAGTAAGCTCAGATGATTAAATTCTGCAATTCTGCAAGAAAAACCTTATTTGTCGGACTGACTAGTGCGGCACTGCCTCCTGTTCCTGGTGTGCAGTGCATTCCAGCTCGTTTCCATCATCGGCTGCCGAATGTGCGCACGGCCACCGTCCTCCTCTGCCGTGGCAAGTCATGGACGGTGGACTACTGCGGCGACCTGAAACTGAAGAGGTTCGACGCGGCGTGGATGGACTTCGCCGTCGACAACCGGCTGCGGTTCGGCGACGCCTGCGTCTTCGAGCTGATGACGGGCAGTACTGGGAGTGAAAGCAGCAACAAGGAGGAGGGGACGACGTTCGAGGTGCAGATACTCCGCGGCGGCCTGCCGGAGGAGGTCGCCTCCAACTCCAAGGGTGCCACCTCCGACGAGCCCATTGTCATTGTGGACTAGATCAACAAGCTTCCTGGGACTCGTTGCAGCAGAAGCCATCAGGAGCTTTCGGTGCCTGGGCTGCTGTGCCTATCTCTGACGCGTTTGTACAGTTTTGAAGTACATGTTGGGTACGAGCTTTCCAAATCCAAATTTCCGGGTGGTTTGATCCCTCTCATGGTTCACTTTATTTGGGCCAAATTTGTGATCGGAATGGCCCGGCAAATTCAATGCATTGCGAGTAGAAGCACGTACCGTATCGGACAAGATTCCAGTTGTGCTCTTGGAGAGCTCTCGGGCGATGGAATTTGGCTGCAAATTGCTTCCAAAAGAAACTTTGATACGTATTATTTTGACTCTTGTTTTGTTTCCAGGTCTCCCCTGTGGGACGGATGAAATACCGGGGCTTTCTTTCAATGACAATTCCCAGCAGTAAGCAGTGGATAAAAATACAGAGAAGGGCAGGAAGGGCAGTACCCAACTAGCTAGCATCCACCAAACACGTGGGAAAATCTCACTGCACCACGTCATCCCAGCTATGCCTCGTACTACTAGTCTTCGTCCTCAATTTTTTTTAAAATAATACATAAAAAATCAAAAATTACAAAAATAATAAGCCGAAAAAATAACAGAAGTAGGCTACTATCGCCATTCAGAATGGCGACAGATTCCTATCGCCATTCAGAAGGACGATTTAATGATGTGGACACCGTGTAGGATCTCTATCGCCATTTCAATTAGCGACAGAACTCTGTCGCCACTTGAAATAGCGACAGAACTCTGTCGCCTTTTAAAACAGCGACATAAATATGTCGCTAGTCAAACTAGCGATATTGAGGGAAGCAGGATTTTTTGAAATTTCTTTTAAAATAATACACAAAAAATAAAAAAAAAATCCAAAAAGAAAAATTACATAAGTAGGTCACTGTCGCCTTTCTGACTAGCAGCGTGTTGTCATACCGACCTGACAAAGCAGTAGGCAATGTGTTGTCATTTCGCTATCAGAAAGCGAGGGCAGCGTGTTGCCATTGCAAGTTTAAATGTTCATTGCATATTTAATATTCGAACAAAACGAAATGAATGAAAGATACCATTTTATAATAAACAGAGGATTACATGACGCATACAGTTTTGTTCATACAGTTTGGTTCGGTGCCTATGTTTGTATTGGTACTTTGACGGTACCAACGGCGGCACAAAGCAACCACGAACACGGACAAAAGTACGATACAAGTGTGTCTTTTGGAATTGTAAAAGGGCGGGATGGGCTACACTTTATGGATGGAGGACGTTAAGGCTCGAATGGGTAACTGTACGGCACCCACAGGGAGTGTTGGCAGTCAGGATGATGTGGACGGGGTTGCTGATCACGATAGTGATAAGCATAACTATAGCTGGCATTGTCGCAGCAGTAGTAAATATGGTAGTCGTTGCAGAGGTGGACGACCTTCTCATTGTTCCTCTTCCTAAGCCTTTGACGGTGTAGGTCGTCGTTCTAGGTCTGAAGCTCCAAGTTCTTCCTGCGGAGTTATTCGTTCACGTTCTTGACCTTCGTGAGGTCCTCTTGCATTTTGACGAGGCGATACAGCAATGTGTGGATGTAACATTGGGCATCTATAGGATACGGTGGGTTCAACCATTCAGTGAATCTGTAATTTGCGGTCTACAAGCAAGAGTACTTGTCATATAGCGAGATATGCGCCGAATGGTACGTAAGAGTTGCAGCGGTTACCATGACTAGTGGGCATCAAAAGAAACGACTTCCTAGGCTAGAATTGAACTCGTCACAAACCTGCATAACGGCATTGAGGTCGTGCTTGCATATCAGCCACTTCAGGGGGTGGAGTGGGAGGCCGTCGTGGATCGGATTTATAGGGGTTTAGTAGCCCCTTATTCTAATAGGAAGATCTAGGCTGGGGGATTGGGGTCTTGGGGATCGTAGATTTTATAGACCTCGAATGAAGGGTCGTGGCCTTAAAACCATGAAGGGTTAGGGCCTCGAGAAGATGTCTGACTCCGTCTTCCCTGTCTACCCCCCCCCCTCGGTTTGAGGTGCCTCCTCTGTCTGTCATTGCAATGGAGTGGAGGTTGGGTTAGTGAAGAAGTGATACCTGGGTAGCCGGTGGTTTTATAGGCAATGTGTATTCTATGCAGTGTTGATAGAGTGGGGACAGTGTGTCCTCACTTTGGTTTGAGAAAGCGGGCTACAGCATATTATCGCTTCGATATGAGAAAGCGGTGGGCAGAGTGTTGTGAAATCAGGCTAAAAAAGAAATAGGCAGTGTATTGTCACTCGCTCTGAGGAAGCGAGGGCAACGTGTTGTCAAATCAGGTTGAGAAAGCAACATGCAGTGTGTTGTACAATTGGCCTAAAAAAGCTGATGGATATGTGTTATCAAATCGGTCTGACAAAGCAACTGGGTTCGTGTTGTCTAATCGGCCTGACATATATGCTGACTTCGTGTGTCAATTCGCCCTACCATAGCGTATTCGATGTGGTAAGCTAGGTGGGACTGTGTTGTCACATCCATTGTTATCGTTATCGACAATCGTTCGTTACTCGTGAGCGTGCACGCGCAGATAATTGGATAATAGGAAGTAACAAAGTGGTAAACGAGGAACAATTCGATACAACAAAACTTGTGCGAAGAGTAAGTTATGAAAGTTATGAAAGAACAAAAGTTATGAACTAACGAAAAGTATATGTCTATACAGTACATAAGTTATGAAAAAAAAACTATCTGTGGTTCCTGCGAGGTGCGACCCCTCGTACTACCCCAGGCCTCCCATGGCGCTGAACATGTCCCACGAATATGTCAGCTGGTCTGGGGCCTGTCCTCTAGTGCTCCTGACAGGACGTGTAGGTGGAGACGTCATAGTGTACGCTGGCTGGCTGGCACTAGGTGCAGTCGTCATGACACCGTATCTTGCACCGTCCGTGTCGTAAAGCAAAGCCCACTTCTCCTTTGGCTCATTTTCAATCCATTCGAAGAAGCACTTCATCGCCCTGCTAGTCCTCCTAACCAATTGTAGAGGGTCCGTAGGTAAGTTATGAAGCGCTACAGGGCCTCTTCTGCGTCAGGAGTCGGGTTCTTCGCAGCCTCTACTGTATGCTTCCTCGTCAGTTCGTCTAGCTTCGTCCATAGTGAATCGAACTTCCGCTGCTGATTCTGATTACACAACCTCTTGAACAATTTTGTTAGAGCCTTGTTTCTGAATTACTTGTAAAAGTTCGCCCCCGTATGCCGCTTGCACCACCTGCTCTGTAGGCTCGTCTTCACTTTGATGCAACTGAAGAATTGCCTTCAACAATCCAGGGTGACGATAATATATTATACAAACCTAAGTTCAGTTGCCGACGATTCCGACTTTCACGTTCCACATAAACTAAAGCCAGCTATTTGTGTTCTCACTCTCCACAAAAGCCAGTGCGACGATAAGAACCTGATTGTTGCCATCTACTCTAATGGTAGTCAAAATGTTCCCATTGTACTTCTCAGTCAAGAATGTGCAGTCCACGCAAGCAACGATCGGCAATGTTTGAATGCGTTGATGCACACACCGAATGTGAAAAATGCTCTCTTCAAAACAATCTTCCCTGGGAAGCGCTGTGAGGGCTGCTTGAAAACATCCACAACTGTCCTAGCATTCCCCCCTTGAATAGCTTGAAGCATACCAGGCAGGTTCTGGTATGAATCTTTGTACATATCGAACCTAGCTTCGAGGGCTTTCTGCTTCACCCTCTAGGCCTTCGCATAGCTAATGATGTACTGAAATCTCTGCTCTATTGCAAGTATAATAGAACGGGGCTCAAGATCTAGGTTGCCAATGATCTCTCCGTACATTACGTTTGCAACAAAGCCTGAAGAGATGTTTATATGTGATTGCATAGACTCTGTCATAACACATGTATGCAAAACAACTATGGAGCACTTCCAAACGATGTCCCGCTTAGGCTGGTACGCATGAACACGCTATGAGCACCCCTCTATCTCGCACCTGACGTAATAAACCCGTGGTGATGACTTAACAACTTTAAATGGCATCCGCATTGACACTGCTAATTTCTTCACAGCCTCCTGCACCTCTTAGTTACTTTTATAAATTGCCCCCAACTGCACCTCGTTCCTACCATACTCACATTTAACGCCTTCACAGTCATTCACCACTACATTCTCGAACTGGTAGTCCTCCCACTCATCAGGGTAACGCTCATCGCGTCGAACCTCACCATCAACGCAAATGTTATCATTAGATAAAGCCTCATACTCCCGGTCCTCTGCCTCTATTCTTTCCACCAACCCTTCTATATGTTTCCTTTCGTCCGCAATGCCCATAGGTTCTTGCATCTACGGTAAGAGAGCATCACCTTGTTCATCTTGCACTATGTCCTTCCCCTCACCCACATCTTGACTCAATAAGGATGTATGACTGCGGCTAGACTCCCCAACTTCTTCTGCAACATCCACGACCTCCTCTATCATCGTATAGCTGGAAGCAACTCTCTGAAATGCTTGTGCAAACAACACTAGAGGCCATCCTCTCTCCTTAGCCACTCTTACATAAGAGCTCCACGACTTCGGTCCCTTCAATTCCAGTAACTCCTAGTACATGCATTCATGATCGACATCCGACACCATGAAACTTTAAATCACTTAGATCAGGGTCCAATAAGAACATGTTGTACAACCTACTCCTAATAGTGCCCCAAGAAAGCTTCCTTGCGCGCGACAAACTGCCTATCACACTTGGAAAATGACCTAGTTCCACCCCTTGTACCCTCATGTGTGAAACTCCTTCTCCACAATATATTTTTGAAATCTAGGTTAGAAAATCAATTGTTATTGAGCACACGATGTATCGCTATTGTATCATCCAATAGGTAATATAAAACGAGATAATTACGCACCTAACTAACAAAATATGCCTACATACGAGGTTAACCTACTCTACACTTGAATACACAATTGCTTTGACTGTCCTTGAATTTTACATCTCAATTCCATACTATCCGGTAAGGTTTGACGAATTATTATGAACATATCTGATCAAATTGTTATTGCGCACACGACGTATTGACATTATATCATCCAATAGGTAATATAAACTTGGAGAATTACAAACCTAACTGATAAAATATGCCTACATATAACATTAACCTACTCTATACTTTAATACACAATTGCTTTAACTGCTAGTAATTTTACTTCTCAACATATCTGATCGACCCTAAATCACGATTTCAAAAATTTATATCTACACGAATATTACTAACCTACATCTACCTACAAAATTTTTACTATTCTAAACATAGCTCTAACAGTAATATTAATCTCCAAATATTTACAGATAAATATTACTAATCATATCTACAAAAATAATCTAAACGTACATAGATAAATATTTCTAATCTAAAGATACCTAAATAAAATTTTTCTAATCTACCCATATCTACAAAAATATTTCTACTCTACCAATATCTACACGCTTATTACTACTCTACAAATCTAATTACTTGATTTTCTAACCTAGATTTCAAAAAGCATAAAAAAAAGAGATTAACAAACAACCTTTAAATGTTGTGCAGTCCTTTTTCTTTTTCCTCCTCCCCTCCCTCTTCTCTCGTTTCTTCTCCTCTTCTCTCCTCTCCTTCTCTTCTCTTCTTTTCTCTCCTTCTCTTCTCTTCTTCTCTCGGGCGCTTGGTGAAATGGCGACTGGATTTGGCCGACTGTTGCGGGAGGCCTTAAGTCTGGTTTTCTGTCGCCAATGAAAATGGTGACAAAGAAACTGAGAAGTCAATCGCCATTTCAGTTGGCGTCAGAGATTATAATTGCCAATTTAAATGGCGACTAATGACGTGGATTCTAACTAGTGGCTTTATGACTACAACTGATTTACTGTCGCCATTCTCAATGACGACAGAATTAAAATCGCCATTTATTAAGACGACAGAATGGCGACATATGTATACTTCTGTCATTTTTCTTTTCGACATATTATTTTTTGTAAAAAAAAATTCGTGTATTATTTTTTTTTTAAAAAAAATAATTCCTCCCTCGCAGCCCCACCCATCCATTCCCTCCCATCAGGGTTTCGCGCGATGTCGGCGGCGGTGCCTGCGACGGCGACGGTGAGTGCACCGCTTCCTTCTCCCTCTCTAATCTTTTGCTTGGGTAGTTACTGGTCCTGGATCTGGCCATGCCCGAGCGCGACGCCGTGGTGCCCGTGCGATTTTGTGTAATCACTTGGCGAGTATGCCGCGCTTTGTGGGATAATCTTTGCTGCTGGTTAGGGTTAGGGTTTGGTTACATCGGGGGTAATTATGGTATACTCCTTCAGATGCTGTGATCTTGATGCGCAAATCGTCAGAACTTACAACTGGAAGCAAGGAAGCATGCGTGCGTGTCTCTCTCTTTGCAACTCGAGATCAGCAGGTGTTGTGTAATAGTCGAAGAAGATTGCTGGGTACACGTGTACTGAACAGTAACAAGCCTTGTACGAATTGATATGTGTGTATGGTTGTAACCAGTTCTAGGGCATGGAGTCTATTAGGTGGTGCAAAATCATGCTTTTTCTTGCCTGAAATACAGAATCTTGCTTACAAGATAGCCTATGAAAGCTGTTTACTGGCGATTCCGACTTGAAATCAAAGATTTGTACCTTCAAATCCTGGTTTTGTTCAGAGTTTGGGCTATCTTATGCTTGTTTCCTTCAAGCCTGAACAAAGGTAAGTAGTCAGTAGGTCAAGCGAAGCCCCACTTAGAAGTTTTTGCCTGCTGATGTGTGTCCATATGCATTGATCTCAGTAATTGTGTGCTGTTGACTTTGTCAGCTGTTTGCTTCCCTGCTTTATTTCCTAATACACTCAATTGCGAAACTTTTTATTCACTACAGGTGAGGACTGTGAAGGTCACCAATGTCTCCCTGGGTGCAACTGTGCAAGACATTAAGGAGTTCTTTTCCTTTTCCGGAGACATTGAACGTGTCGAGATGCAAAGGTTTGTAAAATTTGCGAGTTATACCCAACAAGATTGCACTTTTGTTGCTTTTCCAAGAAGGCCTTTCACTAAGCATTCTCAGATATTCATTTCCCTTTTTCTTGGCAGTGGTGATGAATGGTCTCAAGTTGCATATGTGACTTTTAAAGATGTGCAAGGAGCAGAGACTGCACTTCTTCTTTCGGTGAGTGACCGAAGGCCTTCATATGATTCTGTGGAGTTGTTCGAGTCTTTGATTATCCAATTGCTCGCTATTCTTCAATCCTTTGTCCTTAATTGAATTTTTGTTTCCTTCATTGTCGCATGTATATGTCAAGTGTTATTGTCTGATGTAGTTATGTTTCTGATGCTATGCCTTGTTTTCTGTACTTACCATCTAAATAGAAGTATCTACATTTTGACATGCTTATTGTTTCCTAAAGTCCAGCTTCTGTTACAAGTTGTGAATTTATAATTCCCTTGTTAATTGACATGATGATGGTCAATCACCTTGGAACTTTTACTAGATGCTTTTGCCAGAAAAGAATGTAAAAGCGAGGATTTTTTAGCAGCATTTCCATTTCTCATATGGATTTGACATCCATGCAATATTGTTTTGTTCTAGAAAAATTATCTCTGAGATGGCATTCTATTTCATTGTAACAGGGTGCAACAATAGTTGATCTTTCTGTCATCATCGCACCTGCTCCAGAATATCAACCGCCCCCTACTACCTCTGCTCTACCAATGGTATGTCATGCCCCAGCTTTGTATGTTTACCTAATTAGTTTTTTTCTTTTTTAGTATATTGCTTAAGTGGGGTTGCATCCTGAATTGAACATGTCACGTATGATAAATTCTGCATGCATCTATGTGGATATGGGGAAATATGTGTTTTTGTTTAATTTCATTGAAATCGTACCACTGTGGTTTTGTTGGATATCATGTACTTTTGCGTATTCCTGTTTCTTAACCATAAATGAAAATATAAAATTTATAGTTGCAATGTAGGTTCATGCCTAGTATAGTTGACAAATGACAAACAGAAGCTGTGATGATTTTGTTTAGGTTCCATTAGTAGGTGGTTTTCTTGATTAACTAATTTTGAAGGCACACTCAATAAGAAGTTTGGCAGCCCTATTAGCGTCAAATTAGAATATACTGGGATTCTGCTTTGCCTAGAACTAAGATCTTCATGCCAAATATTTTGTCTCTTTGGCTTCCAGATGCCAACTTTTGAGAATCGTTTAGTGCTAGAGTTATGCTGTTGTTCATGCACCTGAGCTATTGTTTGTCCAGAGGTGTACTGGCAATGAATAATGAATTCCATATTTTAGCAGCAACATAGGGACACAGTTGCAGTATTTTGTTTTAATCTTATGGATAATATGAATTGAATATTATATTCTATTCTCAGATGAGTGGAACCAGAGTCCCAGTTGGCGGAGACAATTCTGTCCACAAGGCTGAGGATGTTGTCAGCACTATGCTTGCTAAGGGCTTTGTCCTGAGCAAAGATGCCATTGGCAAGGCAAAATCTTTCGATGAAAAGCTTGGCTTCACATCCACTGCTGGTGCCAAGGTGGCCTCCATTGACAAGAAGATTGGGCTTAGTGAGAAGATCACTGTGGGCACTTCCATGGTCAATGAGAAGGTCAAGGAGATGGATCAGACGCTCCAGGTGTCCGACAAGACCAAGTCTGCATTCGCTGCTGCTGAACAGAAGGTGAGCAGCGCTGGGTCAGCTATCATGAAGAACAGATATGTCTTCACTGGGGCATCGTGGGCCACCAATGCATTCAACAAAGTTGCCAAGGCCACCACTGATGTTGGGACAATGACAAAGGAGAAGATGGCAGCTGAGGAGCAGAATAAGGGTTCCGGCCTTTCTGGGGGGCACTAATACACACCCACCCATTGATTAGTTGCCGTGCTCTTATAGTCTTATGTGCCTCAACGTGTTGTATTGGTGGATGTAAAACATAGATATAAAACAGATAAAACCCTCTTCATATGTCCAACCTTCCATATGTGAGCTTTCGCATTGCAGGAGCAGGAATTTTTTCTTGGTAGAACAGGAATTATGCTGGTGATCACAATGTATCCTGGGTGTTTGTATGGCTCTGCTCAAACTGGTAGTGGCTGGAATTTGCATGAACCTTTGCTAAATATGTGGAAGTGGAAAGCTGCTTTAATAATATGATGGTCTTGTTTCCTGGAATTGTTTGTGGTGTCTGGCCGAATCAACGTGTTCTTGCCTTTGTTCAATCGTCATTTGCAGCGAGTCTTGGAATCAACATTTAAGGTGGGCCGTGGACATAGCCAACAAGGTCGTTGTAGTATAGTGGTGAGTATTCCCGCCTGTCACGCGGGTGACCCGGGTTCGATCCCCGGCAACGGCGAAAATGTATCTTTTTCCTTTTGCATAATTTTGTCATTTTAGCAGATTCTTGGCCATAGAACAAGTCAGGGCATTTCATTTTTTTTAAATAAATATATATATATTCTCAAGTACCACATAGTTGGTATTGTTGTGATCACAAGAAGAGTAGCTTGTCACTCCTTGTCCACCACCTATGATGCACCGATACGGATACGTCGACATGACACGATACCGACACGAGAATTCGTCATTTTTCTAAAAATACCGACACGGCTATATATATTAAATAACAATAACAACATAAACATATGTTTTATTTTCTATTATTCGACTTGTTTGTCAAACTAAATAATGTAAAAGTGTGAAGTGTAAATTACTAATATGTACTCAAAGATGATCCACACCTCTTCAAGTTGCCATTTTCTAAAAATCAAGAGTGAAGTAGTGACTACTAAGTACTAATCAAACTAAATAATGTAAAAGTGTGAAGTGTAAATTACTAATATGTACTCAAGATGATCCACACCTCTTCAAGTTGCCATTTTCTAAAAATCAAGAGTGAAGTAGTAACTACTAAGTACTAAAGTACTCCTATACTAGCTACTAACTATCAACATTACTAAGAAGTACTACTACTAACTAACAGTCTTGCACATGAGAGTATGAGACATGCAGTTACAGTCACAGAAAGATGAAGAGCAAAGGCGAGCTTATACCTCGGTGGCTCGGTACCTCCTGAGCGTGAGCAGAGCAAAAGGATGGAGAACAGGGCGCTGCTGGAGGATGTAGAGGAGGGAGTCGCCGGAGGATGCAGATCAGAGCGATGCAGTGCAGGAGGATGGAGAGTAAGGCGTAAAGCAGGACTGCAGGAGGATGAAGAGCAGGGCACCGGCGGCGAGGGGAAGTGCGCGACGCCGGCGCGAAGGACGATTCGGCGGCGGGGATGAATGATCTGGCGGCGGGGACAACAAATCTGGTGATGGGGTGGTCGATTCGGCGGAGGGGGAGCCGATTCGACCGACGGTAGCAGTAGCGGCGCCGGCGGTGGCGACGACTGAGGCGGCGGCAAGGAGACTCTTACCTCCCACACGAATCCTACACAGCCACGAGTGAGCGCTCCACCTCCGTTACGGCTCGGTCTTATGTCGTTTGGACTGGCACTGTTGTCCAATAAGTATCGCATACGTATCGGAGAAGTGTCGAATCCGTGTCGGAGAATAAAATAATTTTTTTCACAGTTTAATTCGCCGATACGGTATCGACAACGTATCGGTATCGTCCGGCACCGATACGAAGACAAACACAAGTATCGTGCATCATAGTCCACCACTATATATATCTGTATCAGCTCAGGCTACACAGAATGCCACCCAACCATGTTGCAAGCTACAACGCTAGCTAACTTGTCCCTGCCAAATTAGCATCATGTGTTGGATGCGGACAAGCCTCTTGTTCCTCCATTGTCTCCATCCACAATCAAGTAGCTATATACATACTTAGTCCACTGTACCCTGTTCCTGCTTAGGAGTGGTCATTCACAGCACAAGGAGAGAATAATTAATCCGAAGATCAAGTGCCTCATTGACCCCTTAAATCAGTTTGCTCAAGCTGAAATGTTTGTTTTAAACAGCTTTTGTGCTCCCATAAGAATCAAGCACTGTTTCTAGTCATGCACGGTTCACATCATTGTCATGCTACTGTGCTATGGCTTTCCCATGCTTCTCAACTACGCTATTGACCAACGCTTCTGCTTAAAACACATGTGAGTTGCTTCCTGATAAATTGGCCACATCCCGATGTATGTATCCATGCAACAGTGTATGATCTCAAGAATCAAATTCTGAAGCTACATTGTTCATTGGTTGCTCTTCAGTCGATAACATTATTTACTTGTTAGTTCAAGTTTGCTACTGTGACTTGTGAGTAACGGTTTACTCATCTGTGCCTTGCACACGTGCTTCTTCTGAGGTACTAGTGTGAAAAATGCAATTGATAAAATGCTATCCTTAATACTGTTGAATTAGAACCTCCCAATTATTTGGATTTCGAAGAAAGAACATATCAACTTCATCGGTAACAAGAATAAGGCGTTTCCTCCTAAATCTTAAATGAAAACAAGTAACAGAAATAACGATGAGACCTAAGGCAGACAAAAAGTTAATTACCTGGTTGGCATTATAATGGATGATCCCATGGACGGAGTGCTTTCTCTGGTTGCGCATTTTGGCAACGTTTTGTTAGCAAACAAATAAGTGCCTCGCAGAAGCACTTCACCAGATTCCAATGATTTGAGTCTAGCAAAAGCAACCATAAATTACTGGCTTTTCAAGTTCAACTCTAACATCCTGTGCTTACAAGTACAGGAACTATTATCTGAAAAGGACAATTACAAGACAAATGAAATAACTGAAAATGATCCATTTCATCAAATTAATTAAGCACAGAAGCCGAATGGAGCATATAAAGTATAACAAGTTGCATATTCTTTTGTTATCTCAGAAGCTGTGCAAAACCGTTTCAGTTTCATACTGTTTGTTACTTGCAAGTTTTGGATAGCAGATAGCTTGTGCTTTGTTTTCAGGTGTAGACACAGACTCACAAGTTCAGGGTTCAAACATTTTCTTACGGCCGGTTGAACTCCTTCCCTGTTATTTCTAAAGAACTCTTGTTACCAATAGTACAGACATGTCCTGAAAAAAATTAGTTCAAGAATAGTCAATCTTGGCAGCACAGTTTTGCTTGATCTACACGCGGAAGCATCAAATTGACTTGGCATATACAGAAAAAAAAAGTTGTTGTACACTAAAATTGCATTGTGTTAGTAATATGCCCTAGAGACAATCATGGAGATGATTGTACCATTTTTATGTTTATGATCTTTTGAATAATATATTATTTTGTCTCTTGAATAAATATCATTTGTATTGATCAACAAGTATGCGACTTGCTCGTGGAATTCTAGCTTTATTCATGTTTTGATGCTATTATAAATTATCCCCCATCTTATCTCAGTATGTGGGACAATTATGATTTATAGATCAACAGTGTATTAATTGATGATCATGTTTCACGGATCATTGATATGAGGATATCAAATCAATAATGTGGACATATCTTAGAGAACATGGTGTTGGATTGATATATCCACCATGAGATACTACAGGAATTGTATTATTAAGTGTCATCAGTTTGTCTCGTACATATTGTATGTTGGATCCTTAGAACGAAGGTCATCATGTTTCCTAAATGTGTAATACTCCTTATATTTAGGGGTTGCTAAACACTACTCCATAACTGATTAGCTGTAAAGGTAACTTTCAGGTTTACTATAAAACATGCGGAGGAATATGAACGTTCAAAATAGAATTTGTCCCTCATACATAACATGAGAGATGTCTCTAGGCCCCTCGATATGGTTGGATAAAGGAAGTGCATGGCCACGTCGAATGTAGTTGAGGAGTTAATTGCAACTGAGTAATCCATTACAAGAGTGAGTGAATGATCGGGCTATCATAGGATGACATGTTTCAGGCATTGATTTCGATTTAGTAT
The DNA here is from genome assembly GCA_036346275.1 of Otatea glauca. NCBI lineage: Eukaryota > Viridiplantae > Streptophyta > Magnoliopsida > Poales > Poaceae > Otatea > Otatea glauca. The sequence continues at coordinate 1,302,172 of CM070721.1, read as the reverse complement.
CGTGAGGCAAAGGGATTGGTATATGAGCATTATATAGATTTGTCCGATATTTTTATGTATATTTGGGAGCTGCTATGCCCTGCAAGGGACTGCTATCAACTTGTTGACCAGAAAGAAGTTTTCAGGTATCGGCTAAATATACATAAACCTATAGGATTGCACACTTAACAGGTTGGAATGCATTAGTTTGGATAGGATCTGTTGCTAATGGGCCGTGTGGGCTTTGCACCTTGTTAGGCCCTTAACGTAGGGTTCCACTGAAGGGCTATATTAAAAGTGATGTGGGGCTAAGGGAGTAATCCTTGTTCGCACCCACCGAAACCCTAATCGCCACCCCACAAAGATCTTGCCGCGCCCGTTGGTGCTAGCACACCGGTGCACGGCATTCCTCCCTAACACATGTGGACTTCAGTAAAGGCTGGCGCTAATCGGAACAATCGTGAGGAGGAGACGATTGGGTCGTGGAGATTGGCTACCTCTAGAAGATGATCGGCTTCAAGGACATTGGACGACCGGCTACTTCCACTACATCGACGTGCGCTATATTGAATCGAGCTGCTTCAACTCTTATTCTGCTTGCACTGTGCGTCTAGTAGTAATGATCTATGATCTTTTACTCGTATGGCTTCCTGGTTTACGCGGTATAATTTTTTATTTGTGTTAGTATAGTCTACCCCGTATCCCAACACATTGCTCATTCAAAGACATGTAGATTTGCAATGATTTATCTGACTAGATGCATATGTTGTGTTCGTTTGTCCACATTCCACAGAGAGGAACCTGCTCGCTCCTTATTCCTAACATTGATGTATGATGATGGCAAATTGGCTATGAAAAATCCAAACCTCGTGCGAACAATATATTTACTTCTGATAATTTATGCCGTCTTAGATTTGCATGAACTTGGAGCAGGCCGTGACTGGTTGCGGTAAACGTCATCAGGCCCCCCCGGTTTCAACGAGGTAAAGTCAACTGATACATGCATGCATGGATGCAACACAGTCCGCTTTCTCCTAACTAACTAGATTAGATTATGCAACAAATTAAAATACTAAGATTACAGAAGTTTCCAGGTCACAGCACTTGTCGGTTTATTACAATACCATGACACCGTGGAGACCACCTGTGCTTGCAAGTTGAATATCTGAAGAGGAAGTGAACAACATATATATGGCCTTGGTCAAATCTGTTCTTATTTAGACTACATGGATAAATATATATAGTTTATATGCATTCATCAAGATCTACATATGATCTAGATCAAATAATGTATATTGATCTGATTTCTTACCTGAAACCCGTGATAATTACAGATATGATTTTACTGGTGTATATGACATCGCGTCCGTTTCCAACTGAAGAAGCAAAATTTTCATTATATGTAAGTGATGATGTCAAAGAACAGGAACCGATTAAAGACCGGAGCCGCGAATTCAGTCTGGAAACAGACCTTGCTGACTCACTCATATTATCATAATAGCATATTAATGGCTTTCTACACGTCTGCATTAGAACAGTGTACCGTTAATTGAAGACATTGAAGTGAACGCTCAAGTAAACTACCAAACTTTATCGATCTGACCTAGATCGATGCCCAAACTGTCATCAATTGAAGGCAAGAGTACAGCCTATTTTGGATTTGTTTAGCATGTAATATTCGTGGAGATACACGTGAAGCTAACTAAAATCAATGTAGAAACTTGGACAGAAACCACACCAAATTGTAACAACTACGGCCTAACAGTGACGTACGTGGTGAGTAATTGGATCACGCAAAGATTTGGTCCCACTCCCAGTTCTTTATCGGATTCTGTTACTAACTACTAGTATTATATTGTGGATGCAGCCTGATGCCAGTTGCAGTAAATTAAGCTGTTCCCTGTTGATCCAGATTAATTCGCAATATATGCAGCCATCATATGAAAGACGTGATAACAAGTATATATCTTCATATATGTTAAGGTTGCATTAGACTATGTTAAGATCCTAATTAACTTAAAGATCCAGTTAATTACTTGATTAGGCTTTGCAAGATGAAACCTTCAGTTGTGTATATTATTGTAACTGAAGAAATAAAGGTGAAACAAAATGCCTTTTCTGGTATCTTCAAGTTTCATGTGTGATCCAGTAGTCAATGGACATATAGGATATATATTGTCCTCGGGATGATAGCAAGAGATGTGCTTCTATATATATTTTTTAAGTTGCACAAATATTAAAGCGTGAATGAAGGATGAACAGTGATTAATTACCCCTTTACTTGCTTTAAAATTTATACAACTAGTTTTGGTTACTATTGAACACACCAGCAGACACCGCAGTGCCCAATGATGGAGCATAAAAAAACAGCCGAAGGCAGGAATTATTAGCTCAATGTATGATATACATAATTGACAAAGTTGTTCTGTCATACTTGCAACATTGTTGCTTCCAGCGATGCACATTAATGATGGGCTGAAAAGGATTGTTTCGCTAATAAACATCTGCCCGTACAATATGTCCATATCAGGTTTCTTATCAGAATGAGTTACTCTTCAGTCGAGCGAGACTATCAAGCTCTTGCACACACAGTTAGGGAATATAAATAAAAGAAAATCTTACAAGACAGATCTGATGAAATGTTTATCCTGTGGTTCTGAATCTCTAGATACTACAATCTTTTCTCTGATTAGTAGAAATTTAATTTGTATGAACTGATCACCATTGTGTAGATGGACTCATTATCTATCACAAATCTGCAGTAATGTTAGCGTATTATGCCATATATTCTACATTAAGATATATTGCTATAATCATGGATGATTTGAATTGGCCAGTAGACATCAGATACATCATGTCACCCTCCTATACTCCAAATAGAAGTTACTGAGAAAAGGATATATATATTGGTGTCTCAACGACACTAACAACGAAGGCAGCATTGGTGTCTTTTGTCCTTGTAGCTAGATGTCTAGCTAGGTACTTATATATCTGAATTCTACTGTGGCATGCTTGCCAATTCATCCATTAGCTAGATTACTTGCAGAAACTACCAAAATGAAAGCAAAGTTTCTTCCTGTCACATCTACTCACATTATTGAACACAAAAAAAAATCATGAGGCCACGTGTTGCTCCTGAGGACCCAGGAGGCGATGCCCCCCTTCCTTCAAGACTCAAGAGCTCCCAGCCTCCTCGTCCCTCCTTGCAGCCGTGGTCGATGCTTGCAAAGCCTTACTAAGTTGTTGGGGGTATTTGTTGAGGATAATTGCCCTAAGGTATTGCAGGCTGATCGTTGTTGGTTCGTGGTTCTGATGTGCAAGTCACTCCACCATGGTGAAGGCTCTGTGTTGCAACTGGTCAGGGTCCTTTGTACAGGCAAGTCATCATCGGTGAGCCCGTGGGAGGTAGGGGAGGAGATGTTGCTGTCTACTTTCTTGCGCTCCATCCTCTTCATTGCGGTGAGAACCAAGGGGCCACCTCCTCGCCATCTTCTATCCATAGCTATGTTGCTGGCCAACCTCTTGGGTTTTCCTGCTTGCGATGGTTGTCCATACTCTTGCTGTGGCTGGTTGTGCTGGTGGCTGACGTTCGATGGTGTTTGTGCTAGTGCTAGTGTAGTCCAGTGTACCATGGTGGGCTCACTCGGTGAGTTATGGTGTGGCTACAGCCGTGGTGTGGTGTGCACCCTATTAATGGCTACACTTAAAGCCCTTGCAAGCTTTGCGGTTCCTTAGTTTGTGCAGTTCCTTGTTGTTAACCAGCTTTAGCCTTTGTTATTTGTAAGTTAGGTGAGGGTCGTATTTTGTTGTTGCTCCACAATGTACTGGTCTTGTTGGGCAACTGGTGTCATGGTGGGAGTTCCAGGTTTGGGACTCCTCCGTTGATGTCCCCCATTTTAGGCCGGTGGTCGATGTATATGTTGTTTTTCAACCAGGGGATTGTGTGATATTCTCTTTTTCTAAAATGAATGGTAGAGCTCTTGTCCTTAGTTTTAATAAAAAAACATTATTGAACACATTGAAACATGCTATGTATATCCAATTATTCACATGAACATATATATGATGTGAGTACAGGAATACTGGAGGTGGCCGGTCGCATCTAAAAAGAATATTGGAGGTTCTCACTTTGTGCAAAACGGAAGTGCTACTTCTGAACCTTACAGTGGAATCTTTACCAATTTCACAAGTTGCAGGTTGGCAACCATATTACATAGTTTGTTTAAACCAGAGAAGCAATTATAAAAACCAGGTTGTTGAAGGGAAGTCTAACCAATTAGGCTGCTTCATGCAGCAATGCTAATGGAAATTAGGACAGATGCGCATAGTTTGATAGGCCCTCTTGACAGTGATAGTGATTGTCGTGACGACCAACGACAATTCACGAGATCAAACAAGTATATACTATTCAAGTATAGATCACATTATAGCCTGCAATTGCATGATTAGTTCATACTGACTGAAACCTGGCTAGCCGCACAAGACCTGAAATTTCTACGTAAGTACATGTGTATGCATGTAGATCTACCCACCATAACCGTTTTGGTTGTAACCATATTGGGTGACTGGTGACGGTGAAGTGGTTATAACCATATTGGGTAGCTGGTGACGGTGAAGTCACATATATATAAGAGGGATGAATTGTACTCCACACTACTCTCTCCCAATATATCATGTGTGTTAGTCTTTAAGCATGCTAATTTGTACAAAGTGAGGCTGTAGAAGGTGCCTAGTACAATACTGAGCTCAACATATATATGAGAGTTGGTTGTTTGATCAGTAGATTCAAGACATGTTAGGGAAAGGGTACATGCAAATTGGATGGTAGTATATGGCTATACGCAGTAGACCAAGTGAAAAATGCCCTCTGTTTAGATTTCTCCTCTTCCTTGCAGCTCAAACTTCACAATACACATGCCAAAATCAGTGCCTTGTTCATCTGACTGGCACTCAACTTCTGGAACTAATCATCTTTTTGGGAAAATATTATATTGTTGACCAGTAGCAATTAAGGTAAGACAGAAAGCTTCCAATGAGCGGTGTTACATATATGTACAATTCAAACTTCAGAGTGTGCAATTTTACCTCGACGTCACTACTCCCATGTGAGGGAAGGTAGTTGAGTGTTTGGTAAAAGATTAACTAACTGTGTGAATTGTCTCTCTTTAGTTTTTATTGGTTCTTCAGTTACCAAGACACAAGAAAAAAAGGAAAAGAAAGCAAGTATTTGATATAGATAGAGAAGACTCAAACAAAGTATTGTTAACGCATTGCATCTAAACCACCATAGTACAACGCAGTGCTCTTTTAGAGAAACCATTTACATGTAGTTAGCTTGGCCGTAGATCTACATTAGCACGCCTGAAATATAAACAGGACTCCATTAGAGAATATAATTAACTTACCTGCATCAATGCCCTGCACTTTATATTCTTTTCGTTGCTTATGCATGCCTGCATCACACAGTGATATACAGTGTTATGATGTGTACATGTCATAGTCTCTTAAACATATATTCCTTTTTTCTTCTCTATTTCTGGTCACTGCTCACAACCAAACTAGTATGCATGTACACTAGAATCCTAGGACCGCAGGATCATTCCAATTGCACAACTAGTCTTCTCAAAGGCTTTAATTAGTGTACAAGTACAGCTAGTCCCCCTTAACACTACCAAAAACAAATTGAGGGAGCAAACCCAGCTATTACACGTACATAAGCTATGATTAATACTTTAACGGTTTATAGCTTTTCTTTTCAACATAGAACACTAGAAATTTCAAGAATTTATAGTGACCACTGTTCTCCCTAACGATCAAAACTCACGCGATCACAGTTGACACCAGTGCAACACAGCTAAACACACAAGGAAGTTTTTTTGTTGCTGCGGAAGGATGCAGCTTTTCGTGTTGCTTTCCATTGCTTAAATAGATACAAAAATCTAATCAATCACGTTAGTCACGGCCACCACTCACGGCCACTAATGACTCAAGAAACTAGAAAAGGAAACAGCGTGAGCAAATTACGTGAAGAGCAAAATAGACGTGCATGGATTGGAAGATTCCATGCTCACACTAATGACAGAAGGAAATCCAAAGTTTCCATACTCACACTAATGACAGAAGGAAATCAAAAAACAACGAGATTACCTAACAAACTCCCCCTAATCTAGTTGTTCTGGATGTTGACGACGCCGAGCTTCGCGCGCAGGTCCTGAAACTTGACCCGCCCGAGTGATTTTGTCATAATGTCCGCCAGCTGATCGTCGGTGTGGACATGCTCGACGACAACCTTGCCGTCTTCGACGCACTGCCTGATGAAGTGGTAGCGCGTCTCAATGTGCTTGCTCCAGTCGTGAAGTACCGGGTTCTTGCACAATTGTATTGCAGATTTGTTGTCCACGAGTAGAGTAACAAAGATCGGTCTCCTTGCCGCAGGACTCCAAGCAGCTGCGTGAGCCAAACACCTTGGCACGCCGCAGTGGTCGCGGCGATGTACTCCGCCTCGCACGATGATAATGCAACCACCTTTTGTTTCTGTGATTGCCAACTCACGGGACTCCCCCCGAGAACGAACACCACACCAGTAGTGCTCTTCCTGTCATCGACATCGCCGGCCATGTCAGCGTCGCTGTATCCAACAAGCCTTTCTCTTGCAGTGTCCCTGGCGTAGCGACACCCATATCCTAGAGTGCCTGCTATGTACCTGAGAATGTGCTTGATGGCGCTCCAGTGCTCGGATGTAGGCGACTCCATGAAGCGACTGACATAGCCAACCACGAACGATATGTCGGGCCGCGTATGCACCAAGTAACGAAGGCTCCCGACGATGCTTCGATAGAGCGTCTTGTCCACCGGAGGATTTGAACTTTGCTTGCTTAGTTTCAACCGTGGCTCCATTGGCACATGAACCGGGTTGCAGCCAGTCATGCCGGCCTTCTCAAGTACCTTTGCCGCGTACGTGCTCTGTCGCAACATAACTTCGCCGGCGCCCTGGTGAACTTCTATGCCGAGGTAGTAACTGAGCTTGCCAAGATCGCTCATTTGGAATTTAGACTTCATCTCCTCCTTGAACAAATCAATGGCCTTAGCGTGTGCACACGTCACGATGAGATCGTCGACGTACACACCCAGGAGTAGCCGCTCTTGCTTGTGCCTCGAGTATACACGGCGTGCTCCATCTCGTTCTTGTGAAACCCAAGTGACAACAAAGTGTTGTCGAGCTTATGCTCCACGACGACGGAGCTCGCCGCAGTCTGCATCGCTTTGTGCAAGCGCATGACTTTGTCCTCGTCGCCGTCGCGGACGAAGCTGGGTGGCTGCGTCACGTAAACTTCCTCCTCAAGGTCCCCGTTCAGGAACGCAGACTTGACGTCAAGATGGAGAATGTCCCACCCGCATGGGCGGCGACGGCCAGAGCAACGGACCGAGTCCGGTGTGCCACCGCACGAATACCTCGTCGAAGTCGATGCCGGCACGCTGAACATAGCCTTTTGCGACCAGCCTGGCCTTGTGCTTGATCACCTCGCCAACGCTATTTTTCTTTAACTTAAACACCCACTTGAGTCCAATTGGACGCTTTCCTGCAGGCAATTCAGTTTGAGTCCATGTCCCATTGTCCATGATCGAACTTAGCTCATCGAGCATTGCCATGCGCCAACATGCATGCGGCTCAGCCTCCGCAAACGTTGCCGGCTCCTCACCAGAAGCCAGCAGGAGCTCCTCCGGGTCTAGCTCAACCTGCTCGGTGGTGTCGTACACGTTCTGCACGGCGCGGTACCGTCGTGGCCCTTCGTCATCCCCGAGTACAGATGCGGGCATTGCGTCCACAGGTGGGGATATGAAATCCACGCCATTTGGCTCAGGTGTCGGAGGAGCGCGGATGGGCGTCGGTGTTGCTGGCTCTGGTGGTTGTTCAGACTCAACTGGTGATGTATCTCCCCCATGTTGCGGTGACGCGCCACTGCCCGTCGCGACGGCAGGTACCGAGTACTCCACACTGAAAGTCTTCGAGCCGCGATCGCTGTCGTACACGCCTAACCGGCACTCGCCGAAAATGGCGCCACGCGCCACGTACGCGCCTCTTCACCGGTCAGACTCAGACGCCTTGGAGCCGTGCTCATAGCCGATGAAGACATGGGGAAGTCGCGGTCGCCGAGCTTTAGGTTCGCCGCGTCACCTTGACGCGCGCAACGCACCCAAAAGTACGAAAGAAATGCACCGCCGCTTACCATGCCATGCCTCGACGGCGCCATGCCTTGCACGCTCTGGGTCGGTGAGCAGTTTAGTATGAATACTGCCGTGCTCACTGCCTCCCCCCAGAACGCACTTGGCATCTTGCGCGCCTTGAGCAGACACCTCGCCATGGAGACCACCGTTTGGTTGCGATGTTCCACGACGCCGTTTTGCTGTGGTGAATACGACGCCGTGAGTTGTCTGTGCATGCCTTGTTCTGCACAATACTCCCCAAACTCCACCGACGTAAACTCGCCGCCGTGGTCTGTCCGCAACGTGCGAAGTTTGCGGCCAGTCTCCACTTCCACGCTGGCCTGGAACTTCTTGATCGCCGTCGGCGCTTCATCCTTGCTTGCCAGCAGGACAACCCACATGTACCGCAACATGTCATCGACGAGAAGCAAGAAGTACTTCCTCCCACCGTGTGTTGTTGGTGTGATGGGGCCGCAGAGGTCACAGTGCACAAGATCGAGACGATCCTTGGCGCGGTAGCTTGAGGCTTGTGGAAACGGAGCTCGACGCCGCTTCCCAACCAAACACGATCGCACAACCGCCGACGTGCTCAATCGAGGGAGACCGCGCACCAAGCTCGCGCACTATCCGCCGGAGCGAGTCGGTTTAGGTGCCCAAACCGACCATGCGAGCCATGCGTCATCGCCGGTCGTTGCGTATATACACACCGGTTTTGTGACGCTGAGTGAGATCACATACAACCGGTTTGTTTGTCGCGCTACCTTGGCAAGAAGTTGCCGCCACGGTCTCGCACACACATGATGCCGTTCTTGATGAGTACTTCGCAGCCCACCTCGTCGAGCTGTCCCAGCGAGATGATGTTACTACGCAGCTTGGGGATGAAGTACACATTGGTGAGGACTCGGTGCCGTCCACCGACCGCCGTGAACAGGACTGAGCCGCGCCCCCTGATTTCCACCAGTGAGCCATCGCCAAAGCGAACAGACCCGAAGACGTCGCCGTCCAACTCGGTGAACGCTGCTCTATCGTCAGTCATGTGGTTTGAAGCTCTGGTGTCAAGATACCACACCGCGTCCTTCATGTCATGTTCCTTGCCGAGGTGTACTTCAGCGCGCTCCTCATTCAGGAAGACGGAGCCACCGCCACCAACAGGCTTGTCATGCGCCGTGGTAAGCGCCGCGACCTGAGCCATGAGCAAGGCCGGCTCCTCGTCCTCCACCTGCGTGAGATTAGCCGCCTCGTCCCTCTTCTTCTTCCTGCAATCGCGAGCCCAAGGTGCCGGTTTATCACAAGACGCACTGTCCTTTTGACATTTCGACCTGCACCGGGTGCCTTGCTATTGCCATCGCGTGCGCCCTCCCTCCTTGCCGCGCATGTCTCGCGACTTGCCGCGGCGCTTGTTCTCGTGTAGCCGCTCCACCATCGCCGAGGAACCGTCCCGCCACGTCGCCGCATGCGCGACGAGCCATTCTTCCTCCGACAGCAGGAGCTTGCCACCTCCTCTCCGCGCCTCCGCCGACCGCTCCTCGGTCGCTGAAACGACCGGTTAAATCTTCCATTGAGAGGGTGCTCAAATCAAGCGGCACTCGACGGACATGGCTAGCTGGGAGTAGCGCTTGGGAATGACGCGCAGGAATTTTTCCATCACGCGTTTTTTCGTGATCTCATCACCGAGCATGGAGAGTTTGCTGACAATGCCGGTTAGACGCAAGGACAACTCGTTGATCGTCTCACCGGATTTGTGCTTGAACTCATCAAACTCGGTCCTGAGAGTTTGCGCTTTAGCGTCGCGAACACGTTCAGAGCCCATGCGTAGGGTCCTGATCGTCTCCCACGCATCCTTCGTCGTAGGCTTCACCGCCAGAGTTGCAAGCATCTCCGGCGGCACGGCGCGGAGGATCGCCTCCAGCGCCATGCGGTCGTTGCGGTACCGACTTCGTCCGTGGACGCCCCGGCACCCTCAACACCGCCACAGCCTCTCACCGCAGGATGACCTCATCAAGAGGACCCAATCGCCGTAGTTTGATCGTGTCGAGTGGGGTAGGTAGTTGTCCCGATCGGCTCCCTCATCACCGCGCAGAGCGCAAGCTCGCGCCCCGGCCGCTTGCATTGGATCGCGCAGATGATTTCTCGCCGTCGCCATCCTTGCCCTTTGTGCCAGACATCACAAAGGTGCCGAAAGACGCGATAAACAGGCTCTGATACCACTTGTTCTCCCTAACGATCAAAACTCACGCGATCACAGTTGACACCAGTGCAACACAGCTAAACACACAAGGAAGTTTTTTTGTTGCTGCGGAAGGATGCAGTTTTTCTTGTTGCTTTCCATTGCTTAAATAGATACAAAAATCTAATCAATCACGTTAGTCACGGCCACCACTCATGGCCACTAATGACTCAAGAAACTAGAAAAGGAAACAGCGTGAGCAAATTACGTGAAGAGCAAAACAGACGCGCATGGATTGGAAGATTCCATACTCACACTAACGACAGAAGGAAATCCAAAGTTTCCATACTCACACTAATGACAAGGAAATCCAAAAACAACGAGATTACCTAACAACCACATCCTATGCATGTTCCTGTGGGCAAAACTGAAACCAAGATGGTTTCTCCCAGGCCTCTTGGTCTTCCCCACATCATTCAGATCATGGTATATATGCAACTAATTCAGCACTTGACCTTCGTTATATGTTTCATACGCACTGTCTAATCAAGCCTCCTCAAACTAAATAATTTGATAAGTGAATGAAAAATATATTCTACTCCCGGGAGTAGTTATTCTCACCTTTGAAATATCACCTAAACGAACTTAGATTACTCTTTTATCGCTTTCGGTATACTCATATACTAATTATAAGATGTTCCAATATGAACCACGTGAAAAAATTGTAAGAGAGTGCATAGTTTTTAGCGTATTTTGCAAATACATTCTGTCGACGATCGGGACCGTCGACCGCAAAGAAAGAGGGTGAAGGGTAGTACGGAGGGCGAGGCCCAGAGTTTCGCTCGTCCGGGAGGTACCCTCGGCGGGCATACTAAACAGGGGGGCCAGCACAATCAAACAGGGGACACAAGATCTATACTGGTTCGGGCCGAACGCCCTACCCATTCGGATGTTGGTACTCAGATTGCCTTTGATGCCGATGGTCGCACCGCCTTTACAAATGAGAGCTAGGGTTCCAATATGAGAGTGCCAGAGCCTAGTTCGTGGGGTGTCGTCAAGGAAGAAGAAGCCCTCCTCCAGAGGGCCCCGCCTCCTTATACTACCGAAAGGGGGGTTACATTGGGGATTGGGAGCTGAGAGGATGAAGGGACTCATGCCGGAAAGCCCTTGTCTTGGTGACTAGTCTTGTCTGGCCTTGCCCTACGCCGGGTTATTAGACTCTCCGAGCAAAGCAGGTGTGAGACCCCGTTCTGATGAACAGGAACCTCCATGTGATTACTGTGCTATTCCCGGATCAAGAGCTAGCACTCACATGTTTACAACTTTCAGATCACAATCATACTTGCAAGCAAATGTAAAGACTTACATAATCAATAATTATACAGAGTTCAAGACAAATTTAAACCATTTTAACAATGGAAATTAAGAACGGAAACCAAAAGGAAATCGAAACTCCCAACAAATTTTGCGGTTTCCCACTAAACCTCGTGCAATCGACTAGGCAACCTAGAAGAGACTATCGTCAAAACCCCGAGACTCGCTTGAAAGAACGATCGTCTCGCGGATCGCATCTTCTTCCTCCGAGACAAGAGATGCAAGATTGAGTACATTGGTACTCAAAGAAGACTTATATTGGTTTACGATGCAAATAAATAATTATGCAAAGCTGAGCAATGGACAAAGCTATGGTTATTTTGCGATTGCATGAAACATTAAAAAGAGTAAGCATAATAGATTGCAACATCGCATTTTAATAAAAGCAATTAAAAGACGTAATGATAAGCAAATATTCCAGTTTTTAACCCGATCTACCCGACTACATATAACCCCTGTCGATCCTTTGACACAAAAGATGGTTACAAAATGGTTTCCAAAAACCACCACCCATTTTTGAAAGCACACGAAAGACTCTAGCATGGAATAACGTCACCAAGTGCCTTGACCAAGGGCGCGCTAATCGATTAGATTTATACTCGCAGAGTTGTACAGCTTTACCCACAAGGAATGATCAACCTCTTTGCTGTGCCGCTTAACACACTTCCTTTGGTGTGTAGGCAAGGAGATCATACTGAGCCGCTACATTATCTAGACGTGGCTTTACACCACCGGACGTTAACCTCGCCTCAAGACAGAGACACTCACCCAAGCCGTGGATCCACATTTATCACACACACACCACGCTCTCTCCCAGGCAAGGCGTACACCGCTGCATTGGTATGTAGAAACCCTATAGACAAACCGACCGAATGCTGTGCAATCTCCCCGCTTCCATAGATGCAAAGCCACATCTAAACAACTTAATAGGCTAAGACCCGCCCATACAAGCCCTCGTGGTTGTACGAAAAACATGGATTCACCGTCCCATAGCTCGGTCCTTAATCCGACACAGGCGATACTCCACCCTAGCTACGTGCATATCCTTTTGCACAACCGGCTAGTGCCAAATAATCACCCGCGTCAAACCATAGTTTTGTTTGAGGGTTTTTAGCAAAATATAACCAACCATTTTCCAAAAAGATCATATATAGGTTGAAAGAGTGAAAAGAGGTAACGCAAAGCTTTGAGCAAGAATATTAGGCTAGCGATTATACCCAAACACGACATTAAATATGTCTAGTTCAACTAAGGTTTACAAGGTTCACATGTCCATACAGATTGAGGCAAACCATAATTTACAGGATTAACTACAGTTCTAACCCCAAATTAGCTCTTTTACGGAGAATTATCCGGATGCACTGTACATAAGCAAAAACAACAGAAAGTAGGTGAATTATCATGCTCAACGTGATCAAGGAGTTGCTTGCCTTGCAAATCACTGTCAGGAATAAAATCCGGATCTGCAGAACAGTCTTCTTCTTCTTCGATGATGTCGGTTTCTACTCGTCGAGAACAAAAAGAAAAAGAGAATATTAGCAACTCCAAATGGCAAAAAGAAAATGTCGACGATCGGGACCGTCGACCGCAGAGAAAGAGGGGGAAGGATCGTACGGAGGGCAAGGCCCAGAGCTTCGTTCGTCTGGGTGGCACCCTCGGCGGGCGCACTAAGTAGGGGAACCTGTGCAACCAAATAGGAGACGCAAGGTTTATACTGGTTCGGGCCGAACCCCTACTCCAGTTCGTGTGGTGGCGTTGTATTCTCTTCAGTACAGGTGACTGCACAAAGTTTACAAGCGAGGGTGCTAATGGCTTAGCGAGATGGGTTCGGTTGCGATTGCCCCTCCTACGGGGGTTCCTGCCTCCTTTTATACGAAAGGAAGGGGCAGGTTACATCGAGAATTGGGAAAGGACGAGATGACCTACACTAAGAGCTTCGGTCCTTCGTTCTGCTGACTGATCATCGCCCGTCTTGCCCATGCTGGGTCGGTAGCTTAGTTGGTCAGGGCGGTTAGGTACTTCCCCGGGAAACGGCGTACCTGCCCTCTGCGAACCTTACGAGTGTTGACGTTGCTGCGCATGACGTGGGTGTTGCCTCGGGAGAGGGCGTGTCTTCGTCATCGTTACATGACCGCCGATGGGATCGAGAGCACGACTTGGCGATCATTAAACCATCTTGGGAGATGGCCACCGCTCTTGTATAGTCACTGATTGTCTCCATCCGTGGGGCACGTGGTCGTTGGCGGTGGAGGCCTTGACACGCGCCCTTGGCGGGGTTGCCTTGGATTGGTGAGTCGGGGACCCGTCTCGCCGCGGAGGTCGGGAGCCTAGCTCGGTCGGGGTCGGGGGACCCCGTCCCGCTGCAGAGGTCGGGAGCCCAGCTCGGTCGGGGTCGGGGGACCCCGTCCCGCTGCGGAGGTCGGGAGCCCGGCCCGCCAGGTCGGGGAAGAGCTCGGAGAGGTCCCCGGTGGCCTCTTGAGACCTTTGGTCGGATCCCGACTGGTAACGATGCGCTTTCGGCGCCGGGCCAGTAGACGAGACGTCTCGCTGGGCTTAGGAACAGTCCCCCGTGTACGGAGGGGGAACGGCCACATGTCAGGGAGACGCGCGCGCAGTGTCCGATCCCGACAAAAATGATGGATAAACAGCAAACACAACTCGAATCAAACAGAGATGCTATTCATGAAATATTTGAATTTAAACATCGAATTATAGATGCTAAAATTATTTGAAGTGAAAAGATTATTCATTAGCTTCTTTGGAAGGAAAACTATGCTCACACAACAACAAAACCAGAGCTCTCTGTCTTTCTCAAACTTTCCAAGAAGATAGCACTTGAAAAACTATATCATCTAGGGTTATAAACCTAACAAGATTGATGTCCATTAACTACATAAATTAAAGTTTAAGTCTTGAATTAGCTAGAGCATACTTTAATTATCAAATCCAACAACTTCTTTTAACTTTTAGAGTTTGCATGAAGCTTGAAAACTATTGTTGAAAATGCTTGGTTGAACTCTAGACTTAGCTACAAAACTGGCTAAGGAAAGAGGACTAAATCATATCACTTAAGGTTATTACACTTATGAAAACTAAGTGAACCAAAGCTCTAAAACAGAATATTTTTCTGGAATCTGGTAGAACAAACTTTGGTTATCATTTCCACACTATTCTTCCAAAATTTCTTACTTGGATAAGTTATTTTACACAGTTGAAAAAGCTTAGTTGTTTCAATCATTCAGCAAAACATAAAAAGTAGACTCATTCCCTTAACTTGTTTTGCATACAAGCCTTAACAAAATATCATTCTTTTTCCAGAATCTACTAGAATATACTTTGTGAAGTGCTTCTATACCATTTTTACATTTCTTCTTGTTCATATAATCCATTTTATCATATGTTGAAAAGGGCTATATGAACACAAAAAACTAACTTATAACCTTTCAATCTTTCACTTTCATTTATTACTAAACCATTCAACATCTTTTATCCATTTTCTTCCTGACATCAGGGCATGATCTTAAAAACATTCTAAAAGTGAATTTGAAGTGTTTTGAACTTGTTCATAGCAAATTACATCTATTTCGGTTATAACTAGTACTGTTTTTCTTAATTTAAACAACTACCACATATACTTTTCTTTAAGTATTTTCACAAGAGCAACTCCCCATGATTTATGTCCCAATAGGATGAACTTTTAAACATTCAAACTTTAATCCTTTCTTTCATTTACTCAATTTCATTTTTCATGCTTAGCATTCATTTTTGAGCAAACATGATATATAATAAAGTATCATGGGAACATTTGGTTTATTTGGAATACTCATAACCCAGGGACTCTACAAAAATTTACTTTTCCTAAATTGGATCATCCCAAAAATATTTTATTCAGATCACCCTATTTACACTTATGCTTCTCTTTAATTTTTTCTAAAATCACATTTTACTCATCTACAAAAATCTTTGTATATTCAGAAACTACAGAATTTTATACGAATTTAGAAATTTGTTTCACTCAATTTGGCCAGATGATTCAAAAGTTACAAGCATTTGAATTTTGGCTGGTTTCTGAAAATCATTCAAAAATTGAAAATACGTTTTCGTTCGGAGGAAACGGTTTCCGCCGCGCGCGCCAAAACTGAGTTCAAACCCGCGGCCTCGATGACGTGTGGGGTCCACCGGTCAGCGACTCAAAGCAGAGCGCCGGGGACTCTTGCTCGCCGCCGGCGAAGCAGCCTCGCCGCGGCGGAATGGGCAGCGGCATGAGCACTAGCAAGCCAAGGCTAACCTAGGAGAGGTGTTTGCTTGCCGGAAGAGAAACGGAGCAAGGCTGCCACCGCGAGGGTGCAGCGGCGCCATGGCCGCGACGGCGAAGACCTCACTAACGGCCATCTTTCCGGCGATCTAGGGCTAGGCGAGCTACAGTGACTCTAGGGGATTCGAGTTCACCTGATGGCTGGGTCGGAGAAGGCCCCAGACACGCTGCCACCGTGCGCCGGCCGTGAGGAAAAAGAGCGGCGGCTCGACGGCGCTGCAGGCGAAATGAGGCCAGAATGGCGGTTGATCAGTAATCCTTGGGTGCTAGAGAAGCTCGAGGAGCAATCAATTAGGAGGATCGAGGAGGAACTCACCCGATTCAACGTTTTCCCCCTTTTCGGGCTCCTCCGGCTCAACGAGGAAGATGACGCCCCTTGAGGCTCTCGGCTCGGCAAAATGGGAAAGTGAGGAGCAGCAGAGCAATGCGACGCGAACAAAAGGGCTAGGCTTCGGTTTTGGCTCGAGTTGAAGTGAATGACTTCGGTCGTTGCTTCTGTGCCGAGCGCAACGAAGCTAGCCTCACCTCCAAAACGGCTCGACCGGAACCAAGTGAGCATAGGCGAGGTGGAGGAGCTCTACTCGCGACGTGGAGGTGAGCTGCGCCGGACAGAGTGGTTGATGGTCGGACGCGAAGGACGAGCGAGATCGCGACTTCGGCTCGGCCAGGAGAAGAAAGGAAGAAAGAAATCGCGAATCGAGGTCGACATGTGGGGTGGGGCCCACTGGCAGTGAGACAAAGTCTCGCCTCAACTGACCAGCTCGTCAACGATTCAACAGGGCCGGGCCCACTTGTCAGCGAGACGAAATGTTTAATGTGACAAGACAGAACGGGAAAACTCTAGATTTTGTATTTGTTTAAGCCCTAAACTAATTCCAGATTTTTCCAACCTTTTTGACCAAGGCTTACTGAGAGTCACACGTCTACTGGAAAATTTTGAGACAAAAACTCCTTTTGGGAAATTTGTTCAAATTCTGACACTGTACCCTGGTCCCAAACTTTGATTTCGGTTTTTGATTTAATTACAGGTTCATTTTCTAGGATTTATTTTTGAAACTTTTTGGAGAGGTTCCAATCCTCATAATTAGATCACTGTAAAATTTTCAAATCACAAACATGAGCCATTATTTTATAAAAATTCTGACAATCATTTTCCTTACATTTTGGACCCACTGTATTTGAATTTTTAAGAGGCTTATTTCAATTCATTTAATTATAAAATTTTTACCAGTGATGCATCATATCTCCAGGGATTTATATAAATTTTCTTGGCTTTTCTTGACATTGGTTATTTTTCTTTCCACTTTTTGATTCACTGTTTTTAGCCAAAAAGTATATACATATTTTATTTATCTTGACCCTAAGTTCATAAAAATTCTACTTACTGATCAAACATTATGACAAGCTTAAGTAAGACTCATGGTAAAATTTTCTAAATTTTATTTTCATCTTTTTACCTTTTTCTTTGTTTTCCTCTTTTTATTAAATCTTTTCACATAACACAAAGTCTAAGAAATTTTAATTGGAGCAAACAACGTTAAAACCTCAGAAACACTTGTTCTCAATTTTATACCGTACACCTTTTACTGTTCTAAACTTTCAGGATGTTACAGCAGGTCGCTGCTTCCTCGGGAAACAGCGCACCCACTCTCTGCGGTTTTGTCAGATGATGACGTTGCCATGCGTGGCCCCAGCGCTGCCTAAGGTGAGAGGACTCCCATGCTGTACGCGACTGGATGATGGGACTGAGGCTTTGACTTTGGCGACCTTCGTGCTGCCTCGGGAAGGAGCCACCTGCTTCTGTGCGGTCGCTTCAGGCGGTCGCGATTGTTGGACACGTGGTTAACGACCAGTGGAGGACCCGATGCTCGACCCTTGGCGGAGACCGGGATCGGGCTGGTCGGAGGTCGGGGGAGCCCGGTCTGTGACGGAGGTTGAACGCCCTGCTAGGTCGGGAAAGAGCTCGAGGCGGTCGGCTTGGTCGGGAAAGAGCTCCTTTATGGCCTTGCGGGACCTTCGGTCGGAGCCTAGCTCGAAACAGTCCGATTGGTGCTCCGGACTGGCGGTTCGGGGACGTCTCCGCCCGAGGTAGGGAATAGTCCCCCGATCCTAGAGGAGGGCAGCTCAAAGCCCCGGGGGGCCACGTGTCAGGGTGACCGATCCCCGACAACCAGCCCCCAAGGCTCAAGAAGCGGTCTGAGACTTCTAGGCACTCTTGAGTCTGAGATCTTCTTGGGAAGGGATCGCCCCCCCTTCGGCCGGGCTCGAGGTTTCTGGGGCTCACCTTCAGGCCGAGAGAAGGCCTCCCCGGGGCGCACACTTGGATCCCGATATCTTGTTTCCCCAGGTGGGCTCAGAAAGCCCGGGGGGCCTCGTGGACAGGGAAGTTGGAGGAATAGGGTCTGGCGGATGTGTGGAGAGATGCGCCCGTACGGGGGTTTTGAAGGGCCCCTGGCGCCTCGGCTTCCGCCCGCCGGCTACGGGCGCGCCTTTTGAGGCGATGGTAACGATGGTAGGCGAGGCGTCTTTAAAAGTCGGAGGGGTCTCTTCCTTCAGGGTTTCGCTTCCCATTGCTCGTGCTCTTGCCTTCTTCTTCTTTGTCCTTCCGTGACCACGCCTTCTAGCCTTCGCTTGCAATCTTGTCCCCCCCCCCGACCTCGACCTCATGGCGAAGTCCGGGAGGAGCACGCTCACTGCGGAGCGGATGAAGGAGATGGAATCCTTGGGGCTCCTGGACCCATTCACCTGGCGGCTCCCGTCCGGGGAGAGCGTGCCGCGGCCTCGGGACGACGAGATCGTGAGCACAGAGCAGTACATGCTCTTCGGGCTGCGAACCCCGGAGAGCGATTTCTTGGCTGCGGTTCTTGCGCAGTGCGAGATCGAGCTCGTGAACCTGGTACCGAACTCCCTTCTCCTCCTTTCCATCTTCGCGCATCTTTGCGAGGGGTTCTTAGGCGTCCTTCCCACCCCCTCGTTTTTCTTCCGCTTTTACTCTTTGTCCTGCACCGCGAAGGATCCCGTCGTCGGGTGCCTTTACTTCCGGCTGCGGGCAGGGCTCCCTTGTTCCTTCCTCCAAATCCCGACCCGGGACTCGCTCGGGCCGTGGACGGAGAAATGGTTCTATCTGAAGAAGGGCGAGGGGAGCGGGCTTGCCTACAACGCAAGATCGCAATGAGGGGAAGCGAAACCCAGAGCTCGAGGACTCGGCGATCGACCGGCGGCGGTTGCCTTTATCCATATCTGCGCCATACGGGCCTCAAGGGCAAAGCGGTCGCGTTACGACTACTTATGAACCGGTGCTCCTCTCCGAGGAGGTTGCACCCTTCTTTGAGATCACCGAGGTGCGACGCCACCCGGAAAGCCACGAGGGTAAGCATTGTCCGACCTCCAATCCTTTCGGCCTTGGTCGGAGTTCCCTTATTTCTTGTCGCCTATTTCGACCTTGTAGCACCGGTCGGCCCGATCGCCTCGAGGATGCAGGAGATCTTCGAAGGCCGCCATCGCTCACGACTCGCGCAACGCCCCAAGAACGTCTTGGGACGTAGCAGCGAGGTAATAGCCTTTTACTTTGATCTTTGCCTCGGTTGTTCGGACTCGGATGCTTATTGTGGTGAGCTCGTGCAGACGACCAAAGAGCTCTGGGATACGGCGAAACAATTGCTACCGTTTCCCGGCCCAAACAAAGGCAAGAAGGGGGGCAAGAAGCCGGCTCTTGACGCCCCGAGGCAAGTCGCCAAGAAGCCCCACGTCAAGTGGGGCGATCGGGTCGTGGTGAATTTAGATTCCCCGAGCTTGGGGGTATCCGAGTCCGAGCTCGTTTCCATCGGGCCGCCTCTTTCGGTTCTTTTACTAATTCTTGCTTTTGTCAAGAATAGAGGCGCTTCGCGCGAGAGTCTGGTACGCGGCCGAGCCATGGGCTCGCAACAATCCTCGAGGGGAAGCCCTCCCGCCGCTGTCAAGGAACAGTCGCGCCAGGTACGGCCTCCGTATATTTTTCGTCATCCCGCCCCATCGCGGTGTTCGAGCGTCCGAGGAGCACCGACCTTCCCTGTGGTCCAGGGCGAGGCCGGGGAGGAGGACCACGAGGACGATCATCGTCTTGCGCCGCGACCAGACGCGCGGATGTCGTTGTCGCGCCCTCCGAGGAGGACGGCGGCCGAGGGAGGGGCGGTTGAGAGCGCCACGACCAAGGACGTCGTGATCGGCGCGCCGCCGGGAGCGCGGCCGAAGAAGGGTGCGGTTGAGGACGGCATCGATCATCGTGCCCCGTGGGGCGCCCCGGTGGAGTCTCGGAAGCGGAGGGTCGAATCGCCCGCAGGGGGTCCGGCAAAGAAGGCGAGGTTGCCGCGCATCCGCTCGCGCGCATAAGTTTTCTCCCGCTTAACTTCGTGGTGGTAGGGTCGACCGAGCATCTTCGATAATTTGTCGCGCAGCGATATATACTGGGGTGGTCGTGGCGCGACCCATCGCTCGACCGGTTCCTACCGTGGCGCTTTCGGTTGTTGCGCCCATGATCGAGGGCGGCGTTGCCGCCGTACCCCGGGTGGAGCCGCCCCGTGGAGTCGGAGTCGCCCAAAGAGCGAGCATCGATCGCCGAGCCGGCAATGAGTCGAGGCGCGGGCGACCGACCACCCTTGGCGCAGCCGAGGCCCCTTCCGCGATCGAGGCGGCGAGGGGCCGCTGAGCCGCCACGGCCGTAGGGTCCGGCCGCCATTACTCGGGCCGAGCGGATCTCCCCGGTCCTTCGGGGTGCCGATACATTCTGGCGCGGAGGCCGCCGGGACGAGCCGCTGGGAGCCGCCCGGTCCCGATGGCGCTGTCGACTGCCTTCACCGGAGAATCGGTTAGTGGAGGTAAGCACGGCCGTGTTGTCCCCTCCTTTTCCCCCTTTCTTTGTGATCATGGTGAGTTTTTCTTTGCCTTCAAGGGTGCGGATGGTCTCTGGGTACAAAGATCGCGCGAACACGTGCTCATCTTTCGGTCCCTATGTGGCGCCCTTGAAACCAATCGAGGGACACCGCTGGCTCGGCTTGTCTGCTGCGTGGCTAAGAGGAGGTCTCGCGCTGAAGGAGGCCCAGACCTCGAGCTCGCGGGCCGCCGGGTCGAGCGGGGCGCTGGGCCCGGAGGTCGGCGGGAGTTGAACACCGCGAGGGACCTCCACGCCACAGCGCTCTCCAAGGCCATCGAGGAGGAGCGGAGGGGCGCGGTGGTCGAGATCCAGCGCCTCAAGCTCGAGGTCTCCAACCTTCGATCGGAGATGGAGGTTGCCCAGCAAGGGGCGTTCTCCTCCAAACTCGAGGCCAAGGCGACCGAGCTTGAGAGGACAGTTGCGGGATTGGAGGCGAGGGCCACCGGAGCGGAAGCCAAGGCGGCTGAAGCCGAGGCCAAGAATGCCAGTCTTGAGGAGAAGCTGGCGCAGGTGGCTCGTGCGGGGAAAGACGCCTTGGCCCAGCTCCAGAGCGACCGTGACCGGGTTGATAAGGCCGAAGCCAAGGTCATCGCACTGCGGCGGAGGGTTTCCGACCTCGAACAGGAGAAGCTCGCCCGAGACATGTCTCTGTAAACTGAAGTTAGTGGATGGGTCGGGGGGCGAAAGATCCCCCCCTTGTAAAGACAAAATAATTTTTTGCTAAGTCTTATAGAGTTGTGTTTCTTTGGAAGACTTAGCTCATTTGTTGGTCTGTGACACCATTGCATACTTTGTGTGGGCTGCTTCATGGAAGGGTCGAACAATACTGGGTACGTGGCGTGTGGCGAGCACGTTCCTACAGACCCCGTAATGAGACCCACCGCCTTTCGCTTGAACTACCCAGTTTAGGCTGACCGAGTTGTCTGATGCCCGATGTTAATCCAACCGAGGCCTCGCCAAATCACTCTGGCTCGCACGACTTCGGCTGACAGTCGACCGAGCTAACTGATGCTCAAGGCAAATTTAACCGAGGCCTCGCCCGAAATCACTCGGGCTCGGGCACGACTCGGGTTGACATGTCTTGATAACTTGGCTGTGAGGAATTAGTCGGCTTGTTGCGACAGAGCGACTTATTGCGACCGAGATCATCCCTGGTAGTAATCTTAGGGGTCGCGACCTCCGGGTCCGGGAATGTCATCAGACCCGGGGCGCTCCTTGAGGACGTTCACTGGTCGGTAGCGCAGGGGAATAGCCGGCTTACTCCGATAAGAATCGTTTTACCGCGGCCTCCGAGCCCGGGAATGCATCGGGCTCGGGATGCTGACGTCCCTGAGGCAAACCCAGAGAAAACGGCCCCAACCGAGGCCTCACCTGGCAGTACTCAGGTTTGGGCACAACTCGGACTGGTCGGCCTGGGATAGCTCAGGCTGGACCAGATTTTAGGCCTTGGGTCTGACTCGGCGAGCTTGGTAATGCATTGAGCTCGGCAAGGCCCCCTCAGAGGGCGGTTTAGAAATTCGAACCTGGCCACTCGGCCCCGGAGGGAAGGTCGGCTTAGAACGACTGATCATCCCCGGTGGTGAATTCCCAACTGCGACCTCCGAGCCCGGGAAATGTCATCAGGCTCGGGGCGCCCTCTGAGAACGTTCAATGGTTGGCAGCACGGGGGGATGGCCGGCTTACCCCGATAACGATCGCTTTACTGCGGCCCCCGATCCTGGGAATGCCCAGGCTCGGGTTGTTCATCCCGGAGGCGAACCTAGAGAACGTGACCCTAGGCGCTGCAAAAAAAAAGAGCACGCATGGACGCCTCGAGGTCAAGCCCGCCGCGTGACCTCATGGTTGCCCTTATGGTCACGCCGCGGGGTCACGCCGTTTGAGGCGTCCTAAAAGAAACTTCTTTGGTTAAAAAGGAGGTGGACGGGACTCTGGACCCGAGGTCTTTTAGGATAGCGCAACCTTCGGCCGAAGGAAACTGCAACTTGAGGTTGTGACGGGACGCCATCCTTTCCACAAATCAAAAAGAGGTTAGTACCGGGAGCGAAGGAAATCTTTATTACGGGCGCGAACCTGGGCCGGACCAGGGCATGGCAATACAAAAAGCCCCGAGCATGCCCCGAATCGGGTTTGCTCAGAGCACAAGAACGAACACAGGAGCAAGGGAGGAGACACCTTAACTTAGAGGCGGGTGAAAGAAGAGCGCTAGGCGTAGAACCTCCGGAGCCGGCCTACGTTCCACGAGCTCGCGAGCTCCCTGCCATCGGGGACCGCCAGACGGTAAGCTCCTGCGCAGCTTGCTAAGACGACTCTGAAGGGGCCCTCCCACAGCGGGGACAGCTTGTTGGTGTGGGAGCGATCTTGGATTCGCCTTAGGACCAGGTCCCCAACGCGGAAGTCCCTGGGTCGGACAGCTCGGGCGGCATGCCTGCGGAGATCTTGTAGGTAACGCGCCGAGCGCAGCAGCGCGCGACACCTTACTTCTTCTGCCAAGGCGAGGTCGAGGGATCGCTCCCGCTCGAGGTCGACCCGGTCGACCGAACTCGCCCTGACGGAGCGGAGCGTGACTCGGCGGCAGGACGGCCTCGCCCCAAGACGAGCCGAAAGGGCTTGTTCTCGTTGTTCTTTGGTCGAGGTGCGAATGCACCAAAGGATCGTGGGGAGCTCGTCCACCCATGCCCGTCAGGCGACCGAGCTCGTCAAAACTCGCTTGAGCCCTTGGACGAGCTGCCCGTTGGCGCGCCGACCGCCTGCTGCTCGGGGTGGCTTACCGAGGTATACGCACTTTGGTTCCCATATCTCGCGCAGAACTCTTGGAACGACCACCGGTGAATCGTGTCCCATTGTCGGTGATGATCCCGCAAGGGACTCCGCACTGTGACCACAAAGGAACAGAAGAACCTTACCGCGGCCCTGGCGGTGATAGCGGAGACCGACTCTGCTTTAATCCACTTTGAAAAGGTGTCGATGGCCACGAACAGGAATTTCTTCCCCTCGACCGACCTCGAGAAGGGACCGAGGATGTCGAGGCCCCACGTCGAGAATGGCCAGGCGAGGGGAATGGTCTGCAGAGCGTAGGCCGGTTGCCTGACCTTCCGGGCGTGAAACTGACATGCCTGGCAAGTACGAACGATGCCCCGGGCATCTTCGAGCGTCGTCGGCCAGTAAAAAGCCCATCCTGAAGGTCTTCCCGACCATGGTCCTGAAAGAGGAGTGAGCGCCGCATAGGCCGGAGTGTATGTCGTTGAGCAGGTATTTACCTTCTTCTGGAGTGATGCATTTTGACAGAACGCCCAAAGCCCCCCGACGATAGAGCTGCCCGCCGACAAGCCTGTACGAGCCCGCATGTCATCGGAGCCTGCTTCTTTCGACTGGGGTGGCGGGGAGCTCCCCTTGGTCGAGGAACCTGATGAATGGATCCATCCATGACGGAACGCTTTTGAGGAAGGCCACCGGGTCCTCCTGGTCGTTAACGGACGGTGTGGCCAAGGTCTCAAAGATGACGTCCGGCGGAAGCTCGTCGCCGGATGATCCGAGCCTGGACAAAAGATCGGCGGTGGAATTGTCCTTCCTGGGTACGTGCTGGATTCTCAGGTTCCGGAGCCATCTTTCCATCTTGCGTACCTCGGCAAGGTACTTGGCCATCAGAGGTTCCGAACACTGGTAAACTTTGTTGTACTGGTTGACGACGAGCTGGGAGTCTCCTTTCACAATTAGGCGGCGGACGCCCAAGGACTTGCAAGCTCGAAGGCCGGCTAAGAGGGCCTCGTATTCCGCCGCGTTATTGGTGGCGGGGAAGCCGAAGCGGACCACATATCTCAGGTGGTCGCCCTGAGGGGTGACGAGAAGAATGCCGGCCCCAGAGCGCTCAAAGGACCTTGATCCGTCGAAGAACATGGTCCAAGGGTCTTCGGTCTCGACCTCGGGCTCGGGAGCAGGTTCCGCCGTTTGTTCGGCGACGGTCGCCAGCGCCGCGATTTGATGGCGGCGCGGACCGTGAAGCGAGATCGAACTCGGCCGGCCCATGGCCCACTTGGCGACGCGACCTCGGCCGTGGTTCTTGAGGATCTCCCGAGTGGGAGGCCGCTCGGGATAACCACCGCGTGCGCTTGGAAGTAGTGCCGAAGCTTCCGCGAAGCCATGAAGAGTGCATAGAGTAACTTTTGGACCAAGGGATAGCGCTCCTTTGGCCCGTGGAGTACTTCGCTGACGTAGTAGATTGGGTGCTGCCGCCCTGCCCGCTCGGCTACCAGACCGTGACCGACGGCCTAGGTCACGGCCGCGAGGTAGCAAGAAAGACTCACCGCCGCAGAGTCGCCAACAGAGGAGGCGCGAGAGGTATGCTTTGAGCTCGTCGAAGGATCGCTGGGCGGGGATCCACCAAGCCCTCATGTCACGTAGGATCTTGAAGAAAGGCAATCCTCGCTCGCCGAGCCGGAAGATGAAACGGCTAAGGGCGACGATGCGGCCTGTGAGGCTTTGTACCTGTTTTACCGAGGTCGGAGCGATCATTTGCTCGATTGCTTCGATCTTCTCTAGGTTCGGGCCCACGCCCGACCCCCCGATCATGTAGCCGAGCACTTTTCCGGAGGTTGTACCGAAAACGCATTTTTCGGGGTTGAGCTTGATGCCGAACTTGTTCAGATTGGCGAAGGTCTCGGCCAGGTCGTTGACGTGGCTGGCCCTAGAGGAGCTCTTGATGATGATGTCGTCGACGTACACCTCGAGGTTCCGGCCGATCTGTGGGTCGAAGGCTTTAGCCATTAGCCGCTGGAACGTGGCGCCTACGTTGCGAAGGCCGAACGACATGGTCGTATAGCAGAAAGTTCCGAACGGCGTGATGAAGGCGGTCTTGTCTTCGTCTGCCGTGGTGAGCTTGACCTGGTGATATCCGGAGTAGGCGTCGAGAAAACTCAACATCTCGGCGTTGGCAGTGGAGTCCACAATCTGGTCTATGCGGGGAAGTGGAAAGTTGTCTTTGGGGCACACGGTGTTCAAGCCCGTGTGGTCGACGCACATTCGCCACTTCCCGCCCTTCTTCTGCACAATTACAGGGTTGGCCAGCCACTCGGAGTAGTTGACCTCGCGAATGAAACCGGCCTTGAGGAGCTTATCGAGGTGCTCCCTAATTATCGCCGCCTTCTCGGGGGAGAAGCGTCGCAGCTTCTAACGCGCGGGTCTGCAGCCGGGCTTTGTTTGCAGTCTGTGCTCGATCACCTCCCGTAGGACCCCTGGCATGTCCGCCGGTTCCCATGCAAAAATGCATTTGTTATCTCGGAGGAAGGTGACGAGCTCGCCTTCCTATTTGGGATCAAGCTGGGCGGAAATGCAGACGCATTTGCCCAAGTTTCCTTCTTCGAGCTGCACGGCCTTGGTCGGGCCGTTCGGCTGGACGACCGTCTTCCGCCGGGTGCCCTTCGGGGTGACCTCGGGACCTGGCTGGGGCAATATGTCGGCCAGCGCCAGGGCCTTTTCCTCGCAGCCGTGTGCTGCCTTCAGTTCGTCGCGGACCGTTATGACGCCGCCTGGCCCTGGGAGCTTCATGCACCGATGCCCGTAGTGATTCGCGGCCATGAATTTAATCAGGGCGGGGCGCCCGAGGATGGCGTTGTAGGGGAGGTCGCCGTCCACGACTTCAAAGGTAATCAGCTCAGTGCGGAAGTTTACAGAATCGCCGAAGGTGACGGGGAGGACCACTTGCCCAAGCGGGGTGGTCGAACTCCCCGGCACGATGCCGAAAAAGAGGATCGCTATGTTCTTGATCTTCGACCGGGGTATTTGCATCCGGTCCAAGGCACTTGCCAGGAGCAGGTTGAGGGAACTGCCCCCGTCGACCATGACCCGGCAAACGACAGTGTTGCTTACGGTCGGGGCGACGACCAGAGCAGTTTTGAAGTCTCGGGACATCTCGGGGGGCGTCGTCCCGAGAAAAGGTGATGGGGACGCCACCCACCTGCAGGGTTGGTCGGCGGACTTCCCGACGGTGGCTTGATAGACGGCACGCGCGGCGTCCTTCAGCTCGCGCCGGGATCGGTATGCTGAAGAACCACCGAAGATTACATCCACACGGCGGTCGCCCTGCTGGAACTCCAGGTCGGGGCCTGCTTGAGCCTGATCGGCGTTGGCCACTCTGGGCCGTTCATCGCCCTTTGGGAGCGTGGGCATCTCTCCAGTCCCCTTATAAAAGGCGTCCAGCTTGAACAGCCACGTCCGGCAGCCCCGTAGATCGTGGCCGTGGATCTTGTGGAACGGGCAAAATTTGTTAGCGTCGAAGCCAGGCTGTTCCTCGTTGCCCCAGGCTCGGACGTTCGCGTGGAGGGTTCCCTCGCCCGCCGCCTGGCCGCCCGGCGCTGTTGTGGCGCGGACGGTTCTGCAGAGGTCGGGCCCCGCGGTCGGCCGGCGGGCTTCGCCCCCGCGCTTGTTGTCTACCGTGGCGACCACGCCGAGCCGCCACCCGCCGCCGCGGTCTTTCCTCGCTTTGTCGCCGGGCGGGTCTCCTTCCTTAACGCCGAACGGCCCCATCTCGCCGAAGGCAAGGCCGAGCTTGCCTCGGTCGAAGTCGTGCTTCCGGCCGAGAAGATCGTCGCGCCCGCATATCGCTCCGCCATGCGGAATAGTTTGTTGACGGTGAGCCTCGAGCGATCTCGAGGTCCTCCGTGAGGCGCCCGTCTCAAACGCCGAACTTAAAAGCCTTGATGACGGTTTCATCGGAGATGTTGGGGATCGAGTTCGCGCGCAGTGAACCGCGCACGAATTCTCGCAGATGCTCCCTTTCCCTGGATAACATGGTCCGTGTCCTCTCCCGCCCGTGCCGCCAGAGCGCTCGGAAGTTGGAGTGGAGGGCGCCCGCAATCGGGCGCCATGATCGGAAGGTGCCAGCGCTGGTTGAAGAGCAGTGCGGCGGCCCGCCCAGACGGTAGGAGATAGTTAGCCATCGCGCCTCGTCCTCCGCCGCCAAGATGGCGGTGGAGTATATGGAGAGAAATTTCGGGGTTCTTGGTCCCGTCGAATCGCTCCATCATCGCCGGCTTGAACCGGGCCGGCCAGCGACTTGACGGAGGTCGCTTGAGTACGCCGGGCAGCCGTAGGCCGGGAGGCTACTGCCGCCACTGCTGGTGTCGGAGTCGTCACTAACCGATAGGGAGAATTCGAGCCGACGGCGCACTCGCGCCGCCACGCGTCGCCGACCGGAAGCGCCGCCATGGCGGCGCGCAGTGGTCGCGGATCTTCGGCGTCGAGCCGGACGTCCGGAGAGAGGCTTCCGGAAGTGTTGCTACCGGCGAGCATCGTTATTACGCCATCGCGGCGACGGCGAGCCCGCGCACCACCTTCCCCGTCGCGAGGAGGCCGGTGATCGCGCGCAGGAGCCGCTTAGCCGTCGGGCGAGACTCGAGCCAGGTGGAGCCTCGCCGCCGGGGCGTGACGCCGTCAGTGGCCTTGTTGAGTTCTTCGGCCAGGGACCGTCGAAAGAGGGCCGAGCCGGCCCGAGCGGGGTCAGCCGTGACCCGGACGATGGCCCGCAGGCGTTCTTGGGCAGGTTCGTCCGGACGGGGAGGGCTGAGCTGACCGGACTGGGAGCGGGTCGTACCACGCTCTTCTCGCCGAATAGCGGCGATAGCTTGGTCGATCGCAATCTGGGCGAGCCGATGCGCCTCCCGAGGAGTTTTCGGGTCATCCTCGCCCGCCCCGGGAGTCGCCTCATGTCCGTCGGCTGCGAAGGCCCGGCATTCGTGGGGCGGCAAGGAGGGCGAGAGCATGGATGTGGAGCCCTGGTACTCGGGGACAGCGTCTGAGCCTAGGCTCGCTGTTCGTGACATGCCGATGGTGGAGCCGGAGGTGCTGACGCTACCGAGGCGACAAACTTTGGACGAACGAAACTTCGGGCCCCACCGTGGGCGCCAGCTATCGACGATCGGGACCGTCGACCGCAAAGAAAGAGGGTGAAGGGTAGTACGGAGGGCGAGGCCCAGAGTTTCGCTCGTCCGGGAGGTACCCTCGCGCGCGTCTTGAGCAGGGGCGGCACAATCAAGCAGGGACACAAGATCTATCTTGGTTCGGACCGAACTTCCCTACTCCGATTCGGATGTTGGTCTTGATTGCCTTTGATGCCGATGCGTCGCACCGCCTTTACAAATGAGAGCTAGGGTTCCAATATGAGAGTCTTGGAGCCTAGTTAGGTGGGGTGTCGTCGAAGGAAGAAGAAGCCCTCCTCCGCAGGGCCCCGCACCTCCTTATACGGTCGAAAGGCGAGGTTACATTGGGGATTGGGAGCTAAGAGGATGAAGGACTCATGCGAAAGCCCTTGTCTTGGTGACTAGTCTTGTCGGCCTTGCCCCACGCCGGTTATTAGACTCTCCGAGCAAAGCAGGTCGCTGCTTCCTCGGGAAACAGCGCATCCACTCTCTGCGGTTTTGTTAGATGATGACGTTGCCATGCGTGGCCCTAGCGCTGGGGGCTTTGAGCAGCCCTCCTCTAGGATCGGGGGACTATTCCCTACCTCGGGCGGAGTCGTCCCCGAACCGCCAGTCCGGAGCACCAATCGGACTGTTCCGAGCCAGGCTTCGACCGAAGGTCCCGCAAGGCCATAAAGGAGCTTTTTCGACCAAGCCGACCGCCCGAGCTCTTTCCCGACCTAGCAGGCGTTCGACCTTAAATCACGGACCGGGCTCCCCGACCTCGACCGGCCCGATCCCGGTCTCCGCCAAGGGTCGAGCATCGGTCCTCCACCGGCCGTTAACCACGTGTTCAACAATCGCGACCGCTGGCGACCGCACGAAGCGTGTGGCTCCTTCCCGAGGCAAAGACGAAGGTCGCCAAAGTCAAAGCCTCGATCCCATCATCCGATCGCGACAAAGATGGGAGTCCTCTCACCCTGTGCGTGCACTGGGCCACGCATGGCAACGTCATCATCTGACAAAACCGCAGAGAGTGGGTGCGCTGTTTCCCGAGGAAGCAGCGACCTGCTTTGCTCGGAGAGTCTAATAACCCGGCGTAGGGCAAGGCCAGACAAGACTAGTCACCAAGACAAGGGCTTTCTGGCATGAGTCCCTTCATCCTCTCAGCTCCCAATCCCCAATGTAACCTGCCCCTTTCGGCCGTATAAGGAGGGGCAGGGCCCTCTGGAGGAGGGCTTCTTCTTCCTTCAGACGACACCCCCACGAACTAGGCTCCGGCACTCTCATATTGGAACCCCTAGCTCTCATTTGTAAAGGCGGTGCAGCCATCGGCATCAAAGGCAATCTGATACCAACATCCGAATCGAGTAGGGACGTCGCCCAACCAAGATAGATCTTGTGTCCCTGCTTGATTGTCTTGGCCTCCTGTTCAAGACGCTCACGAGGGTACCTCCCGTACGAGCGAAACTCTGGGCCTCGCCCTCCGTACTACCCTTCACCCTCTTTCTTTGCGGTCGACGGTCCCGATCGTCGACACATTCATATACACACATAAAAAGAAGTATATCTAAAAAATGTACATACCACCTCTGAAAAATGTAAATACTACCTAACTAGTCTTATATACTCGTATACTACATGTACATACCCTCCGTTACGCGAGATACTCTCTATGTTGTGAGATACGGCATAGGGAGTAACTACTCCTAGAGTAGAAATGGGCTTTGATGAATTTTTTTTCAGCCATGTCGTATTGGAGTATATTAGAATTATTATTGAAGTATACCGAAAGTGATAAAGGAGTATAAAACGTTTATTTAAGTGGTATATTGGAGGTGGGAGTATGTACTCCCAAAAATGCAAAAAAGGCTTCATATATATATTGGATCACAACCAATAAATGCTGCAATGAAATAATTACAATTCGGATCATTTGAATCCTATCTGAGTCATTAGAATTCGGATAAACAAATACTGCAATGAACTCATCTAGTGATCAATGCGACATGTCAACACTGACAACTGAGGCACTATTTTTCCCATATTACAAAATCAATCGTATACGGAGCGATTTCTCACAAAATGGGTCGACAACATTTGAGCTAGTTATTTCAAAAGTCAATCTGCCATGTGTTGTGGGTACGATGCTATTGCTAACTATATATAATGTTCACTCTCACAAACATGCATGCCCATGCAAAGCAAACGACCAAATTAATGGTGCAAGTCAAACATGTACTAATACACATATACTACTAGCTTTTTTTTTTAGTTTCGTTAATTAATCGCTCACCACTTGGACTAATGGCAAGCAGACAATCCAGTTGGGCTAATGGCAAGCACACAATCCAGTTGGGTCCCACGGCTAGCTAAGTGGGTCCCACTAGGCCCCAAACCCCTGACCGTAGCTTGCTGTGTCTGTCCCCATAACAAAGCTAGTGAGGTTACCAAATTACATATATTGTGTGCGTGTGACACAAGGGAACAGGTACGTACGTAGTTCCTTCTTCCTCGCTCCTTGCTGGGAGGAAACAGCTCCACACGTGTCAGATCACACGAACCTAATTCTCCTCTGCCCCCTGCCCACGTGCCATGCACAAACTGGCCATGCTCATTCATGTGTCTGTCACCTCAACACCTGGTTAAGCAGCGATCGCGCTGATGCATATAAATAAAATCAACTGTGCAAATACGGACTATACACACGGGCGTATATATATATATATATATATATATATATATATAATTAAGGACGACACTGCGCATTATATTATTATTATTACTGAATCTCATGCAAACACAAAGAGCATGTACATGCAACAACGCTAACTAGCAAATATATATATCTATCTATATGTACAATTAATGTAGTGATCCAATCCACAGTAACCATGTACTAATATATATACATCATCATCTACAGTACTCGTACGTACGTACGTACGCTTTGGGTGTGTAGATGCATGGGGCATACGTACGGTACATAAATATGTACGTAGAGCTAGCTAGCTAGCACGAAAAATTAATAGCACTATCACTGCTTCTGCATGGGAAGCTTCCTTACGCATGGTCTTAAGTAATTTCCCGTACACATACGTCTTCTTGGACTAATTTAACTCTAAAGTCAGAGAGGGATTAGAGAAGGAGAGAGCGATCGAGAGAGAGAGGCTGCGTCTCCCGCACACAAGGACTTGCTTGCTTGAGCCTCTAACTAGCTAGGCTAATTGCTCGCTCGGCTGCTAATGTATATATGCGATCATCACCTGATCATGATGCCACCAAAACCTCTATAAAACCCCCCTGCTATCCGCTCAACAAATCCTAGAGAAGCTAGCTAGCACTCCATCGATCATATGGCCGGATCGATCTCACCTGCATCCGTATAGCTCCTCTTTCGCTTCCTTCGTACGTACTTAATTCCTATATATAGCTAGCTAGCGAGCGAGCGAGCGAGCTAGGCAGCTACAAGCATTAGGACAGCTTCACAATTCATTAATTCATCATCAACCAATGGGGAGGTCACCGGGCCGCGACCAGGAGGCCGGCGTGAAGAAGGGCCCCTGGACGCCGGAGGAGGACAAGCTGCTGGTGGACTACATCCAGAAGGACGGCCACGGCAGCTGGCGCCGCCTCCCCAAGCTGGCCGGCCTGAACCGCTGCGGCAAGAGCTGCCGCCTCCGGTGGACCAACTACCTGCGCCCCGACATCAAGCGCGGCCGCTTCACCGACGACGAGGAGAAGCTCATCATCCACCTCCACTCCATCCTCGGCAACAAGTACGTATATATACCACGTACATGCTGCGTCAATATATATATCCTAGCTAGCTAGTTTAATTACAAGCTACGTACGTACGTATGTATTGTATATATAATATAGGCGAGGCGAAACGCAACGACGTGCGTACGTATTAGCTACGGACCTTTCCCTGACAGCTAGCTTAAGCTTTAATTTGTGTGTGTCCGCCGCAGGTGGTCGTCTATAGCGACCAGGCTACCGGGGCGGACGGACAACGAGATCAAGAACTTCTGGAACACGCACCTCCGCAAGAAGCTCCTCGGCATGGGCATCGACCCGGTGACGCACCGCCCGCGCACCGACCTCAACCTCCTCGCCGGCCTCCCGAACATCCTCGCCGCCGCGCACACCTGGGACATCAACGCCCTCAGGCTCCAGGCCGACGCCGCCAAGTTCCAGCTCCTCCAGGGCCTCGTCCGCGCGCTCGCCACCGCCACCGCGCCTAGCGTGGACCTGATGGCCCTCCTCGCCGCCAGCAACGGAGGAGTCGGACAACCCGCCGGCGCCGGCGCCGGCGCCGGCGTTGACCAGAGCATGCTCCAGTACGACGGCCTGCTCAACCTGCCGGCGTTGACCAGCGCGCCGGCCATACCGGGCGTCTCCCTCTCCGGGCTGTTGAACGGCTTCGGTGGTGGCAGTGGCGGGAGCGCCCTTGCCGGGGACGGGCTGAGCTCGACGGAGCTCGGACACGGCGGAGCGAGCGGGAGCAATATGACGACCACGGTGGCGGCACCATTGGTAGCGGTAGAGGAGTGTAATGCCGGTGGCATGTCGTGCGAGGAGACGCCGGCGTCGAGCCCGTTCGACGGGCTGGAGAACCTGAACCTGGACGACCTCAACGCCGATGGTAGTTGGAAGGACTTGCTAGAGTGAGTACTACTCCTCCCATCAACTTTCTAAGAAATTAATAACAAGCTTTTCATCCAATTTGATTAATTTCTTATTTTCTTTGCACTTTCTGATTATAGTTCACTTGAGTAGCATGAAAATACAGACAATCAAATTCTAAATAACATGTAGCTAGGCATATAATATTTAGGCATGCATGCACGACTTGTTTTTTGGAATTTCAAGCTATAGAAAACCAATATATACTAGCTAGCTAGGTATGTTTTATAAAATATTAATTGAAAACCAATACTGGCTAGGTATGTTTTATAAAATATTATTTGATTAATTTAACCACCCTGGCAGCTGAATAAAACCTGCAAATTTTTTGCAAACAAAGATAATTAACTTTTACTGTTTACTTATCTCACATGATTGTTGTTTTGATGCAGGCAAATGTCATGGTTGAACTCAAATGAGCCGTGAGGAGCTAGACGGCAGATATTAATTTCTTCATACGAAATGAAGAATGAAAAATTAAAAAGAGAGACCATTCTTGGATTGGTTGCACATTTTGAAGTTGTGAAGATTGTTTTGTTGATAGGAGAAAAGGTGGTTTGGTCCACTTTTAGTTATGTACAAAGAAATTAAGAACAACAAAAGGATATATCTACACTCACTGCAATGTTTATATATTTTTTTGTTTTGTCTCCCATTTTGCCTTTTCAAGGAGAAAAACATGTGTAATGATTGGCTTGTGACATAAATTAAAAGCACTTTCCTTTTCCAAACCCAGGTGTGACTACTCATATGTCCTTGTTGACACACGATTTACTATTAATATATAATGTTCCTTGTGTGATGAGGCTATATTCAGGTCGTCACGGCATTGAAATAATTTTCGATTGCCCTGCATTCGTTGGATGCTCTGATCTGTTGAAACTAGCTATTAGTTGTCAGGCAAAAATTGTTTTTCTCCAAAAAAATTCTTAAAATATTGTTGTCAAGAGTCGCTTCCATGGACCGTTTCAATCTCCCCATGCATGCATATATATATGGAGTACTTTGTAACAAAGATTATATGCTATATGATAGTACGTCTTTTTGTATGATATAAACGAAATTTTAGCTAAATAACCAAATTTAGTCTAAACTGTAGATCTTTCATTTCACAGTAGGACATGATGGGATTATATGTGTTCTACGGTAATGTTTTAGACAATTTCATATATATATATATATATATATAGTACAGAAAAAATAAAGAAAATTAAGGAACACTATATATCAACATGGCCCACCTGCATATAGCTCTACCCTGGCCTGCATGCATATGTAACTTCCCCTCCAGCCTCTTGGGTCTTTTCAAAACGAGGTTACTTGTTTGAGGAGAATTGACTAGTAGACACATCATGCACTAACCTTGGTAGATGCATATGATAACATGCAAACGGTATAAGACTTTAAAAATAGTTAGTTGGAGAAGGATGCGTAGCTTGTGAAAGTAGAGAAAGTTACCCTAATCTTCTAGAACTCCAAGTTGCATGCATATATGCATGCCCTCAAGTATTAATTACTGATGGCCAGGTGAAAAAGCAGTCGTGGGTTAAACTAGCTTAAGCTAATCCTCAATTAATGAAGCTCCAAAATCTAGATAATGGTAATTAATTTGATCCATATTGATGCACAAGATAGAGAAATAACTTCTCATAATTCCTAGGAGGCCAGGTGGATATGATGTGTATCTATGTTGTGGTCATATTTCAACATGACCATAAGCAAAAAAGGAATCCATGTCTCCGATGTGTTAGGGCTGTTTGGACATGTCTTGTTTGGTTGTGCAGGTATATATTCTTGTCTAGATTCCTTTAAAATAGCAGTGGAATTATTAAAATAGCAGTGGAAATATCGTTAGCTGCTTGAGTGTACTTTTAGTTAAAATGGCAACTACTTGTGATGCCTTTGCTTTACATGACTTAGCAAATTTTTTTCCTCTAGCCCTGGAACAGAAGTCATACAATTAGTTAGCCAGTAGGTAGGCCTCATTTCCCCACACCACAAGCCATTGACTGTCCCACCTCTGCACTTGCATATGCTCTGATGTGGCCACTAGGCTCAAGAGATTAGCATCCTTTTAGCAGCCCTACCTATCCTACGTATGCCTATCAAATCCATTAATTTTATGATCAAAGCTTACAAGCTTTGGGCTTGACAAAGTGGCTACAGTTAAACCTTTTGAGCTCGATATTTTCATCCAGTGATAGTAAACAATTTGGTATCCCGCAAACAGTCTAACAGTGTTCTGTTAAGAAAAGTAAAGGGAATAAAATGCACAACATATTGTAAAAAAATATCATACTTTCTCGGCTGTCACTTTTTATTGCTCTCAGGGGGACCTTCTTCAGAGAACTTTGGTGTAAATTTTTAGTGCAATCAATTTTTTATCTGACGTGTCCAGTTATTTCTCCTCTCGCTTTCTAGTCAGGTGAGATTTTGACATGCATGTCCATGTGGTGGCAAAGGACAAACGAATTACGGATAATTGTTGAACAGGAAGACCTATCTTTTTTTTAAAACATTCACAATAGGCTCAGCCGCTCAGGTTTGGCGGCTTCAGGAAGTCCACAGTGACTTTCATATGTTGTACTGGGTGTATCTACCGACTACTTGTAGGGAAGAATAAGTGTAAGGAAAAGATGCAACACTTTTGCTTGTTTCTAGGCAAATTATAGAAGAAAAGAAAGAATTCTGAGACTAGTTACTTCTAATTTGACCAAAAATTTAATCAAGAGAACCAAATTACAAATATAAGTACATATATGTAAAGAAGTAGAAGGAACCTGCTATTTCAGAAATGAAGTTTCTTTTATCCTAGTATCCAGAATTCCAGATAGAGCAATCTGACAAGCCAAGCAATTAATGGTGTAGTTAGAATGCAGGTGACATTGCATCAATGCTTTAATATGTTTATTATTTTCAGATTCTCCTAAACTTTATGCTTCGGCTAAATTAACGTGTAGACAGAAAAGAAAAGTTAAAAATAGTTTCGAATTATATGCTTTCTACCAGAAAAGATGTGGCAGGAGACCTGAATCCCAAGAATTCTTAGCGTGCCACCTATGCAATCCTGTCCACAAGTGTATGGTGACAAGCACAGATTTACCTACCCGATGAAAAGAATAATAGAAAATGCATATGATGGCTGGAATGCATGGTCAACTTGACATTTTGACTACAATGTGTCAAACTGAGACTTTTGCTGTATAAAATGAAATTTTTTTAAAAAATATATAAAACTCCGGAAATCATACCACTTTTGAAATGTGTGAAAAGGGGGACTTGAGTTCCTACTCATAAAGAAACAATGCGTTTGACATAGGTCAACCAGCCATATATACAAGATATGATTTGACCAGCTAATCGATATATCTATCAAAGTGAGACTTGCTCTGTGATCTCAAATTTTCAAAATGGTATGGATTGCATTTGTCACTGCAGAAACTGCAACTTTTGTTTCAGACAAACACATGAACATATATTAGTAGAAAACTTTTCTTTGGCTCTAACTGAAAGATATGACAGTGGACTAGAATTGAACTCCCGTTCCTTGCATGCCATAATCTATAAAATCTGGTCACCAAGCATTTGGTCTACTAAGTAAGTTAGCAGTAGTGACATCCTCTTCCTCTCCTGCATTAACCAAGAAAGAGTTGATTACACATGTACGTGATTGTTACGACGTACTGCTTTGACCCGCTACTTTGATCAAATCATGGCTTTTCTACAGTCTAAACCTTTTCTTTTGCTGTTGTCAGATTAGTTATAAAACGTGGCTAATTTCTTGTTCTCTATAATCATAATCCGAAGAACTTCAAAATACCTGTTAAGCATACGATCTGCTTAACAAGTCACCAACTAATCATTTGACCTATAGTATTGCATCACGATAAATTTCCCCAGTTCTGTGAAATAGTCTCTGTTTTGTCATTACAGTCTGCAAATCTAGCAAGAAAGGCAACACACGGTCTTCCCAGGGAACTTACGTCTCAATGGCAACGTCTTCACCAGTTACCCTGAAATATGAATTAATCCACATATTATTACTACATCATAAAATTTGAGCTTCATATGAATCCTATTTGTCATGCAATTAATTGTAATGCCCATGAGTGCTGAAGAGGATAACAGAGTGGCAGTATAAGCACAAAGAAAAAGGCCTTGCCCCACAAGGGATGGCAAGATATTTAGTAGGTAAACCATGAACCTAGAAAGGAACAACCACATACCTACCTTTTGCAAGAATAATGCTGTGTTCCAACCTAAAGCCCTCTCTCACTCTCAATCTCGTTGCATCATCCATGAAGAAAAGGGGGAAATGTCACTTTTGAAAATGCTCTCTATTGATCCAATCATCCAACAACGGGTAAAAGTACAAGTTATCTTCTTTTACATTTCCATATTTGTAAGCCCTCTAAAAAGTCTCTATAAAAACTCTTTTGTGCATCACTATGCATGTTATTTTGTTAAAAGGGACTATTTCCAGCATGTTTTTACACATTGTCAGTCATGGAGAAATGTCAGTCAGTTACTACTTACTACATGAAAGTCTGAAACTCCTGACAGATGCGCACAAATCTTATTTGGTGCAGATAAACCCAGAATCTCCTTATTTGTTTTAGAAAGCAGATTTCTTCTAGAGAAGTTAATAAAATCGCATCATGCATTACTTTTACAAAACATTTCACTAGTAGCAGAACAGCACCCATAATCATCGTAAGATTAGTAGTCAGAGAAAAAGAAAAGGCACGTTTCCGCACGTGGCAAAATGAATCGGGTAAATAGTAACAGATAATGATCAACAGCCATCATTCAGTGCATCATCTTGGTCAAAAGGTATTTTAATCCTTCACGAGGTAAAACAGTTAGTTTCATGCATGCACATTTACCAAATCTTTTCTTTTATGTTCCTAATCAAAAGGTGTTGTAATTCAGCAGAAATTTTACCAGACAGACTAAGAAGGCTGCATGTGGGGACAAAGACGAAACAGTTGATATATCCAAGTATACTATCGTGGTTTCTAATCACATTTAGTTGTGCTACTGCTGTTGACTTGTTGTTGCTTATCGGCAAGTGTTGCTTGCAGAAAACCATCGATCTCAGAAGTTACAGAGACTATGTGAATGATGAAAAGGCGTATATGGTGATATGATGGCTGTCTGAAATCTGACAAAACCATATCAACATGCCACTTTACCAGCTTCTATTTCGGCAGTTTCCGCCTTACAGTAATTCAGTTTAACAGCTTGTTGGGAGCATATGGAGGAGGCCTACCCGCATGCACGCTGCAACATAATGACATGTAGCTAACATTTCTGCCCGAAAAGGTTTAGTCCTAATTTCGTTGATTGTAGAAATGCAATCAGAAAACGCTAATGACCTTTAACATCCTAAATGTTCATGGCAGCACAGTGATTACCAGTTGGTTCCTGGTAATTTCCTGATCCCTGAATACATACTTCCATGCTAGATCACTATGTCAGTTCCTCAATAGCTTGAACTCTGCCCAGGATGGTGAGAGTGAGACCATCAAACTGAACAGAACGGGGATGCATGCACGATGAGTTGTGCGGTTTGTGGCTTGCTGCAAGCACAAATTCTGTCTAGATTCTAGGAGAAAGCATTATTAACATGTAACGCTGTTTGGGATTTTTCGGGGTGGTGAACCGGAAGAGGTGACACTGATGGGTCCACAGGCCTCGTCAGTGTCGGCACATGTGCTCCGCATGCAGTCCTCACTCGTAGTCGTATCCAGGGTGAGGCAGCTGCTATCTATCTAGTGGCCAGATCTCGGGTTGTGTGGTTTGGAGACGTACAATACCAAACAACTGATGGATCATTCGTATATATGGTGGCTGCATCTGGAACAGTTTTTTACACGGATTGTGATTTGTTAGTCTCTTCCTTGGGTTCTACTAGGTACTGCTGGATCTGTTTTCGGTAATTTTTACATGGATGAGGTACTGTACAGTATGTACTTGTCCACAATTTTTTTACAGATTCTAGTGGTAAAAGTAAAACCAGGACGGTCACGGCCATTTACAGATACAATACAAGATCAGGGCTATCATGCATGGGAATATATAAATGGTGGAGGGGAGGGGAGGGAAGCGTATAAGTTACTGACCTTTGTGATAATAACATGCCCTCGATGTGCTGATGGCCTATAACGTGAGGTGCACTCAACACAACTGTGGCTTACGGATACCTGGAGTGCCAACGAAACGGGAGCAGATTCAGAAAATTAGCAGAGAAGGAAGAAACGATAAGGACCACCACACAATCTCCCTCCCGGCCCACAATTACCTGATGGAACCTCCAAAAGCCAGTCTTTTTCACGTGATGTTGCAACGCAATCAGAACAAGACAGACAGTCCTTGTTAGTGTTATTGCCTCGAGCGATTCCCATCTTCATACAATGTTCTAGACAGATTGAGCAGCTGAGCAGGTATCACCCGAGATGTGCAACAATAGCAGCAAAGTGGCATTTCCACTGTTTCACATCCTCCTTGCCGTCCTCCGAGAAGAGGACACCGGGTAGCACGTCAGTTACAAGGTTGCCCCATAGAGTTATGAGCAGCTATTCAGCACCAAAGATTTGGAACTCAAGGGAGGATTCATTATAGCAGTTCTCAACTAAAACTCCACAACGTTTACCATTACCGGTCAATCCAAATTACGGTATCAAAAAAAATCCAAATAAAAACATTGACAAAATTACAGATATGTTACTCAAACTACAAACATGAGGTGAAAATAGACATATCTAAACTGGCATAGCTCTTTGTCCACACAACTAGCGTCTAAAACTCTAAATAATGGATTCAGTTATGTACATAGGGTGTTGTTCAAACCAAGTATCCCTAATTAATCCCAAAAATGTACAACAAAACACACAGGCGGAGGACAGATGGGCCTTTTCATGTCTCCTGATTTGCCTTGTTTCCAGCCAAGATGAGGGAGATCTCAAGACCACGGCTGAATGCTTGATTGAACAGGATACGTGACTGGAAGGTGGAAACAAAGGGGAACCATGAGAGGAACACGATGGGCACAAAGATCACAGCACCCATTCCCGCATCGTACATCCGAGCAATCTCGCGGACAGAATCCCATAGGCCAAGGGTTTTCACTAGACGATTCCATGTCACGGCCAGCTGCCACGAGAGGTAACGGGTTAGTACAGACAATGTGATGAACTGACGATCAAACTCAAGCACAGGTACTTGCGTATGCTAGGATTGCATTCCTAATTATAAATGTATGCTATTCTGTATGTTTTGTTCCTTATATCTGGTCTAATGATAGACATCAGAATTCACAGGCCTGTGAATAACCATGCAAGCTATCTATACAAGTCTTAATGAAATCTTTTGGTACTAGTAAGACGACGCTAAAATGAATAAATTTTTCCAGCATCAACCCTACTGTTTCAAAAATGTTGGAAGACCTGCAGAACAGAAACTCAACTAAAAGCTAGACCAGAAGAAAGTTGGTGAAGCTAATAAAAAAATTGGGATTTACTCTGGAAGCAGTAAAAAGGGCAACTGATATTACTCCAGGCAAGTTTGCACTTTAACTAAATCTGGTGCGTGTAAAATACTAATTTTGCTGTAATAATGTAGCAGATTGATTTAACACTAGAGAAAGAAGCAAGAAGACTGTTGTACTTACACATAAAACAAACCATCCAGTTGCTATGAAAGCAAGTGCACTAGCAAATAAATCAGCGATTGTGAACTTTGTAAATACAATTAGTAGTACAATTCCCGCAATAATCGCAAGTGCAAGGAGGCCCTGTAGAAACCGAACAAAAGTCGGCAAGGCAGTCGACTTCTTCGGAGTTGCAGTAAAAAGCTGAAACACAATACAACAAAAGTTTAGCTTTTACACGAAGTTGTCCATATAATGTAAAACCAATATTAAGACTTCTTATAACAAACCTTAAATAGGAGCACCATAACAAGAAGTACAATCCATGAGAAGCCATAGACCTGACCAGTAACAAAAGTCATTAGATACAACAGGAGTTAGAAAGACTTAGATGGTAGGAACTTCAGAAAAGCACGATGTGCATCCCGTTCAAGTTACGTACAACTGATGATAGGAACAACAGAAAGGCATTACATACTATTATTATCGTTGCTTAATTCGAACACTCAAGGAAATATCTACAACATCAAAGTTCAAACTTGTAGATTCCATTTGATCAAAACTCTTTACAAAATTATATGGAAAAAAATGACGAGGTCCAAACTAATCATGAGATCAAATTACGTGTTTCATATCATATCAACAAAAACTCAAGCAACCTTTTTAGGTCAAGACATAAGAGCTACCACACTACTGGTACTAGTTAGTTATGCAACCAACATGAACAGAATAATGGATAAATAGTCAACATGAAAGAGATTGAAAAATGACAGTACAGAACTAATAACTGAGGGAGCTCTTGGCTTACCGCAAGAGACGTATTATGTGATGTAATTTTAAGCTTGTACACAATGCCATACTGGAAAATAAGAAATCTGAGGGTCAGGATAGTCTCTAGGATACGTCCCCTTAATGTCTGGATATGAGCCTGTATGAATAGATTAAAAATGTAATAAAACAGTGCATAAGTGAAAAGAACAAACCAGACAGGGTTGAATTTAGAGTTCAAAGTCATGGTTACTGCTTTACTGACCTGTTCCTCATCCCACCAAGATTCCCAGCTATGTTCCCCCTTTACACCAACTCCACCTTTATAAAGTAACCAATTTGTCCAATCATTGAAATCCTCGACAGTCCTGACGTTGAGAATGAAAGTCAATAAAAGTGAGGAAAGAAATACCAGAAATGCAAGTAATTACACTGTATTAACCAAATGCATTAAAGATTACTACGAATGTATAGTTAAATGCATTAAAGATTACTACGAATGTATAGTTATCCAGCATACATGTATCTTATATTCATGCAAGCACCAACATATGTTCGAAACTGACATAAAGAGTGTGCATAAATTATTACCCTATAATTCTAGACAAGATATTTCAGAGGTAGTGTTCTGTATCTTTTCTATAATGAAAAACCGAACGACCTTTCAATTTCCCCAATCAGAGGTCATGTTGACCGAATGCTAACTAATTTAAAGGGTGAAAAGACAAATATAGGAATGGTCTAAACATACTTTTGCCACTCGAAACCAGAAGGGTTGAAAATGTATGGCGCAAAAAGCCATGAAACAACAAGGACCCAACTACTGATAGTTATCAGAATAAAGGAAGATGAACCGCCCTTCGTGTAGCCATACGCAATGTAGACAATAAGGAGTAGAGCAACCTCAAGCCTGCAATAAGTATGTCTATCAGTTCGATCACCAAATAATGGTAGCAGCAGGCACACTGTAACTAGAATTGAAGATTCCATTTGTTGTGTCAGATCACTGCAATGTCCAGAAAAACAGAAATCCAGTGTTTGCATGTGGGTTTCTGAACATTTTTAAGCACAGAAATCCAGCCATTTCCTTACCAATGTCATCAGATGGGATACAATCAGATTTTGGATTTCATGTTGTTCGATGCATAAAGACACCCTTATCACTTCCAAACAATAAACCCTGTCTAATAATTCCAGTAGGCATGGGGACACAGTAATGACATACTAAAAGTGATATGCTCAACATGAAAGTTGTGCTCTATTCCATTTGATAAAGGACTTTGTGTGACCATTACTCATACAGTTGAACTTCCTGTAAGAATTCACTTCTGCTTTAGAAAGTAGCAACTTACGCTTTGACAAAGTGGCTTCGAGAATAGAGCCTATAATTTTCAGCGAACTTTATGTGACGCACAACAAAACCCCGTCCAGTAGCACGATACTGCATAGAGGATCAAGTGTCAGCAGAATTCTAACAAATAATATTCATAAAAAATTAACGTCCTTTGTACCTTTGCACCACCATGTAGGATTGTTCTCCCAAAATAATGTGTTCTAGTTCCAAGTGAAAAGGTGAAAAATACCGAGCAGAATTGTAGTTGCATTGTGATAAAACTGAAAACAGCCTGCACAAGATTAAAATTATGATGTGATAGCAAGTAACAGTGTAAAAAAGCACATATCTTTTTTTTTCCTAGAAAACAAAGAGCACACCTTCATTAGCCCCAATTCCAAAATGAAACCCATTATCATCGGTACTGCTGTAAAAATACCAATCTGGACCAAAAATTGAGCATTCAAAACAGCATCAAGTGCAGTGCTTCCCAGATATCTACCTTGGCGAGAAATTGAATAGTCAAGTCCAGAGAGTGCCTGAAAATTACAATAGCAAGCCACAATTGTAAAAGTACACATAACACAGAAGAAGAAACATTAACTGGAAATATTTGCATCAACCATAAGCACAACACATTACAAACTTTAAATACTTACCAGATACACCCTCCCATACAAGAAGATGTACACAGTTAGAACAGTCATCTGCATGCAAACATAAATAAATAAGTCGGCAGCTAATGGTAATCAACAAAAAGAGCAAAAGGCAGATACATAAAATATATAATTACATATATAATTATATATATATATATATATATATATATATATATATATATATATATATATATATATATATATATATATATATATGTGTGTGTGTGTGTGTGTGTGTGTGTGTGTGTGTGTGTGTCCAAAATCATGTATGCAGAAAGCCAACTAAATACAAATGCAATATCCATTTTTCAAGACAATGTTTATATCAGGATC
Organism: Otatea glauca; assembly: GCA_036346275.1. Taxonomy (NCBI): domain Eukaryota; kingdom Viridiplantae; phylum Streptophyta; class Magnoliopsida; order Poales; family Poaceae; genus Otatea; species Otatea glauca. Next base: position 1,257,901 of record CM070721.1, on the reverse strand, counting down.
ATATATTTCATAAAGTTCGTAGGTAAACATTAAGTGTTCATGAACACAAAGGGCTGGTTCAAGATCTGCATGCAATTATGCATTTATGCTGCATTGGGTGGATGCATGATGAGGGTTCGCTATGTCGTTTGATTATGAGAATTACATGGGTGGGTGTTTTTAGGCTTCTAGTGGATGTTCCATACTTCAAAAAAAAATTAAAAAATGAATTTGAAATTTTTGAAAACACTACACCCACCAGGTATCTAGAACCTTGTGTTATTGTGTACAACCTCAAGCAACTGGGGGTGGGGATCCAGGATGGTGTGATGAAATCAAACCCAATTTATGATACATGATCAACAAGCAGCACTTTGCATCTACCTACACAACAAATATAAAATAATTCTTCAAGAAACCAAACACACACCATCTTAGCCCATCTAGCCAGGAGACTCGCGCAATCAAATAACACATTTGGATGCATCTATTCAAGATTAGCTGGTTCAGCATGTAACGTATAAACCCATATAAGATTTTTCAGGCACAATCAAGCAATGAAAGAGTAATGTAAAACTGCGAGTGCAGGGAGAGAGGTGGTGGGGGTACCATTGTGCAGACATAATAACCAACAGTTGTGAAAAAGAAGGTTAACATCCTAAAGAAGTCAAACAGCTGCCCCAGACGGTGCACGTCTCGACTCAGAACTTGCTCGCCATTACCTCCAGCTACTTTCCCCTCAAAAAGTGCGATTTGGTTCAAACCAACATCCCGTCCTTTCCCAACCTGGAAAGAAGCAAAACTTTTACTTAATTTTATTTTATTGGAATAAAGAGAACAAATATACACTTTTTGGGAAATGCAAATATACACATAATGGCACATGCACCAATTAAGTAAAATGTTAGCTCATGCACACATGCAAATATGTGTGCACTAAAAAAAAAGAAAACATAATGATGTATATGTCTTTTATGCGCTGGTTTCATTTGTCTTTTCCATAATGCACATACTAATATTTTCCATAATGCTCATATTAATATCTACCATAATGCACATATTAGCATCTTGGTGAACAAAATTTTGTAAGTAAATATGTCCTATCATGTCAAAACAGCCATGAATAGTTTGGAATCTTCAGGAGCATTCTCATGTTCCAACCATAATAGGTGCAAATGCACCAAAGTGCATACTATCCATGTTGTACACTTTTGTAACACCAGTGAACTAAATAGATAACCTGGATATATTCATGGTGTGTGATATTCCCCTGGCGCAGAGTCGAATTGAATCCTGCAGATTAGTTAAAACTAACAAGTCAATAGTTATACGTAAGTGATCCTAAACTAATTTCCAAGTTATCTACAAGTCATCCTATGTAGTGTGATAGTTAACAAAGATGGTATTATCAAATTTTTTATGTAATTCAAAGAAGTACATATCTTGTACATTCGAACAATGGCACCCAATTTTAGCAACAATGATTTGTTATCTCATGAAGCTCAAATTCAAAATCTCACCAAAAAAAAAGTGAAAAAACAGAAAAGGCTTGTAGGTCAGGAAGGAAAAGGTCCCATTTTAGTTCCTGTTCTTATTTTCACAAGGACTGGAAGTCCCTGTTCAAAGCATCACAAGCAGCCTAGACAGCCATGAGCCGACATATGGCCAAGTTCATAATGTAACATAAACTGTAGAGAATAAAAAATACAAACCAGCATATATATCTTCACTTATATTAATCACCCGGGATGCCTTGCTTATGCCACCTCTGGTTATATGAAATATCCGATCAAAAACATCAGGATGTCCATAGTGCATTCGAACCCTGGAGAAGGATAATAAAATGCAATTAAGTTGCCAGGGTCTGAAACTAGTGTCACAGGTTCCTTGCTACAAAAACGAGAAAACGAAGCAATAAAATGCAGAAATTATTTCCTAGAGCTAGCTACTGTATTGATGAAAATATTTACTCACTTGAGGTAAGCAAGAACACGTTGCCCCAAAGTAACAAAACTGGTTTCCTGATTTGACATAAAAGATGCCAGAGAAGACACACTGCAGCAGAAATAAAATAGAACAGGTTGATCTAGAAAAATATAAAGAAGCCAATAGCTGGTAAAATAACCGAGATTAGTCAAACAATGACCTTCCCGTGAACACGTGTTCCCTCACACCAAGAATTGTCGGATGCCGGATTCCATGATTACCACGAAATTCTTCAAGTAAATTCCGCATTTTCATTGCCTCCTCCAAGTAGTTATCCTAAGTAAGAACTTTTATCGGTCAAGGTTGTTTTGAGTACGAAGGGACATCTTGAACTTCTCTACTGTCTGGCATGTCTATGAAAAAAGGGAAGTATCTAGTGCAACCTCATCTTTAATTGCTAAGATATAAACTCTTGCAAAGACCACTGGATGAGATATGGTGGACGGATCAGGTTAACATGGGTGTGAGGTGGGATCCCTTGTTTATGTCTCCATTGGTGAGGGGATTAGCGATATTTCACATCCCTTTGAATCTAATTCGTCTGTGATGAGTTAGCACATTAGAACCTAAAGATCTGTTTGCCCAACATAAAATTCCCCTTTCCCCCTTGCTTGTGCATGAACTCATTTTTATATACATTGAAATATGCTGTATGGGCCTCCCCTACTGTTTCTCGTCAAAAAATAAGAAAAAATGTGGCTTCCCTAGATACTTCCCCCATCAAAAAAAAGATGTGTTTGCCCTAGATACAAACAAGTTCGAAGAGTAGAATATCCATCGGCATAGGAAATTTTCTGAAATTTTACCAAGCATGCACAGGACCTGACACCATCAGAATCATGGATAGCTTGGCATTCTTACTTTGAGAGATATTCTTAAGAACGGCATGAACAATGAACAATCTAAATGCAACCAATATTGTGTGTGGGGGGGAGTAAACCTGATTCATATCAATAGTCTGTATTGCATCTCCCCTAGTGAAGATTATAGCATGATTTTGATTTTCCGGTTTACCCTCACCGAGCTTGGGGTTCCCAGGCAGTTTAATGGAGTATATTTCCTATATGTGCAACAAAGTGGCAAAATAAAGCATAAGAGGTCAAGCAAAAGCAACATCAATTAAATACATTATGCCTGACAAGATTGCAGCAAACGAAATTTTCCTTCAGTAGTTTGGGGAATTAAATTGAATCAAAATAGCAAACACAACGAAATCAGTAGCACATACATCTGAATTCTAATAAACGCAATGGAATAATCGCAAGAACTTAAGTCAAGAGTACAATTGAAAGCGTACAATATATATCTGCATGGGTAAATTTTGGAAAATTTTAGCTAGCATGAGACTAATACCATTATAATATATAATTAATTTTCTATTGAATTGGTAACTTGTTGAAAGACATATTGAATAACCAATGCTATAAAATGTGCAAAGGTTTGTTGATGTCTTCACGGCAAGGCTTACGCAAACATGCAGAAGACAAGATTGGCATATAGTAATGGAGTTGCAAGATACTAGGATCGTTAAGGCTACAGTAATATTTGTGATTGCTGACAGCAGTGGAGTTGGTTCAGTAGCTTGGCAATGGTAAAGGGGCACAGCTAGAAGAGGTAGTGCAGAAGCAAGAAACTGGGGAATGATAAGAAGAACAGCTATCATTTCTTCTTAACCTCTTATTCAACATATGACCATGAGAAAACTGTATTGTCAGTTTTATTCTAAAAGGAGGGAATTTTACCAGACTAAGGGCTAACATCTAAAAGGAATAATATCAAAAAGTTTGCCCTTACAACGGTTTATGGGATCACAAGAAAGGACAAGGAAGGGTAGAACATCAGGCAGCAAATATCACTTGATTCCTTACCACCTCAGAGGCTCAGATAGAGGATAATTCAACAAACTATGTCCATATACTACAGAAATTGATGGGAACAGTGGATGGGTTCAGGCTCATAATTGATTTCAAATACGTAAGAAGAATGCAACACATCACTATTCATTAGTAGAAGATTAATCTAATAAATTTACAGAAGAACACTGACTTGATCTTTTCCATGGACATCAGCCTTTACTAGCTTGGAATAATACTCTTTCCCATTACTTGTTGATACACTATCCTCTTCATGTATGAAAGCAACCCGAAGAGCCTCATTTCTACAAATTATAACAAAAGGCAATCAGTATTATTCAGTGGAATAGTTTAAAAGTTGTATAGCAACAATCAAGATCAGAAACATGTTATGAAACTTCAAATAAAGAAAACGAAACAAAAATTAAATAGCTCCTAGTAGACAAAAAAACACAACAGGTAAGCAAAGAATTTAGGATCGTTTTGTCCTTGTAACCTATTTACAACCCATCCAGTAAACATGAAAGTCAACTAACCTTTGCATTAAGAGAGCAATATCTGCAGACTCTGGCGCCTTCCTTTGCTTCTGCTGTCCATATATTTGACATGAAACAACATAAGTAAATTTAAGATCTGCCTGCGCCCGTGCATCAGGAGATAACTCATAGCCTTGAGTATCAATATATTCAGCTGCAGAATAGCCATCTTCAATGCCTGGTAGAACAAACAAAAGGATAAAGAGATAGTGAAGAAATATGTTGAATTAATTACTACCAACAGGAAATCTTATACACACCACCAAGATATCTCTTTTCCAGATAACTCTGCAACATCAAGGCTCTTCTGTAGTACATCATACCACGTACTGCTTCAGCAAAATACAAAGTCAAGGAATATAGCAAATTAGTAATAAAGAAAGAACAAACATCATGGCATCATGCAGTTAGGCATCAGAACAAAGCTTATGCATGTGTAGTATGGAATGTGTATTAATTACAGATAGGTACGGAACGTGTATTAATTACAGATTGATTATTCTTTACCTTGATCATTTAGTTGTAAGCAAAAGAAATGAAATAATAAACTGACCTGTCCGTGCCAAAGTTTGGCCACGATATGATACCCAAAACCGCAGCTCTAGGGTGTCGCTTGGACTATCCTTGAAATCATCTACTGATGATTCTCCCCGGCCAATTCGTTCTAAGAAGTTTGCCCACTCATCTGCAAACCAAATGAAAAGACATGCCGTTAACCTGTAGCAACTAAGGGCATGTTTTATATGAAAATAACAATCTTTTTTAAAAATCACTTCAAAATATATGAGTTACCAATTACTAATAATTAACGCAAACTAAATTTAAGGCAAAATTGGCTACAAAACACTGATATTATGTGGCATTTGCTCCAGGATACTAGTTTTTTGCGCCTTTGCTGAAACACACTAAACTTATGTGGCTATTTGCTGAAACACGCTCCGACCATTCAAAAAATATATTTGGCTGAGAGAGGAGAGAGAAGGTGGGTAGAAAGTCTTTTGCCCCTGTCAGTCGGTCTGGTGCAGCACAACTAGTTCAATTCAACTTCAAGTGCACAGTGTTGAGTCGACAGCACAATGTCGAGAATTGTTCTCTTCCTGAACCAGAATACTGTGCTCACACGGTTAAACTGAACCAGAAGGGCTCATGAGCACCAGAAGTCATTTTAAATTTTTTTTCTCTCTGATTCAGCCAAATATTATTTTAATGGCCAGTGTGTGCTTCAGGGGATAGCCATAGAAGTTTAGTGTGTTTCAGCAAAGGCATAAAAAGCCAGTGTCTTGGCACAAATGAAACAAAATATCAATGTCCTGTAGCCAATTTTGCCTAAATTTAAACATGTCGAGTGTAGAACAATTGAGTAATTGGGTACAATGAAACCAAAAAAAAAGTTTAATCACTTGTTTTATTTTATGACTAACCAAACGGGAATGTTCCACTACGCAAACCTCGCATTCTGATTTGTCAGAAATCTGTTATAATCGTTGGAATCTATTTCCATATATCCTCACGCCATATATAGAGATATCTATATTTAGGATTTGTATATCTCCTGATTGGATTGTACCTTGTATAGAGATAGATGTCCATATCTAGAGATAACCTGCTATAGATAGATCAAGCTCTGTACTATATATTTGTACCTGCTCTATCAATGAGAGTCAATTAATTCACCTCAAATCTCTATTCCAACATGGTATCAGAAGCCTAGGTTCCCTGCCTTTGGCTATCCACAGCGCATCCCCTTGCGCTCCTTTCCTCTATTCCCTTGGCCGGAGCCCCCCCTAACACCTCTCCTCTCCTCCAGCGCCGCCTCCCCCCTGTCTATGGCGGACCCCGCTGCTACTGCTACAGCCGCCGCAGCTGCCGCCAATGCTGCTGGTGCTGTGGCCGCCGGTGCTCCTCTCTACGGCGCCGTTCTTCCATACAACCCTTACAACCCCGCCACCGCTCTCTCCACCATAAATGTGCGCACGCACATCCCCTTCTCTCTTCAACTCGATCCACCCAACTACTCCCGCTGGCGCGAGCTCTTTGAACTCCTTGTTGGCAAGTTCGGCGCTATTCACCACCTCACCCAAGATGCTCCCAATCCACCCGACGGCATCTGGACCACCACAGACATGGCGGTGAAATCTCTCCTCTACGCCTCCCTCTCCGAGGAAATTCTCGGCATTGTTCTCCATCGTGGTGCCTCGACGCGCATCATATGGGAGAGCCTGGAGGGTCTGTTCCGCAGCAACAGGACATCACGCGCCTTGTCCCTCGAAGCCGAATTTCGAAATTTGGCTCAAGGGGACCTCTCCATCCTTGCCTACTCCCAGCGTCTCAAGTCCTATGCCGACGCCCTCGCAGACATTGGCCAGCCCGTTCGTGATGACACCCTTGTCCTCACCCTTCTCCGCGGATTGACCGACAACTTCCGCAACATCGCCACCATCATCAAAACGAAGGATCCTCTCCCTTCTTTCTTGACGGCTCGTTAGATCAAACCCGGCAAGTCCGATGGGGCTACTGTTCTTTTCTCCAACAGCACCAAGTTTTCACCCTCGCCCATGGGTCACAGCAGTCCCGGCGTCCCAAACTCCCGCTACAAAGGCAAGGGCAAGGGTCGCTACTCTACTAGCCCACGGCCTCCTGTCGTCCCCACAAGCACCACCCGCATGGGTTTTTATCCATCCACTCGTACGTTTCAGTTGTGGCCAGTGCTTGCTTCCGGACCCGGCATCCTTGGACCTCGTCCACAACAGCTGCAGCATGCGCCTCGGATGCCGTCTCCCATGGCGTCAGCACCAGCACCATTCGCCTACTATGCAGCATCGCCATCTACTCCTACTGCTGCCACCACCGACGCCCCCTCTTGGGATCAGGCTTCTCTCATTCAGGCGATGAATGCTATGACCATGCAGCAGCCAGACTCTTCCACGTGGTACATGGATTCCGGTGCCTCCTCTCATCTCACCGCCGACCCCGGTAAACTCTCTGTCCGTCACACCACCTCTCGTCCTTCCACCCACATTATAGTTGGTAATGGTTCTTCTTCTTCTGTTACCACCGCGACACTACTCTTTCCACCCCAAACCGTCATCTCTCCCTCTCCAATATCCTTGTTTCTCCCAATATTATTGCCAACCTCATCTCCGTTCGCAAATTCACCAAAGATAACCTTTGCTCCATTGAATTTGATCCTCTTGGTTTTTCTGTGAAGGATCTCTGCACTCGAGCCGTGATTCACAGGTGCAATAGTTCGGGCGATCTCTACCCGTTCTACCCAACAAGACTGACCCAAAGACCACGCGTTCGTCGCTCCTTCTACTCCCAGCATCCTTTGGCATCAACGGTTGGGGCATCCTGGCGACCACATCCTCTCCCATCTCCAAGCCGCGGCCGCCATCCCTTTAGCTTCAAATAAAATTGTACCTCATACATGCCATGCCTGTCAACTAGGCAAACACGTTCGTCTTCCTTTTTCTACATCTATGTCCAACACCAATAAACCTTTTGAGTTGATTCATTGTGATTTGTGGACGTCACCTATTTCTAGCATCTCTGGCTTTAAGTACTATCTCGTCTGTTTGGATGATTTTACCCACTACCTCTGGACATTCCCCCTAAAACTTAAATCTGACACCTTCCCTACTCTTAAACACTTTCACACTTATGCTGCCACTCAATTCTCTTCCACCATCAAAAGTTTTCAGTGTGATAATGGCACCGAATTCCTTAACACTACCACTCGCACCTTTTTTTTGCAAAACGGCATTCATCTTCGTCTTTCCTGTCCACACACCTCTCCTCAAAATGGCAAAGCCGAACGAATCATCCGCTCCACCAATAATATCATACGCACTCTCCTTATTCAAGCATCCATGCCCCTCCTATTGGGTGAAGCCCTCCACACCGCCACATACCTTCTCAATCGCTACCCACCTCCACCCTCGACAACCTTACCCCATACCAAGCCCTTCTTCATTCCTCCTTCCTATGCCAATCTTGAGTTTTGGTTGTCGATGTTACCCAAACCTCTCCGCCACCATGCAAGACAAACTTGCTCCACGCTCCTCCGAGTGTGTCTTTTCGGGTTATCCGACAATCACAAAGGCTTCATTGTCTGGACTTAACCTCAAACCGTATCATCCACTCTCAAGACGTCATCTTTGATGAACTTACTTTTCCTTTGCCCGTAGTTCCACCCACCTCCTGCCGGCTATTTTTTGGATGCAGATGCAGGTGCTCCTCTACATTGGTTGCTGCCTACAGCCCCGGTTCACGCTCCTGTTGCGGCTCCTCCTGCCGCACCAACTGCCGCCGCTGCTTCGTTGCCAGCAGCAGTGTCGGATGCTACTGCCTCCTCTCCAGCGCCAGTTGTTGTCTCTGCTGCAGGGGTTGCTGCAGCGCCTGCTCCTGCACCCAACCGCCCGAGACCCGCCGTGCGGCATGTGTACATGCGCCGCCATCGACGCTCGCCAAACACCGCCCACTTTCGCACGCAAGATCGTCATCGTGGAGTCGTCCCATCCTATGACCACCCGGAGCAAGGATGGCACTCTTCCACCTCCCCTGTTCCAGCTGACCGCCACTACCTCCAGCAACCTCTCTCCCGAACCGAAGACATACCGGGGTGCTCTCAATGATCCTAACTGGAAAGCCGCCATGATTGATGAGTTCACTGTTCTTGTCGGTAACAATACATGGGATTTGGTGCCTCCACCACCCCACGCAAACATCGTCTCCGGCAAATGGATCTACAAACACAAGTTCAATTCCGACGGCTCCCTCTCTCGCTACAAAGCTCGCTGGGTCCTACGGGGCTTTTCTCAACAACCCGGCATCGACTATGATGAGACTTTCAGTCCGGTGGTGAAGCCAACCACCATCCGCACCGTTCTTTCCATCGCCGTCACCTTCGATTGGCCCATTCGACAGCTCGACGTCAAGAATGCTTTTCTCAAGCGGGCACTTTGCCGAGACGAGTTTCGCTCAAGAATCACCGTGCTTTGTCGACACGACAAGCCCACTCATGTGTGTCGCCTCAACAAATCGCTGTACGGCCTCAAACAAGCTCCTCGTGCCTGGTACAGTTGATTTCATTCCTTCATCACCGCCAACGGCTTCACCAACACCAAGTCGGATCCCTCTTTGTTCGTCTACTCCAAGGGCACCAACCGTGCTTTTCTCCTACTATATGTTGATGACATCGTGCTTACGGCATCAACTACGGACCTTCTCGAAAGCATCGTCGCCACACTGCATCACGAGTTCGCCATGAGTGATCTCGGCTCTCCACTACTTCCTCGGCATTACTGCTTCCCGTTCATCTCACGGGCTCTTCCTGACGCAAGACAAGTACGCAACTGAGATTCTTCAGCGCGCCGGCATGACAAACTGCAACCCTTCCGCCACTCCTATCGAGGCTCGATCCAAGCTTTCCGCTGTTGGCGGAAAACCAGTGCCCAATCCGACCCTCTACAGGAGTCTTGCTGGCGCTTTGCAGTACCTCACCTTCACACGCCCCGACATTGCTCATGCCGTTCAACAGGTCTGTCTTCATATGCATGACCCGCGCGACCACCACTTTCAGTTGGTCAAACGGATTTTGCGTTACATCAAGGGCACCCTCCACTTTGGACTTCAGCTCCATCGTACACGGTCTGACGACCTTGTTGTCTACACGGATGCTAACTGGGCCGGCTGCCCCGACACGCGCAAGTCTACCTCCGGCTATTGCGTCTTCCTCGGCTCCAACCTTCTCTCCTGGTCCTCCAAGCGGCAACACACCGTTTCTCGTTCTAGCGCCGAAGCCAAATACCGCGGAGTCGCCAACGGTGTGGCCGAGGCATGTTGGCTTCGTCAACTCTTACTTGAACTCGGACATCCCTTGCGCCAGACAACCGCCGCTTCATCGCGATAATGTCAGTGCTATCTACCTCTCCACCAACCCAGTCCAACACCAACGCACAAAGCATATCGAGATTGATCTTCATTTTGTGCGAGAGCGTGTTGCTCTTGGAGATGTTCGTGTTCTTCATGTCCCGACGGATCAACAGTACGCCGACATCTTCACCAAGGGACTTCCTACTACTGTTTTCAAGAAGTTTCGGTCCAGTCTCAACGTCCGCAATGCTCTCCCGGCTGAGACTGCGGGGGGCTGTTGGAATCTATTTCCATATATCCTCACGCCATATATAGAGATATCTATATTTAGGATTTGTATATCTCCTGATTGGATTGTACCTTGTATAGAGATAGATGTCCATATCTAGAGATAAGCTGCTATAGATAGATCAAGCTCTGTACTATATATTTGTACCTGCTCTATCAATGAGAGGCAATTAATTCTCCTCAAATCTCTATTCCAACAATAATTGAAGTTCTATTTACAATGATCTAGTGAAGGTTATTTTATTCTACGGAATTTTTGTGAAAGAAATATTAAAGAAAACAGGAAACACAATGTATGCAACATAAGTAACAAAACACTTTCCTCTGCAGAACTGCAATTGTACCAATATTGTACAGCCCTCTTAGAGACAGAAGAAATGAAGAACATGAAACAGTAAGTTGGTTTGACAATCCGTGGGCCATGCGCACGGGGGCAGCGGGGAGGGGCGGGGGACGGGGGCACTGTTGAGAGGAAATCTAACTATGACAGCCTTCTAATTTCCCCCAAATAACAGTTTGAAAACACGATAGCAATACACAGTCCACCTTGTAACACAGCCTTAAGAATATCTACATAGAACCAAGCGCTAATGAACTAGGATGTTACCAAGAAGTTGTAACTTGTAAGAGAAAACAAATGAAAATACAAATCAGAGGCGGACACGTTTTTGACCATTCACTAAGACTCAATTGTTTTTCTACTCATTTCCATGCCAGAATAACAAAAAAAGGGACATTTTTGGATTTTCCAAATCAGCTAGAACATCTCGATGTGCCTCAATTAACATATATTTGTATGAATCAGAATTCAGAAGCGGTAAAACTATTCACAAGTCCCAAAGTTATCCATTTAGTATTTTGCTTGTGGTGAGCAAGTGGCCAACTGGCCATTTGAAGAGAACTAGGCTAAAACAAGGTGTCAAAACATAGCTTTGTTCAAAAGCTAAAGAACCTTCATGAATAATAGCTTGAAAAATAGCACTTTAAACATGAAGTGTGATAATAGTACCAGGATAGATTTTTTGAAGGTAGAAAAGTATAGAAATGCCATCTTCATTCTCGACGCACAGCTCGGACATGCTATAAAGTACAGTTTCACTGTAGTACGGGGTAAAGACACTGTTGCACAAGATAATTAGCGTTAATAGGATGCTATTCCTTGAGATGGCATGAAGTTTATACACATTTATAGTACCTGAAGGGTATCATCTCAGAGACAGGCTTTGCTGCTGGCATGTCCATGAATAGAGAGTTGGTGAAAAATTGCAATCTTCTCTGAGCTTCCAAACTTTTGGGGATGTTGGCAGCAGAGTCTTTGACAGTCAAAAGTAAGTGCAGACGCTTAACCTGTTCTTTCTGCAGGCACAGATAAAAACATCATTCTAGTAAGTACATAAATATCTAAGCAATTTTAAATTATTTGGGTAAGAAAAGTACCATTTCCAGATCGTTTGGCCAGAAAATTGTAGAGAATAGACGCCCTTCATTTCTAGCTCTTAATAATAATTGCCATGTATCAAACTGTTCCCTGCAGCAAGAAAGCACATATTAGCTATAGAAAATAAAGTGGAATGGATATCTTTTACTAATTGAAATAGCAATTTAGTGCATACCTCAGGCTTGGTGCAAGAAACTCATGGGTAACAACTTCATAAAGCTCACGGAGAGCTTTTTTAACACCAGCTGCACGCTCAGCAGTCTCATTGCGTATCTAATAAATATTTGGTTTATCATATAAAATGCCTTCATGATAAATTTATCATACATAGATGAAAAAGGAAATATGTCAACAATAACCAAGACATAATGCCCATCCGTTGAACCTCCATTCAGAAGAAAATATGTGGATGATTCAAGTAAAGCACTTTAGTCTGGTTTATTTGTCCAGATCCAAGGATAACAGTCTTACCAGAAGTCCTGTCAAACCAGTAAGCCTTGACTGGACTAACTGCCACTTCTTGAGGTTTATAGTCACTAAAAGTGAACCCTCTGCTATACTGGCATTGACATCTCGGAAAAGCCTTTCAACCCTATATATGTATTTGGAGAATGCATTACAATTACGTGAAGACATAATTTAGGGCAAACATTGAATAACAATAATGTTAGTATCAGATACTTCATCATTCAGTATGAAAGAATACCAGCGCTGCCCTTCACCGTCAACTAAAGAGATGAGAATTCTTTCTGCATTGTAGTAGCATTCCTTGACAGCATAGGCCATGTATTCATCTTTCGATATTCTGTACCATAGCTCAAACTGCGAGTCTTTGCAGTTCGAAGCATAGTCATTCGCCAACATGATCTACAGAAGAAGCAACCAACAGATTTATAGCAGCCAAATCATTGGTTTCCTGATATGTAACAGATTTGTTCTTGCAAAAAACAATTTAGTTAATTTCAATTAGGATACCTTGCTAGTCAGAAGAAATAATGGCCACTGTACAAGTCTTAAATTTCCACAGTTACTTGGCATCATAAGCAAATCCATTTCCCTGAAAGAAAATTTGTCATGATATCGAAGCAAATGGGGTAACTAGATAAGATAATGAGCTGGGTTTATCATACCTGTTGCTGATATAGTCCTCTTCACGCAAGCTCTTAATAATCTCATTCCAGAATGGGGAAAATATCGAGGCATACATCTTTGTAACTTCTGAATCCTAATGTTGAGAGTGATCAAAGCTTCAGTACATTCAGATATATACTACCTCAAAATTTCGAAAATCAGCTAGCCCGGCTTTTTTATGATGAATATAAACAGAAACATTAAAACAACAATGTGTTCAGGCCATCATCAAAGTTGTTAGGTTATTACCCTGATAGTAATAACAAGAATGAAATAAGAATACGGGAATTCTGGCTTCAAAAGTAAAGAATGAATCTAGTAGCTAGTGAGACAACAAGCTAAACTAGAGTGACATATTTGGTTAACTTAAGTTGAATAAACTTGTTTGCAACATATAGGGTCAAAAAATGAATCGTAAACTTTCTTCAACGATGAAATTAGATGTGTGTGCATGCGCGCATGTGTGTGTGTGTGTGTGAGAGAGAGAGAGAGAGAGGTTCCCAACCCTGTCCGGACATCTAGAAACTGAAATGTGTAGGAACCATAGTTATTAAGTAGTAAAGTCGAGTCGTCATGCTACCTACTTGCCGATTAGTCGCGACCAGTCCACTACTAGCTGGTTGCTTATACTACTATCTGTCTTCTATCACTACTATTACTTGCTGCTGCTGCTGCTGCCTGCTACCACCGACTACCTACTACTGCCTGCTATTACCTTCCTCCTCCCCCCTTCTCTCCCCCCTTCCTCCTCCCCCTCCCCTTCCCCTTCCCCTTCACTCCTTCTCCATGGCACCAAGTCAACAGGCTAAGTCACCCGACTAATCACGATTAGCTGTCGACTTGGATTCCAAGTCGCTCGACTAGGTAACTATTCGAGTCGAGGTCCTCCAGTCGTACTACCAGGCCGACTTTGCGACTAATCGTCAATTGGTCGCTACTAATCACGCAACTTGATAACAATGGTAGGAACCAATCTTCTTAAAGTTAGTATTAAAACTAATATGTGATGAATAGGTGTTAGTTTACCTGAGCAACTGGTCTGCTAGATAACCTGCAGTGTCAAATAAAAACAGTATGAGAAAGAAGGACCTAAATATCCAAATCAATTTAAATTAGATGTTCTTGATCATAAGCGCTCAAAAAGGCGCAATTTAAAGGATAGGAATAATGACCTTCGTGGGGACAGTTTTTTTGCAAAAGCTTCCGGAAAGCTCTCAAAACGTTTATGAAGCATTTCTATTGAACGAATCTGCATTAAATTAGAACATGCCAGAATGATGCTCCAGTTCGCAAAGCACAAGAAATGAAGAAATGTATAAACAGTTGATACTTGATAGTACTTGGATCCATGAACAGCATCAGAACATAAAAGAAGCAAAATGTACCTCCCCAAGTCGATCTCTAGCGCCCATAACACCACCAACAAGAGCAGATAAAAGAGTGTACCAAATGTGAATGTCCATCAGGTATATCTAAAAATGCAAAAAAAAAAGGTAATGTATCGTCCGCAAAGTTCATTTTTTTTCTTTAATCTCCATGAAATTTACAGCTTAACATAGGAAACTTACAGCTACCACTGGTGCCCATAGACTCAGGATGGTCAAAGCATTTTTATTTCCTAGAAAAATACACTATCAGCATGGTAGTTGCATTGCTACAATGTACTCAGATAAATATGAAGAGAATAGTTTTCTTAGTAATGAAGTGGTAGCTAATGAACAGTGCTCTTAGTGTAATACTAATATGTATCTACTAACCCCTTGATACAAGATCATGCCAGGAATACTGCAAATTATGGAGTTGCACAATTATAGTAGTTGGCTCAACTAAAGGCCGAATCTGCAAAAGTTAATGACACAGTAAATTTTGACCACACAGAAAATTTAGAGCAAACATCAAAGCTCTGAAAGACGCAATTATAACCACCTGAAGAAAATAAGCAAAAGTAAATTTGCATGCCAATATGACCAACCAAAACACCACGTATCTGCATCAGAAAATTTGTCACAAGTAAATAACTCACCATGAGGAATACAACCAATGAAAGCCAGTTAGCTATGAGCCTATGAGAGAATAGCTGGTGAATTATTCAATGTGATAGACCGGCAACTAGTAAAGAAGCTAGCAGAGGGTATATCTCAGGCTACTGCTTGCAACTACTAATGCTAGGCAGTAATTATGCCCTCACATGTATATCTCAGGGTATTGCTAGTAACTGATGTACTTCATATTAAGTTTGTACATGGATCTGCCGGTAAAAAAGAAAGAAAGCAAGTAACATAACAAATATCACAAGTTCACAACCACAATTCAGCATGAAATATGATGATTGGCCAGGAGAATTGACAGCAACTGGATATTAGTATCATGCTAATAAAATTAAGGAAAAAAGGAAAGAAGTGTTATGCTCAAGATGTTAATCTGGAGTGATTATCACAAAAACTAAGCCTTACACATTGTACAAAGATCCTAAGTGAAAGGAAAGAACCTGGCATAGTCACTCATACTCTCATAAAGTCCACGTCCAACATAATATCGCTCCTAAGTAAAAAAAATGAAAAACAAGATGAATAATAATTTCATAATGAAGATATGTTCCCAAACTAGGATGTAGAATGAAGATATGCATACTTGGTATATCCACTTGAAAAATTGGAAAAACTGTGACCGGTCAGAAAAATTGGAGAGCCTGTGACAAGCTGGGATCTTAGCCATTAATGCAAACACAAGCCGAACAGCAGCATAACCACCAAGAACAAGAACATAAATCCGGAAATAAGTTGAATCAGAGTTCCTTGCATTTTTCTCGTTCAAGACTTTCCTGTTCGACATTCAGCATTCAAGTGAATAGGTAACTTAGTGTACATTAAAAGAAAATAAGAACAAAATCCAATTAAATACTCACAAATAAAGATAGGTTACAAATGTTGAAACAGCAGTTAACCAAAGGAACCGGATAACTAATCTTGAGATAGCAAAGCCTCTAGCTGTCTTATATGCACCAAACATGAGTATAACATCCAAGCAGCCTGCAAAAGAACAGAACCACCATAAAACGTGGAGCATAGAAGAACCACCATAGAAAATATTAGTAGACCCCGTCCGAAAACATTTTAAGGAATAATAAGTTAGGAAAAGATCATACAGGCCATCATAGAAAATATAGATGCTAATCCAGATAACATAAAGAAAAGGTAGCAAGAGTTAGGGAAGTTGTAAAAGGGAAATCATGAACAAAAAATTAGAGAGCATACACTCAATGAAGTTCAGTATGAAAAAGGCTGGTCCAGCACTAAGTAATATTTTGATGGTATCAAGGTTTATCTTCCCATGATGAAAGGCTATAATAGCTAAGCACTGCATCACCATTCAGAAAAAGGCACCTTTAGCATTATAAATTCTTGATATATTTATGCATGATTGATGACAATCTCAAACCACTAACCTGAAACATTAATATTAGAAAAATCCATAGGCGATGAAAACTGCGGTACAAATGCAGAAAAGTGCGATGCTCAACAAAGTTGGTCTTTCCTGTCTGTAGATAAAGAATTAAAAGAAGAAAAATTAGTACGGAAAAAAACTCAATAATTATGCAAAACTATGGAAAAATAAACCCAATAATTATGCAAAACAAGGCATGGGCCAATATTCAAGTAAAAAGTCCATTTATTTCATTTAAGTCAAGATGCCTCTCTGAGTCACCAGTACCACCCAATATTTCATATAACGAAGATAGGTGATGATGAATGCTACATGTTTGCTCAAGAGACTCCATGCCCTTCTCAATATTCTTTTGTCTGATACTTAACAATTTAAGAGAGAATTGCATTTCCATATTTTTATTAAAAAAAGGGTAACGATTGTTATGAATAGCACTTGTATTCAACATGAGGCCAAAGGGCCAGTATATATACACGTACAAGAGGATATAGAAGGAAAGCCTATATAAGGCAATAACTATACAAGGCAAATAATCTCTATACAAGGCAACTAGCAATCTCGTATATAAGGTAACAAAGATACTATCTAACACCCCCCCTCAAACTCATGGTGGATCAACAACACTGAGTTTGGAGAGATCAACACCCCCCCCCCCCTCAAACTCATGGTGGATCAACAACACTGAGTTTGGAGAGATAAAAGTCGTGGCTGAGCTCTAGTCTGTGTCTTCGTGAAGAAATCGCTAATTGAAGCTCAAGGCACATATCAAGAGCCACAACTCGATCCTGCACTGTCCTCATGTAGGAAGCATCAACGCCAATATGCTTGGTGAGCTCATGCTTCACTGGATCTCGAGCAATGCTAATAGCACTGTCATTGTCGGATAAAAGAGGAGTTGGTGTAGAAAGAAACACCAAAATCCTCAAGTAGCCACCATAGCCAAGTAACCTCTCTGTCAAAAGAGCCATCGCCGCAACTCACCTCAAGATCGAACGAGAAGCGCTATCCGCTTCTTAGTCTTCCAAGTAATGAGAGAACCACCAAGAAAAACACAATAAGCGTAAAGAGACCGCGATCGAGGGATCACTAGCCCAAGTAGCATCGGAGTATGTCCAAGTCGAGGGAGCCGGATCGAGGAAAGAAAAGACGGCGAGAGATAGTTCCACGAAGATATCGAGAACACGAAGAAGATGACTATAGTGAAGTCAAAGGAGCGTAAACGAATCGACTCAAGATATGAACCGGATAGGAAATGTCGGACGAGTAACACCAAGGTAAACAAGACTCCCAACAAGATGACGATAGCGAGTAGGATCATCAAGAGGTTCACCGTCGAGGTCGAAGGTGGACATTGAGCTCCATAGGAGTCTCAAAGAGTCTACCGATCAATGAGAGAAGCACGATCAAGAAGATCCTGAATATACTTCTCTTGGGATAGAAAGAAACCCTCGGGTGTAGAAGAGACTTCAATCCCCAGAAAGTAACGAAGAGGACCTAGATCAGACATGAGAAACTGCTCATTGAGACGTGCCTTCACAAAGGCAATATATCGGTATCATCGCCAGAATGATCATGTCATCAACATAGAGAAGAAGAAGAGTCCGCCCACGGCGAAGTGTGAACAAAGAGCGCAGGATCATGAGTACTAGCGTAAAAGCCGCAAAGAATGACCACGTAAGAAAACGCCAAACCAGCACGCGGGCTTGCTTGAGGCCATAAAGAGAGCGACGAAGACGACAAACCATGCCCTCAGGAACAAAATACCCCGGTGGTGGCTGCATAAAAACCTCCTCACGTAGCTCACCATTAAGAAAGGCATTCTTGACATCAAGCTGAGAGATAGACCACTGACGAACAGACGCTACTGCAAGAAGAGTGCGAACAGTGGTCATATGAGCCACCGAGCAAAAGTCTCGCCATAATCACGACCATGCTCCTGCCAAAACCACGTGCTACGAGACGAACCTTGTAGCGCTCAAGAGAACCATCGAGCGAGTCTTAACCTTATAGACCCACTTGCATGTAATGGGACGGACACGTGGAGGAAGGGCATAAGATCCCACGTGCTAGTGCGCCAAGGGCGCAATCTCCCTCGCCATCGCAGTCGCCATTCATGATGAACAACAAGATCACTAGAAGAAGTCGGCCAAACACGAACAAAGACCAAAGAAAGCCAAGGCGCTTAGGAGGCCGAATAGACCGACGATCACGAAGAGCGAGCGAGGAGGCCCGTAAGAAAATGACTCAACAGAGAAGAGACATCGAAGAATCCTCAACTCGCGGACGACGAGTGTAGTAGAGAGGATACTGAAGGAACAATGTCAAGAAACTTCGGAGGAGGGACTGAATGTGAAGACTCGTGTAGAAAGGTGGCGAAGAAGGAGATGCCAACCGTGGAGAAGGAAAAGTGGCAACAAGAGTATCAGAAAAGTAAGAAAAGAAAGTGGCTCGACAAGAGATGCCGGAGTGGAAGAAGGACGAGGTAGAAGGGACGAGACTCATCAAAAGTAACATCCCGAGAAATCGCGATTCGCTCGCCAACAGATCCCAACAACGATATCCCTTATGCTCAAGACTATAGCCCGTAAAAACGCACTCAACAGATCGAGCGGTCCACCAGTGCGTTCACGAGGTGCAAGGAGGACATAGCACACACACCAAAAAGGCGAAGACTAGAGTAATCAGAAGCATGCCACAAAGACGCTCCACCTAATCCCACCCTTAAGAGCAGAGGAAGGTCAATATTAATCAAGTAAGTGGCGGTGGAAACAAATTTCGGCCGTAAACGAGGTGGAACAATGGAAGCAAGTAAAAGGGCACGAGTGTCTCAAGAAGATGGCGATGCTTGCGCCACCACACCATTTCGAGCATGAGCACCGTGACAGAAAATCGAGAAAGAGTGCCTGCGTAGCAAGAAAAGTACTGAAGGGCGCGGACAAATATTCCCTCACGAGTCAAGACGAAGAACTCGAATGGGAGAGTCAAACCGAGTACGGATCATAGTGGCAAAATTCTTATAGATGGACAAGGCCTCGCTACGAGAAGACATAAAGTATATCCAAGTGTGGCAGAGAAATCATCTATAAAAGAATATAATATTTATGACCCTTTTGAAACAAAAGAGAGCGGACCCCACACATCGAATGAACAAGATCAAAAGGACGCTGGGATACGACTCGCTAGAAGGATAGGGAGTTGTAGTCGCTACAAGCTTACAACCCGCACAATCTAAGGAGGTATCACCGCATACGATCCTAAAAGATCACGACGAATTAAAGAAGACAGACGTGACCACAAAGATGCCCTAAACGCGATGCCATCGAGCAAACGACCCGAAGAGACGATGCAACGGAGGCGTATAATGAGAGATCGAGAGATCGCAGAGGAGGCGGAAGGAAGACGGCTACCAAGCTCCCAAAGGCGCCGAGAGTCATGGCGGCGAGGCCAATACCAACCAAAGACTCGCCCGCGATCCCGAACACAAGAAGAGTCGAGTCAAGGATAACACAACAAACCATGATCGAAGTCGCCACGGATATAAGTCGCATGGTGAGTTTAGGAACATGAGAAACAAAGAGAACATGAAAAGAGGAAGACAAAAGAGTGCCTCGTCCCGCAATGTAAAGAGGGTACCATCTGCAATTGCATGCAAATGATAGGAGCAAAGAAGAGGATGATGGAATGGAGACTCGTTGGATCGATGTCATATGAAAAGAAGCTCCGAGTCAAGAATCCATGGTGTGATACCCGATGAGGAGGAAGATGGTCTCATTGGAAGATCGCAGAGTGAGCCAGCAGACTCGACGGCGCAGAGTAGCCATGCGACGAAAGCAAAGATCGTAATCTCCGAGCGGGTCCGAACCACAGGTTCGCTGAGGAGAGGCACCAAGAAGTCTAGTGCCCTTAGGAGGACGCCACCGCGACGAGCAAGATCCTTTTCTTTCGATAGCAAACCGCTCCACATGCCCATCCTTGTT
This sequence comes from Otatea glauca, assembly GCA_036346275.1. NCBI lineage: Eukaryota > Viridiplantae > Streptophyta > Magnoliopsida > Poales > Poaceae > Otatea > Otatea glauca. Next base: position 1,237,395 of record CM070721.1, on the reverse strand, counting down.
GCAAGAGGTACGGTGAAGCCCCGCACTTTGGTAATCGAGCATCGAAGGAGGAGGTGCCATCGATGGAGGAATAGCACGAGGTACCGTCGGATCAAGGAGATACTAGTAGGCCCGCACTACGAAGACGAGTCTCCTCAAGACGTAATAGCCGCAAGAGCCTCCAACAAGGTCACACGGGGATGACGAGCAAGCGGTGAGCACGACCGCTCAAATTCACCGGCGTGTCGAAAGTCGAGATACGGCGAAGCTCAAGTGAGAGGCCGACGCTGGCAAAGATCGACAGCGCAGAAACCTCCGGCCCGAGAGAATCAAGTTGACGCCATACCGAGGACATTGAGCATAAAACTCGCCAACAGAGAATCACCGCCAGAACGATCGCTCCCGTCATAACAAAGAAGGTACAAAGAATCTCAAGAGGCTCATAGTGATCGCGAAGATGCGCCACATCGATCGAAATAAGACAAACCAACAATATCACCAGTGAGATGCACCTCCATACTAGCAACTGAATAGCGTAAACACGAGCATCTTCATCAAGCCATATCTTGTATGCGAGAAATTGAGTCCGAAAAGACTCCACAAAGATCGAAGATACTCATCGGAGGCCTTCGCTGAGCAAAGCAGACGCCTCTTTAGGAATAACAGCATGTCGTGAGCAGGACGAGGCGGACATGATAGCTCGCCAAGAAGAAACTCCCACACGCACGCCTCGCATGTGAAGGCGCATGTGAAGAATCCAATCACGATAATTGAGACCATCAAAGATAACCGCAACGAGGAATGATACGGTGCGGAAGAAGAGCTCGCAGTGGCGACATTTTTTTTCCGACCGGACTTAAACCGATTAAAGTCCGATCCAATCGCACTCGAAGAAACGAGCGAGAGAGGTTCGAGACGCCACGGTGACGGCGGCCGTCGGCGGCGACGCACGGTGGTGGCGGCGGTGGTCGGCACGGAGCGCGATGAAGTTCGCGCTAAAGTCGAGCGGATGCGCGCGTGGAAGACGAGCCGTGGCCGTGCAGAATGAAGCGACGGCGCGACCGGAGGTGGTTGCGATCCGGACGAAAGAGGAGGCCGCAGACGCGAGGACGGCGACGGCGACGATCGGCGCATGGCGGCAGATGGAAACCCCAGCGCGCCACTGCTCGGCGGCGTGACAAAGTGAACTCGCGAACGGCGGCGTGGGAGACGGCCCGCGCTTCAGTCGTCGTCGGCGAGCCGGAGAAGCGCCGGGAGCTACAGCCGAGGAGGACGAATCGGCGAAGAAAAACCGAAGGAGAGGTCGGGAGAGCGCAAGTGCAACGCCCGTAAGAAAACCCTAACCCTAACTTGGCTCTGATACCATGTTATGAATAGCACTTGTATTCAACATGAGGCCAAAGGGCCAGTATATATACACGTACAAGAGGATATAGAAGGAAAGCCTATATAAGGCAATAACTATACAAGGCAAATAATCTCTATACAAGGCAACTAGCAATCTCGTATATAAGGTAACTAAGATACTATCTAACAACGATATCCTCTAGCTCTTTCCTCTTTGCAGATATCCTACAACACCTGTAAAGTGGATCATCACAAAAGCATCCGGAGTTGACTGGATTTAATATTCACAATTTTAAACTAGATTCATACTATTTCGAAGCCAGAAGCTGCTAGCTTTCTAGGGAAAATTGCATATCTGCCACTCCTCAGTTTGGCGTTCTAGGATTTGCCGCTCCTCCCGACGTAATTGATTATCTGCCACGTTGCCACTATGGACGATTTTGCCCTTATGTCTTCCTCCTCCCAGCTCCCCCTCTTCTCCTCATCCATGGCTGCGCCACCACAGCCTCCATTGCTCTTCCAGCTGCTCACCTCTGGCGCCTCCTCAGCTCCAACGCCAATGCAGCCCCCGCCATCCCTTGCCGCCTCGCCGCCCACCATCAGTCCGTCACCATTCTCGCCTGCATCACCGCCTCTAACGTCACCTCCAACTTCGTCGTCGCCAACGAGGCTGTTGAGCTCGTGGCCACCATGGCGGCCTCCAAGACCATCTCGCCAACCGCTCCGTGACCCCAGCACCGCCACCGCTCACCGTGTCTTCTCCCATGGCCGGGCTTGCACCAAAGGCTCACCAGAGAGTGGCAGGGGCAACGGAGAGGCAAAAAACTCTAGGCATCATGGTGGTGTAGGTGGAGTGTTTGGTGGCGGCTCTTTGGTCGTTGGCGGCGTGGATCTGGTGGTGGCGAGGTAGATGTGGTGGCCACCAATGAGCCATCCCAGCCTCACCGGCACCAAAGTGGAGAAGGGAGGGTGGTAGCAGGGACTGGGGAAATGGAGATTGAAGAGATGGCTTAATTGGAATGCGGCCAGATTCACCATGGCATGTGCCAGCGTCAGAGGGGGTGAGGAAGGCTAGAGTGCCAAACTGAGAGCTGGCTTTATTATGTTGCAGTCATGGATGGACGAGTAAGGAGGTAAGAAGGGGAGGAAGAAAGGAAGGTGCAAAATGGACAATTCAAGCCCAAAAGTAGCAAATCCTAGAGAAATAGACGGAATCCGGGGCAAATAATCAATTCTGTCAGGAGGAATGGCATATAACCAATTTCCCCGGTTTTCTTAGGTGGAGTAAAACTAGTTCTTTTTTTCTTTTTCCCACATTTTTCAGTTTTCTAGATATATTTTTCAAATGTTGTGTATAATAGTGTGAATAGCATTTCTCAGTCAAAACAATTTAAGTTCTTTTATATGAGCAGTGTAAACCAAGTCATCTACATATTATATGAACTGAATGGTTGAAGGAGGCCAAGACCTCTAATGGAACTGAGCATACATGAACACGATTACTGTATAGAAACTACAGGTGACAGATCAAATAATTGAGTAGAATGTGGATGACCGGATGGTAAATCTCCTAGGATTGAACAAAACTGCAAGTAGTCAAAATAATGTAGGAAGACAAATCCCACAACTAAAAACAACTATAACATTGACAAACACTCCCTAGACTGAAACAGCTGACAGAAAAGGATGAATCTCAAATGATAGTACCCTACAGACTGAATCTCATATGTTCACACCTCACATATTGACAAAAACTACTAGTCTCTTTAGAAAACACGATTAACTTACACGCTTTCTCTTAGCAGGCTTGCGCAAAAATTTGGAACCATCAGCAGGTGGTGGCCAACCAAGCTCAAAGCATGAACTAGACCTACACAAATGCAATAGAACAAAGTAAAACACGGTGAAGCAAAGAATATAAGAGGAATCAGCACAAGGCAATGGTTTGGAGAGGAAACCAGAAATATTCATTGAAGTCGTCATAATTCCGCCATGCAGAATGTGCAGCTTTTCCATTATTATTATTATTAGCCTCCTGTAGAAGGTATAAAATGCATAAAGCTTTTGATACAACAGCAAAAGATCCAAAAGACAGTTCAGCAGTCGCTATGTAACTAGCTACTGTTAGTAAATTACCCTATAAAAAAGCTTAATTTGCAGATAACGAGTAAAGAAATTATATCATAGAAACCACATTGATCACAACAACAATCCAATTCCAAATATACCCAAGTAAAATATTGAGTAAACAATTTCAACAAATAGAGAAAATGGGTAAAGCCATGATCTTGAAGCACCAAATGCTACCAGCAGACTATAGGACCATATTCCAAATGCATCAATCAATATATACAAGTGGGGAAACAGTACTGATTTAGATCTAATAAAACCAACAGTTAACCACAAAAGTAAATCAACATAGAACTTTAATCGATGAACCTACCGCCTCCATGGTTTGATATATCGGAGTAATTACTTTCTCCAGATATGAGGTCGAACCATCACTAGTAATACAGCTCTTTGCAGGTTCAGCTTCAGATGAATCAAGAATCCCATCGAGTTCCTTTGCCATCTGAAAATATGCCAACAGTGTCATTAAGCTCGATACATTGTACAACAGCACATTGCTAGAGAAATACAGAAGAAGTGAAGAACTATTCGCCTAATAGGGATATGTTCAATATTTCAACCACAACACCAAAGGAGCCAAGAGTTTGACATCACAAAGTGGGTTACTCAAAGACACAGTGTTTTGTTCCATCGGATAAACAGAAACAAATTCATGGTCTACTTTCCTACTAAAAATTGAGGAACTACAAACAAAAAAGGATCTATTTGACTGTCCTACAGAAAAAGAATTTATTTAACTATCCTTATTCGGCATAAAGCAAACTTCCATGAATCTTATAGCGCAATAATCACTATCCAGAAAACATAAATGATCCCTGAAAGAAAGAAAACTACACAATCGTTAACAATTTACACAAATAATTTTTTGAATTATGATTTGACTATTTAGAAATGTGCATAGATGCAACACGTATTCAAATAATACTACCAAGGAGAAAGCTAAAATATTTAGCAGTCAAATGTTTGCTGCATTATTTCATTTAATCATTTTGGTCATCGACACAAACTGACCAGACCATTTACATAAACGTATAGTCTATGCTAAACAGATTTCTGCATGCCATCTCTCTGAAACTATATCAAAAGAAAAGGAACTGCACTTGGTAGGACAGGAAGGGACTCACATTGTGGAAAATGTAGCATATGCATTCTGGAAGAAAACGAACATTTGCAGCTTCACCCCAAATAAGAAAGTAGAGAGCAACCAATATGATTTTTCTGTTCTTATTTATTGCTTCAAGGCTACCAAAAAATAGGTGTAACTGGTAAGCATCCAGCGAATTAATAGCATGCAAAAAGAAAGCTCCCCAGAAGTCGTTAAATTACCTGGTCCATGCAACACGCTTGCCCAAGTACCTGCACCATTTTATGTAATTTTCCAGAACTTTGCAGAAAACTTCTGTGACAGCCCTCTCATCGATTTTCTACAAGAGTCATGCCCACGTTTATTGTAATTGCATTTAGGTAAGAAGGTATGAAAGGTATCTATATATACTGTTAAGATTCTAATTCCTCCCTCCCTCCCCATGTAGCCCATGAGGCCCAACAAATCGTGTATATATATAACTCAATAATATAAAAAAAATGCACAGTTGTGAATAGCAAAATATCTCTCTCTATTTCTAACATATAGAAGAAGAATTTACTGATAATGGCCGCAAAAGAATATTTACAAACATGGCAAGTGCCTGAAGTTGCCTGAGTTTTACTGTAACAGATGACAAAACAGCAATCGGCCTAGGCATTACCGATTAATAGTTATGTATACCTCATTCATTACTTCTGGATTCCGACTTAAAATTGACAACTTCGGTAGTTCAGTTCCCCGAGGCAATTATACTAGCAGATCTAGATAGATAGGTAATAGGCCTTTAACATTGTATAAATATCAATTAGCAAACACACAAAATAACCTAATTATTCAGATTTATATTCTTCATTATGTAAAAAAAATTCTTAATTTTCATGAATACTATGCAGGAAAGTAGGCAACCAGGCAATTTGTGAAATTAGCTCACAAGGCCAATGTCGAACATCAAGCTAAGGGGTGATGGCAGTTTCAAGACTTGAGATTGTGGCAAACACCTTACTAATTATGCTCATAAATTCTGTCCTACACTGGAAACCATGTCAATGTCCAAAACAACATCTATCTAGTAACAGAGAAAGTATTATCTCAGCATGGAAAAAGGATCTTATTAAATTCCTGATTCAAGATGATAAGTTGCCTAATTAGAAGAGGGGAAGAACTAACCGGTTCTGTCCCACCTAGCAGGCTCAGCCGGGACTGAGCATTGGCTAAGGTAAGCACAACATTTTCACGCTGATTCCGAACATTATCGTCCTGGAACAATAATTTAACTGAATTAGATACTCAATACAAAAGCAATAATATAAATTGGATCATAACATCGATTACTGGATCAGTAGCAAAACAGAAAGAAACAACTGCTCACGGAGTTGCTCGATGAGTAACCCAGTCACATAGCATAAGATCATGAAGCCAAGCATAAAAAACATAAACTCGTGCATTTATCTAATTTCTTCTTGATAACCTTCAGTTCTTCACAAGCAAGGTTATCAGGATCTTGAACCGATTAGTATCCTGATGATCCTGTGGGGCAATTCCAACCATGATCCTACATAGGATCTAAATTAGGTAGCACTGTAAAAATAGTAGTCTAGATCTTGTGATCCTATGAATCATACCCAGAGAACACATAACAACCCTGCCTAGGATCCCGACGCTGGTAACCTTGTTCGCAAGTTCCAACGATTATCAAGAAAGTTGTTGTACTACTTTTAGATGCCCAAAGGATTTAGAGCATAAAATGCCAGCTTAAGCTTCTTCCAAAGGTTTCATTTATGCCAAGATCAGAACACAGGATGCCTCCAACTGTAACAATATTAGCTACATTTTGCAATATGTAATGTTGCAAGTAAAAGAACAAAACACTATTTTACAGATTTCAGAACAAGCAGTAGTTTTAACTGAACATATGTCAACATGCAGGATACAATATTAAACCATTGAAAACATTTAACAGAGGATCCAACATAATGTTAGCAAATTGAAAAAGAATATGGTAAAGGAAGTTTCCTAACCTGGAAGCCAAATACATATTGCAGAAGGTCAAATATGTCTTTTTGTCTTAGCTGTGGTGTGTCATAATGAAACCGTGGCAGGTCCTCACAGTTTTGAATTGCGGCTATGGAAGCCCTGACCTAATAGAGTTGCATAAAATTGTAGTGAACACCATATAGATTTTTGGATTTGACAACGCATGATTAGATAATGAAAGAGTACTTGAGTTCCACCATAGACAACTAAAATGGTAATGTGTACCACCTCTTGTCTGCTATTTATATTATAAAAAGGTAAATACCCAAAACATTTTAGGAAAATTGGTTCTGTAGCACTGGAAGGTCACCACTTCAGCTAAATATAACTGAATTGTCCTAGTTCACTTTAATACCTCTCCCTCCCTCCCTCTGCAGCAGTGGTGTACGCGAAGGACAAGGAGGCGGCAAAGGTCGGATTTGGAGAAGCAAAGGGTATGAAGAAGTCTCTCACGGTGGAGAAGAGCCCACTGGTGGGCAAGAAAATTGCGTCGGCGGAAGTCAAGTTGGGCAGCAGTAGATCAGGTGCCCTGTGGCCAAAGTTGGAGGTCGTGGTGACCGACGAGGAGAAAGCCAGCAGCAGCCTCCAAGCATACTCGATTGCATCGGCAAGGTCATACTAGAGTAGAGGAGGTCAGCAACGGAGACTGTGCCTGGTAGCGATGAGTCCCGGCAGCAGTTCAACGGCTTGGTTGCGGCAGCATCTCATCCAGAAGAGCACAGAGAGCATGGGTGTTAGAACAGGGGCAAAAGGGTCGTACTCATGGTTACCAGATTCTCTGTAACCCCCCCCCCCAAAAAAAAAACCGCGAACCGGATCCGTCGAACCCGAAAACCGGTTTAGGGTACGGGGTTCGCGTTCGCGGTGCAAATTGAAAGAAAAAGTGGCGAACCACGAACCCGAACCCCGTACAGTGACTCAGACGAACCACATTTCTAGTAACAATGGTCTTACTTGACAGCATAAACCCTTCCAGGCAACGGAGTGGTAAATAATGGAATGGAGGGAAATTTTGGTGGTATTAAAGTGAACTAGGGCAATTCAGTGGTATTTAGCTAAAATGGTGATTTTTCAGTGCTACAAAACCAATTTTTCCAACATTTTAATGCCCAAGCAAGGAGGCTGGTATCCACCATCGTATATCCACGTCTCAACAATGTGATAAATTTAAAAATAGAAATGGCATGCTACATGATATAATTGGTGAAAAACAATGAGAAGCATATAACCAAATACATATGTATTGACCGCATTGTCCATTTCACTGCAGAAATAAAAATAAAAAAATGGATACCTCAGGGAAAAACCCAACAATATTTGCAACTGATGGTGCATCAAGGGGTACAATATTGTACGGCGTAAGTTCGCCTCTAAGGGCTGCATCAGATCGTTTTATTCTCCTTATCTGAAAAGGCCAGTGAGAAAGAATATCATTACAATATCACACAAGTGTCAAGCAAACCATATGACAATTGCAGGCTTCCAAAGATAGATTAGAATATTTGAAATACAATCACATATGATGTAAGAAAAAAATGCCGAGAATTGTTGCGAAAGAATAACAAAAAAAGTTTAGTAGGATCAGGAGTTCTGTCATGATCAAACAATTACCTCCTCTAGAATTTGCCTACCAAGTCTGTCAGTTGGTGATTGTCCTACAAGAACTTCCAAAACATCAAGCAAAGCCCTCAAAGTAGCATAAATCTTTTGCATTTCCACAGCCCTAGATCCCATCCTGATTATAGTGCACAAAATAGAATACTCATGAGCAATATCATAATGTACGTAAATGTTTTGTCATGCATAACATAGTGGAATGTAAGCGCCGCAGAAGAACAATAATGTAGTACTAACTTTAACGAACAATGTTTTAAGAGCGGTATAGTGGCCACAGCAGCGCTTAGTGGCTCCGCTCAACAGTAAGAAGGCACATATGCTACCTAGTGTACATCAAACCTAAAATGAGTAGGGAAAGTAAGCAAGCAGGCAGTCACAAATATTTATGTCATTGTCACGTATATATTCCATGAAAATTCTAGGATTATAGCAACATTTAAATACATTATACTAAAAAGTAAAATAATGTAATAAATAATCCTGGATACCAGACACAAACTGCTCACAACAAATGCAGTTGTTTATGCACATAATCAGGGATCAGAAAGCACAGAGAAAGAGGGACAGTATTCAGTGGGCAGATGCATAGGCATGCACTTAAAACTCTTCTGGAAGTGGAACACTGAAAAATTGAATCTAACCTTTACATAAGGTCAAAATCATTGCGTACGCAGCTCGATAAAAAGTGCAGAGGCAAATCAAATTAACTGTGCTTGGAAACCTTAAGAAAGGAGGCCAACTTTGGTACTTAGTGTATAACTACCAACAAATAATATTTAAGGAATTCAAAACTGAAAGGGAGAGCCAGGACCCACCCTACCCCCAACTAGACTACGCCTCTGAACGTGGTTCATGTAAACATGCCCCAGTATCATCTTACTACAATAACTAGTCAATTTTTTAGTAGAATTAGCTCAATTCCAATAATGGAATGGACATGTGACATATACCAACAAAGAACTGCAAGCTGACAGTGACAGCACCTTATAAAACATGGTAAATTATGAAAGCATACACAAGGATTTTATTGGCAACTGTCTCCTTTTAAACTTAGAAACATAGTTGGCAATGTGTTTTTTTTTCTTTTTTTGCAATTAATGAGTGGTAAAATAGACCGTCTCTAGTGCAACAACGTGGACAAGTGGTAGAAGTCAGCTTGGCATTGCTCCGGGATATACTATTACGCAAATGACAATCTATTAAAATTGGGTGCGTAATTTGTATGTGAAGAACGTGATAATATTTATTGTTAGGCCATTGATTCTTCATCAGCATCTACTTGCTGCACAATGTGTCACACACTTAGATGGATTCCTCAGCGAAAAGAAAAAAATGCCGGCAAAGAAGTTTTTCGGACAAATTCTGGTAATAGTGCCAAGATGTTATGACCCTAGTGTTTGTGAAACATCAAGCACCGCGATGCATGAACAAAGAGAGGACATACTCTGTACTAAAAGTTCCTGACTCCCTCAGTCTCTCCTGCTCTCGCTGCATATCATCAATCCGGCGCCGACTCTTGTAGTCCAAATAGAAGTTCCACAGGACTTGAATGTCATTCAGCCGGTCGATTGAAGCCCCATCCTTCTTAGCAAGCTTTTGCTGCAGGATAACACGATAGCCGCAGGAAGTTAGATACCATTAATTCGAAAGGAGATTGAACAGCAATAGAAGTAATTAATGTGTGGAGTCATGTGGTTCAGAGTGCGAACAAGCAAACCTTGATCACAGATGTTAAACCCGTCTTGAACTGCAGAACACCTCTACCCTCGCTGCTGGGATCCAGATTTTGAGCCATAGTATATGCTTGTTCACAAACTGTAGGGTAGGGCAACCAAAAAAATTACGACTTCGAAGAATAGTATGACTATTGAAGAATATTATCACTAAGAAGTTTGCACCCAAGTGAAACTGTGGTATGCGAGACAGCTCCCACTATCTGAAAGCTCAGAAATGAACATATCAACATTGTCAGAATCTGAAGCCACTAGCGCTTGAAATCCCAAGAAACCATACCCTGAGTGCTGAAAACCTTAAAACCCTACTTAGAAAGGCCCAATTAGCCAAAGATTCAGCGCAGAGTTATCCCCCAAAGTGACCTAATCCGACTGGCAAGCATCTGAGAGCACCCAACAAGTGCGAATTCATCACCGAATTACCCACACGGCATCCACATGCTGTGATGTGCACACATTATCGAGTCTTGTGGGCAACACCGCGGCACGCTCTGAATCGTCTCGGGGATGTCAGACGGGATGGGATGCGAGGGGGAGAGAGAGAGAGAGATGGGGGGAGCGTACGGATCCGGGCGACGTTGGGGTCCTCGTGCTCGATGTCGTCGGCGGCCTGCAGGATCTGCTCGATGTTGGTGGTCCTGCCGAGCGAGGGGGGCACGGCGCCGGCCAGGCCGATCCCCGCGGCGGCCGCGGCCGTGGGTGGCCCTCCGGCGCGGCGGTGGTCGCGATCGCGGCTGAGCGCCGCCCGCACGAGGCGCTCCCAGTTGTCCGTGACCCTCTCGGGGCCGCCCCCGCGGGCGCCGGCCCTCCGGCGAGACGATGCCATCGCCGGCTCCACGGCGACCGGGGAACCCTAGGCAGTGGCGACACGTTTGCGCGATCTGATCTGACTGAGAGCTAGTGGAAGCGGCGAGTCAGTGGCCGGTGATTAAGATGAGAGGACTAGTGGAGTTTCTTTGGGTTCATTCACGCTCACGCTATAGCTGATGCCTGATGCACACACACAATTAATTCCACACCACACCATAAAGACAGGCAGACGTCTCTCATTTTTATGCATGTCTCCCTCACGCTCTCTCTTCTTGCCCATTTTTGCTCGGTACATTCTACACATCTTTCTAATTGCTTTCTTTTTTTCTTTAACGTCGCGAAATAAAATATTTCACAAGAGCAAGAGCAGGAGAGCACGCCCGCGCTCTCCAAGTCCACCTCGTCAGGATCAAGACATTGATCCACACCAACTCTTCCCCAGCATGGGAGACTACGGCATGGATGACCGTCATCTAGATGGCATACACGGTATCAAGGATGCCTCATACATTTCGGATGCATCGAGCTCGGATGCCGCTATCTCGGTGTATCCGGGACGGGCGTCGGTATCCACACCGAACACGTAGCCCAACATATCGATGCAACCAACACGGCGCGTCCATATCCGGCAGTTGATGCACGTGGTGCTGGCAACATATGGATAGAACCGTCGAAATTGTTGACGGATGTGAGGTAGTGTATGTTGTTTGTAAATACTATCAAGCTAAACTATTTGCACGTGCATGTGGTGGAACAGGTCATCTGAAGAGACACGCGAAGAATTACTTGAGGAAGATATCAGTCGAACGGAGGCAGAGCGAGGGCATGCAGACACAGCTCAACTTCAACACCGACGGTTCGGTAAGTATATGGGTATACAGCGCCGACGTAGCTAAAGATGAAATTGCACGTTACATAGTTACGTAGAATCTTCCACTTATAATGGATGAGAGCTATAATTTTGAGAGAATGGTGCAACGTGATTTTGTCTGCAATACCAATATATTAGTAGAAGAACAACTACACATGATATTTATAAAAATATTTACAAATAAACTAGAAATGTTGAAACAGACCTTCATGACACTAAGTTTTTCCTTTGCCTTAACATCAGATATATGGGCTTCCTCGCATCAAAGAACAGCCTATATTAGTGTTGTTGCGCATTACTTAGACGACGAGTACGTACTAAATAAAAGGGTCATAGGGTTTAGGCTAATCTCCGAGACACACACCGGAGAGGCTATCGCTACCCGTATACTTGAGGTTATTAATAACTTTAAAATAGAAAGTAGAATTATTTTCATCACTCTTGACAAATACATCGGCTAATATGACGGCTATGGAGTATCTCTCATCACACTTGGAGACTTATGTTGAAGGTTTTGTACTCCACTAGAGATGTGTATGTCACATTATTAATCTCATTGTGCAGACAGGTTTGGTTGTAATGAATCTAGTTTGAAGAGCATAAGCAATGCTATCGATTTTGTTCTAGGTTCGACCGTAAGGTTTGCCCAGTTCTCATAGTACTGCAGGGCCAACAATAAAGAACCAAGAAGATTCAACCTTGATATAAAGGTTAGATGGAACTCAACGTATACTATGCTGGAGCGGTGCAAAGGTTACGAGAATATTATCACTGTCTTCGTCAACTGCAATAATGGTGAGGCATTGGTTACTGAAGCGAATTGGGAAATTACTAGTCATTTTCGTCAGTTTTTTTAAAAAAAATACAATGCAATTACACATTTATCTGGTGCGTACTACCCAACTTCTTGCTTAGTTATCGAGTGGCTTTGAACTATTGCTACTGCTTTTAAAGAAAATAGAGATAATTATATTTTACATCGCATTATAGAACCAATAGAGCAAAAAAAATTAAAATACTTTCAAGCCATTCCACATATGTACTATTTTGGATCCTCGGAGAAAATTGCCTGATTTACAGGGCGTCTTCGAGGGAATAGGTGAGACATTCGATCTTGATTTCTTCGAGGCCTATACTCATGTTTATAACGAGTTTTTTTTAGAGTTTTTGACAAATATTATGAGAAGTTTGACACAAGAAGTAAAGCAAGAAGATCTACCTCAACAACGCAATAAGCACGAGGCAGTTCGACCGCTTTAAACATATGGAAGAAGCTGAAAGGCAAGTAGTCTAGTTCGTTTTGCGAAACACTGAGCAAGTCGCAATGGAATCCACGGGTAGAGATTAACCATTACCTCGATACGCCTTTTGTGGAGATTGAGCTTGACATGAACGAGAAAAATCAACTCAACTTGCTCTTGTGGTAGAAAAATAACCAACGTATTTACCCCATGCTATCTCATTTTGCACGAGACGTACTTACAGTTCCGGTGTCCACTGTTTCGTCGAAATCCACTTTCAATTTGGTGGGGAGGATACTTGAGCCGAGGAGGTCGTCTCTCAGACCTGAGATGGTTGAGGCAATTACATGCCTCAAAGACTGAGAGCGTTCAGATGACAATACACAACATCAGCACGAGGACCCAAAGATCACGGACGCGATAACCGACTTTAACAATCTCAGCCTCGGGTAGTCTATGTATATATACATAGTTACTGTTAGGGGTGGGCATTCGATTTGTTCGATTTACGATTCGATTTTTTCGGTTTTTGAAAACTGGCAACTGAACCGAACCAAATTTGAAAACTGAACCGAAATAACCGAAATTTTTTTGTTCGGTTTACCGAAAAACCGACCAAAGCAAACATCCACATCACAGATTCACAATTCATCACATACCGAAAAACCGACCAAAATAAGCATCCACATCACAGATTCACAAATTCGCATAGAAGAATCAAGAAAAAGGGAGGGTTTTTTACAGCATCGGGACTCCAGCTCCAGCGAGGAGGGTGAGGTGGCGGAAGTCGACAGAGGCACAACCCGCCCCGATGCAGTAGCAGATGAGGTGGTGGTGAAGAAGGCGGAGGAGCCTACGCGACGACTTGAGGATCGCGGCGGCTTGAGGAGGAAGGCAACGGTTGGCGAGGCAGTCCACAACCATGAGGGCGAAGAAGACGACCTCGGCGATGGCGACAAAGGGGAAGAACACTGCGCACAGCCGCCCCCCACCGCCAGCGAGCTCCCTGGCATCTGCAACACCCAAATCAAACAACACGATGAATCAAGAAGAGAGAGAAAGACGTGGAGAATATGAGGAGGTAGGGGGTGGTTCGGGCAGAGACGTGGAGGAGAGGGATAAGGGCAGAGAAGCGGAGGAGATGGAGGAGGCGTCGGGGCGGCGGTCGTAGTGCAGAGGGGGAGGCGTCAGAGCGGCGGTCGCGGCGCCGAGGGAGCCAGGGGCCCAGGGAGAAGCGTCGAGGCGGAGGAGGGTTTGGGGATCGAAGTGCCGATCCGATTGGGGAGACGGCTCAGACGGGGAAATGGGAATTAGGTTTATCTGTTTAGGTCTTTAGTTCGGGTGGGTTCGACCGTTAAGGGAAAGTGGGCAGTGGGCCGACCAATTCAGTATTTCGGTTTAATCGGTTTTCAGAATCCGAAAACCAAAGAGACAACCAAAAATCGAACATCAGCAAAATAAAAACCGAACTGAAAATCGAAAAATTTGGTTAAATCGGTTCGGTTCGATTTTTTTTGTTTCGGTTTAAAAATACCCACCCCTAGTTACTGTACTATCTTCCTTACCGGGGGTAGTAACTCTTCACATGTTCAAGATTTAATAAAATTTATCGTTGGACGCGTGATGTCTGGCGCGGCGTGCACGGTGCCCACGCATCTAGTTAAGTGTCGGTTAGTTTTAGCTTTTGATTATGGATTCTGGCCCAAAAGCAGAATAAAAAACAAATAGTCCGATTCTAGAATTCGATTCTCACAATCCAACTCACCTGTATACACTAGAATCCACAATCCACTTCATATGTGCTTTTGGATTTCAACTTTTGAAGAATCAACCTCTCTACGACCATAATTCAGAATCAGTTTTTAGAGAATCTAAAGTAAAAACAAACTGGCCGTGAGTCAAAGGAGCAAAGAAAGGTAGAGATCAACGCACATAAAACAATACACTAGTCTCTGATTGTGACTGACTGATCGAGGACGAGACGACTTAGGCCCTGTTTGATAGAGCTCTAGATCCCAGCTCCACCTCAGATCTGAATCTTGTAGGCTAAAATAAATTGAATTAAGTTTATATTTTTTAGTCTAAATGTAAATAAAATGACCCACCTAAACACTCTTAATATATCTACAACTCCAGCACTACGGATCCGTAGATCTGATGGAGCTGGAGTCGTACCAAACACACCCTTAACTAGCAAGTTCATCGATGGAACTCAACTCAATACTTAAAAATGCATGTATATATCTCATTAGCCAGTCTGTGCTCGATGGCCTCCTCGCGGTGCAGGGCTTCTCCTTCTCCTTCTCCTTGGCCTTGCCGCGCTCGTGCGCCAGCTGATCCCGCTCCACGCGCCGACGCAGCCTCCGCCTTCTCGCCACGAGTCTCAGGCAGCACATATACAGCTCTTCTTCGCCATTGGATCGATGGCCATATACACGCTCCAGCGCCATATATGGCATTTCGAGCAATGCACAGCGCCAGAAATCGGCCGGCGGCGGGCCCAAGCAAGCATGAGGCGCGGAGATCTGGCGGAAGAGCCATTGCAACAAACCGCCCGCCGAAATGGCGCAAGCGGGAAGCTGCACCGGTTGCCGCGCGTGGTCATCGCCCCACCCCCACGACACCGGCCGGCCGGAGAGAAACCAAAGACAATTTGCTTCGCTCTCTCTCGGTGTAGAGCAGAGAAGCTAGCTAATCAACCCATGTATCAACATGCATGGTGCGCACGAGGTTTGCGGAGGCAGCTTCAACTTGGGCGACCACAAGCGTGCTAGGAATAGGATAGGAGCGGTACGTAGACCTTAATTAGCTGGCGCAGGAGTCACATTGCTGATGAACTTAATTTGTTCGGTTTCGCACGGCATTGCTGCTGCAGCTGCACATTGCCTCCCCGAGGAAGACCACTTAAATTCTGGTACCATCTCCAGAGTCGTCGGTCTCCACTTGCTAGACAGTACGTATATTAATTATATTATACTAGTATAGTGCCTGTGCTAACGCTACGACGGCAGTACACCCGCTTATCAATTAAATGAGAAGATAAGTATGAATACAACACTTAATAATAGAAGAGAAATTTAGAATTTTAAATGAATTTAGAAAGAAAAACGGAACTAAATGGAGGTCGAATGGGAGAAAACGGGCTTCCAAAAGATTCTAAATCAAGAAAGAGAAAGAAAAAAGAATTTTCTAATTTTAGATTATTTTTTTTGCAGCTTCCACAGAGAGCACAACAGGCTCTCGTCTTGGCCAACGCAAGGAGGAGGAAGGCCAGGTGGTTACGGTCCTTGCAGTGGCTCAAGACTGCGGCGAGATCGCCTACACCGGGCGCTCATGGGGAGGAGTCACTGCTATGTGAATTTCGCTTAAAAGATGACGTGATGGCTTGGGTTACCTCCAAAATCCGCGATCTTTACAAGAGGGAGCATTTGGGAATTTATTTAATGCGATGGGGTGGAGGAGAGCTCACGGCTTTTATAGCCCCAAACAAGCATATTTATGGAAACCATAATTTGGAATCAAATCGATTGGGAGGAAATTTTGGCAATAGAGCATGAAATTTAGGGAATTAACACTATAGATGGAAAGAGAAGATTTGAAAGGGATTGATGGAGCTTTGGAGCTTCTTTTCTTACTTTAATGGAGGGAGGAAAGAGAAGAAGCTTCTCTCGTCTGGGCTGCAGCTAGAAGAAGCTACAGGTGAGTTGCCTTCATTTTTTAAATATAGAAGAATTTTTGAAAAGATAGCACATTAGGTTAAAAAATTCTAGAAAAATTCTCAAAAAACTTTCGATTATTTTGTACTTAATAAAATTATTTTCAAAAAAATAAATTATAAATTTGTTGAGGCATGGCGCCATGTAGGTCGATCAAAGAACCTTGTCAGCTTCAAGAAGCCACCGATGGCGATCTGTGGAGCCATTGCAGACTGCGTTCTCCCTGCCGTACGCCCCATCTCCCGCTTCTTTTCCAAAGACGTAATGTATGGTCCTTTCCTTTTCCAAGACGCTTGTTTCCTTTCCTTGATTCCAAGACGTTTGTTTCTTTTCCTTGTTGATGCTTGGAGGTGAGGGAAAGTCCGTTAGGGCCATGTGGATGATTTCAAAAATATGAAAAATAAATCATGCGCTCGTAATCACATTGGATCCGCAAGAAAAAAAGATAAAAATTAAACAAAGCTCGCCAATCACCGGTTCCGCGAGAAAAATTGAAAAAATTAAGCAAAGACTCACTGCATCGCTGGTTCCTTAGATAAAAATAAAAACAAAAATTCAACGCTCTCCGTATACCAAATTAGGCTCTATGGGGCTAGATCCGTAAAAAGTCTCAAGAACGGTCATATTCAAAAAAAATACGATCACAATGCCGGACAATAAAAAATCAAGTCTTGTTTCTTTGCATGTGGATCCTCCCTTGTTTGATTCACCTCCTTCCAAATATGTAGTAATGCATAATTTTGGCCAAGAAAAATTCAAGTCTAGTTTCCTTGCACGCGATCCTCCTTATTTATTTCCTTGTTTGATTCGCTCTCCTTCCAAATATGTAGGTGGGGAGGTCATTTGTGGGCCACAGGATGATTAGACACACTAAATAATGGCCATCGGATGTGGGTGAGTAAAACTGAGGAAAGATCTGAGACGTTCATTTTGATGAATGCAAGTTTCTGGGGACATTTTGCTGGGTGCACGAACATTGGGCCATCTCTAATGAGGTGCATTATTTAGGATGGACGTAAGAAAAATTACTTAGGTGCATTATAAGGGGTATAGATGCTCAGCCTCAGCTCATCCCCGCAGCTTTTCTTTCAACTCTCTAGTCGTCGTTGGTAGATCAGGCTTCTTTGGTTGGGATTTGGGATACAACAACACGGACGATTCGATTGCTCTGGATCACAGTAAAATGGGGGGCAACACGCGCAGAATACTTCCTATATTATATCCCGTACATTTTTTAGGTGCTCATCGTGTCCACGCCATTTCGGTCGACGCGTTCGCTCCACGTGTGCCCACATCCCCCAGTTTTGTCGCTCTTCCGTATAGGTTAAATAAATTGTTTCCATTGTTTAGTCGAAACGGCGCCATAGCCGCGCGCCCCGCGTTTGACTCTCTCGTGTGTCGTCTTGGGCGATTTTTTTTCACCGCGATGTGTGGCCGCGGACACTAGCCAGCCCACGTGACGTGTGTTTTTTTTTTGCGAAAAGGCGCCCAAAAGTTCTGAAATTACATATTGGTCCACCCAAAACTCATGAAATCGGGTTTTTTTGCGCAAGGTCTCCCGAAAATTATGAGATTACATCCGGGTCTGTGTAAATTGTTTTTTAATTGGTTTTTTTGCACAAAGGCTCCTGAAAATTATGATATTGCATCTGGATCCTTTTTTTAGAACGATATTACGGGCCTATTTGGGGGGATGTGGCTGGGGCTGTAAAGCTAATTTTGGCTTTTTGGGTTGTAAAGCAGCTGTAGCTAGTGGTTGTAGATTTTCTTGAGAGGCCGTTTGGTAAACTAGTTGTAAGTTGACTGTTGCAGCTGTAGCTGATGTTTAAATGACTGAAATAACCTTGAGAATTCTGAAGGCTTGTTTGTACATTGATTTAACTTAAATATTGATCTTTTCGATTTATATTTGCAAAAAAATTAAGCGATGAATAACTGAGCATTAGTTATATTTTTTTTGACAATACTACATATATTTTGTTTATTTTTCTTCATCAACATTTTTTTTGTCTTGTTCGATACAAATACATAACAACATACAAGACCATCAATTTTCTCCATATAAGCATAAATTGAAGTAGTCTAATCAGAACGCAAACACCATTGTACCAATTAAGTGATGAATAATTGAGCAATAGTCACAAAAAGGTGCGATATTCGCTATCACATAGTAAAACACATTCGTCCTCTCTATCGCTAGCCACGAAAGGTGCAATATCCACTGTCATATAGCAAAACACGTTCCTATTATCTAGTAGTCATCAAGGAGTTAGCAATTAAATCACGAAGAGCACCTATATCCCCATCGTCCACTGACATGTTATTTTCACTAACTGTTGCAGATGATGCTTGTTGAGCAACCTCCCAATCCTCATCACACCTCCGGAATAGACGATCATGTATGGCATTTTCCCGAATGAAGTTATGTAGTGCCATACATGCTATTATGATCTTCTGCCTCTCCACTTTAAAACTTGGTAGTTTCAACAATATTCGCCATTTCATCTTCAACACTCCGAAGGCTAGTTCAATTACAGTACGAAGAGAAGAGTGACAAAAATTGAACCACTCTTTCTTCCCTCTTGGCTCTCGACCCCGTTGCCACTCTAGAACATGATACTTTTGGCCTTTGTATGGAGTGACATATCCCTTTCGATTAGGGTATCCTGATCGATAAGATAATATTTTCCTGTACAAACACATAATGTGTTAAACATTTAATGAGACAATGGAAATTTTTTGATCATTTGAAAGATAAAATAATTACCTCCGGGTGGATGTGGGAAGCGATCTGAATACTTAGACAATGTATCGTTGAATATGCGAGAATCATATGCTGCTCCAGGCCATCTAGCTACAACAAATGTGAACCTCATGTCGAAGTCACAAACAGTTATTACATTCTGAGTAGCATAACCATGGCGACCAATGTGGGTAAGTTGGTCCGTCTTAGGGACAACAACAAGTATATGTGTGCCATCTATTGCACCAATGCAATTATTGAAGTGAGGTGCGAAACGAGAATTTAGAAGTTGTGTGTGCACTGTACTAAACCGGGGATCTTTTGGTTTGATATTGTCTTTAGCTAAGAGTTGAAGGCAATCCAATACTTCGTTGAACTTCTTAAATATTGTTTCATTGGAATGTTTGAAACGGTTCTCCACTTGGCTAAATGACTGAGGAGCACCAACCGTCCACAAGAACATAGCCAAAGCTTTTATAGAATTCATCATTCTAGTCGATTTCAGACCATATTTTTTCACGATAGTTTTGTGCAACTTATAAAAGGTAGGAATATTCATTCAAAACATTCTATAGCAATCCCTGTTATTATTAAGTTGCTCCATAACCCATTGATACCCAGTCAATTGAAGTGGTGCCTTGATTTTCTTCTCTAGGTATGTATCACAATAATCCATACCTACAAGAAGAAGAACTGTTGCAACTTGGAGCTGCATGGTTCTCCTCCTTTTGTTCTCTTGTTCAACAATATCAGAGTCACTCTCACTTGATATGATTTTGAATGTGCTATAGCTCTCACTTGATGAACTCATTTACAAACATTGAGAACCAAAAGGTAACATAAGCGACAATAATATGATAATACAATGATATACATAGTTCAAACAAACATAACATTTAAACATTATGACAAATATAGTTTAAACATAAATAGTATTGAAATATTATGACAAACATAGTTCAAACATACATAATATAGTTCAATTTAACATTAATAAAAAGAACCTAACAAAGGTTTCTAGTTCTTCTTGCGGTCTTTATACATCCTCTTAAGCTAGGCAAGCCTTCTATAATCGGTCTCTATAGACCAAAACACTGCTCGATACTCAGGTTTTATGAAGAATAATCCTCCAAAATTCCTAAAATTACACCCGACAATTCCGAGATTACACATCCGGTTCCATTTTTTCGACAATAGCCTCCTGAAAATTCTAAAATTTATTTTTTTATTCAGAGGCCTCACGAAATCCTGATATTACATCTTTAGATCCCAAAAAATCCGGATTTTTTTTTTCACTTTTTGCATTTTGGAATTTTTTTTTGGCACAATGAACAAACATCTAGAGTCCAAAAATTTCGGAAGTTATTTTTTTTTTCCGCGTTTTTTGCATTCTAGAAATGCTTTTTTTACGCAATGTCCCCCCCTAAAAAATCCGAAAAATATATCCGGCCCCAGAAATTCCATAGATTGGTTTTTTAGACCTTTTTGAAGATTGACTCCGTGATTTCGACAAATCGCCCTCGTGTTCCGAGATTACATCCGAGTCCGTTTTTTTCTCAAAAATCCTCCTAAAACTTCTAAGATTGATTTTCCTCATGCAAAACCCCTAAAAAATCCCGAGATTCTAGAAAATCGCCCTCACGCGATGTCACGCGCCGCGCATCGGCACCTAGTCTAATAACAAATCCAACTAGTCAAGGCGCTTATTTATCACACACCCGGCCGCCTGCTAATTATCCAGGCAGGGCGAGCAATATGCTGTTTCCCATGACGAGTGTCTCAATCTTAGCAATCGGGCGACGGTGAGAGAGACCCACGTCGGCGCCGGCTGCCACCCCTCCCGCACGGGCGCCCTCCACGGCGTCGGCAGCCACCGGCCCTCTGTCCCAGCTGGCGCGGGCACTATCTCACCAAGCTTGCAACATTATATTGTCCTGTCTATGCTCTCTCATGGTCTTTAATTTCTTGTGCCTTGTAGCTGGATCTCTGGCTCCTGCCGAACCCTGTGCTGGGTTGCCACCGTGGTTCCCTCTTCCAAAGCACACGATCGTGGCGCCTACTTAGCAGCTTGACAAAGTCTTCCACACGATCGCTTTGCCCACAAAAAGATATGGGGTTGTTATGCTGCCTGGGATATATATAGCAGGACTCTTCGTCTGTCTGGTTGGTTGTTCAAATACATTTGGACTCTCTAATAAGATTTTACTATAAATATGATACCCTATTGTACAAGAAAGACCAATCTCATCTAATAAAGAGAGGAGGGTTTTGTCTCTATATATATTATGTGTGTCTATTTTGATCAGTGCATTGTGTTTAAATCTACGACGGTCGTTGTCCTTTTACAACAGACGTATGTAACTTCAAAGTGCCGCCACTCCTTCGGCTTGCTCCCGAACAAGGTATGCAACGCCATCCTCACTGCAATGGTGTGGAATAAATGGAAGTGCCGCGATGCCAAAATCTTCAATCATGAGGATAAACGGGTCCTCAAACACTGCTCCGATGATCTCCTTCTCTGTGCGTACAGATGTAAGAAAACCTTGCACAAGCAACTAATTATAAGCTGGGGTGAAAGGTGTATCAGCCTAATGTCGATGTAGTTGTTGAGCAGTGCTTCAATGCTTTCCCTCTCAATACAGGTTGTACAAATCTTGAAGCAAACGAAAGGATAAGTAATCACCATCTATCATTCATTCATGCTTTAATATTTGTGCAACTGTCAAAAGGAAAAGCATTGAAGCACCTCTCGTAGTTGTTTTGTGCTGTCTTCTCGCCTCCCCGATGTAACTCTAAACTGTGGATTTGCACCTTTGAATAAATTTGTTCAGGCTGGCTCTGAAAGCCCACCGTAGTTGCAGTAAAAAAATATGCTTCCCATGACATCTCTCTGCTTACAATTACCTCAAATAAGCAAGACCTCTGTTGCGAACAGGTCTAAATACATCGCCACACTGGCATTGGAGGTCAGAGGAAAAATTGGGAGCGTGCTGGTCAACCATCTTTGCTTGATGACTCATATACGACATCCATGTAGCTATGGATCATCGACAGGTTCAGGCCAGGGAACCTATGAGGAGCGTCAGGGCGGAACTCGATCCTGACAAATGGCCATTTCAGTATCTGCGCTGCGCTGCATTCTTCATGCCCATCCCCAATTGCACAGAAGCGGACATTCGGACCATTGTAGCGCTCCTTGATCCATTTGAAGCACTGCAGCTTCCCCACTTCCCATGAACTGTAAACTGCAAAACAAAAGGCAAATGATTACTAACTTCATCTATGTTGTTTACACCTAACCTCATGGGTTTGATGTACATCCCCGTGGAAGTACTTCAAATAGCAGATAGATTCACAACGATTGCTGCCGTGTATAGCATTTAAAGATGACTAATCATTGGAGAACAAGGTGTACTCCACAGCCAACTCGCCCCCATTTGTATATTTCCAATAATAGCTTTATTGCTAGCCATACGCAACAGAAAATAAGTGCAAGTGCTCAAAGAACTATTCCACCATTGGAGGCGTACCATTCTCAGATGGGACCACGTCATCCAGGCGATACAGCAAACATTTGGCAAGACTTGGAATCAGGGACCCTGATGTAACTATGCAATTGATGCTTGAAGATTTGGCTGCAGGCTCAGCTGTTGCTTTACCCAAAGCTTCTTCCAACAACTTATGAGCTGCATAACAGGTGAAACAGTATTGAGTATTCGAGCAGCAAAACTGATGGTTGAAAGTCGACTAAAAGAAGACATTAAACTTGATCCTTTCTATCCCTCCAATGCCTATTCTCCTTGTTTTTGCAGATAGCTTGAGTGCACATACTAGTCCACAGATTTCAGCAAGCTTATGAAACTAGATCAATAGTAATCTACTAAGCTCAGATCGAGCGTGTAGTTCAATGTTTAGAGTAGACAACTCTTTTGATCAGTGGAGAAAAAGGCCCTTAAGACTAACAAGAATTCTATTAGAGGATAAGAATCGCACTAACTTTCTCTCTCTCAAGTTTTAAAGCATGGATACAAATGGAAAACAGAATTCTTCATTTCAAATGGACATATATTACGAGGCAACAGCATCCAATGATTTCGGCACATTTTGCGAAGCAGAGGGGTATCATATATTATGTAATGCTAGGTTCTCGCAGATCCTCTTGGTCGTAAGCTCTTAGAGCGTTGCTAATAGTAGACATTTAGTTCACCAACAAAACTGAAATCACAACATTTTTTCCCACTGACTGACAGTAGAATAATCAGAAGCACCTTGGTTTGATATTGATATTTTGATGTATTGTCTATTATGCAACGTTAGGCTCTAGAAGGTTCTTCTTGATTGCAAACTCTTATAGCTTCGATGATTGCCCATTTTTGTTCCGTTGACAAAACTGAAAGACCAAAACATTTTCCACCAACTACAAATAGAAAACCAGAAGCATCTTGTTTCGATATTGATATTTGCCCATTGTCATTCTCTCAGCAGTAGTTTTTCCCAAATATTAAGGGGAAAACTAGTATGAATTAAAATACCTGAAGAAAGCCAACCATCAGTATATTTGTCGGTCAAACTGTACAAATCATTCCAGACTTTGACCATGTGGTGGTCCAGGATTTTTTCCAAACCCTGAAAACACAAAGGCAGTTCAGCTTGGTGACCGCAAACATGACACTAGCGGAAATATTAGAAATTAAGAAATTAATGATGGCAGGAACAACAAAATGATAGCTGAAAAACTCTCCAAAAAAATGATAGCTAAAAAGTACTTATCTAATCCTGATGCTCTCAAAAAATCCCAGTACAGAACTTTAGAGACCCCTTTCTTGCCATGTGGTAACTATTTGACAAAATATAGACCAGTGCTCAATGTAAAGCTTGCATTGAAATAGCAAAACCTGTCCAAACATATATTTCCACGTCTGGTTTGTCCTCATGCCAATACTAGTGATCTGGTTAGAAGCCTACTTTGCTCAGTTAAGCACACGTATGTATGCTAGATTGATAAATAAAGATATCAGCATTAGTACATCAAGGTCGGACTACTCTGCAAGTCTGCATTGTATGACAGCTCATATGAAAATGAATTCCACATCTCTGACCAAAAATGTCTTCCATATGTTACATGGCCAGGATATGCATGTTGAAAAACATTTTACAAACTAAAACTTCCTCACTTAGATCTTTAAAATCCCAAAACCACCTATTAAAGATTAAAAGCAGCATACTGAATTGGCTAACACCCCACTACGATTCGCTAGACATCACCCACAAAATGATAGCAGCAAGTTTATTCGGTTTCTTTACGACACTCTTAAGGCCAAAGCTCAAACAACATAAAGACTAGCTCTAATTGACCAAACACCAAAAAGAAGCTATTGCTTCAGCAAACAGAGATTGTCCACTCACTCTTGCAAAATGAAACGAAACATCATATTTTGACTTAAGGAGTGATCTGGGGCACTGCACTTCACCATATTTAGAAGGCTCACTCTTAAATGCCACAGTGCTGTTTTATCTCATGTAACAAAAGTTTAAGGGAAATAGTGTTAGATAAGGTAGTTCTTTGTGACACCTTTGCATACTTCTCTCCAATAGCACGATGCCTATAAGCAAGCTTAATTTTATTCACATCATCATAAGGAGAACTAAAGCAGTCGGCCTCAAAATCATATGTTCTCAAGTCTTTCCCATCATCATATTCACTCAAAGCATTGAGATAGGGTTCGTTGTAGTTCTCAATCTGCATTTAGGGTGAGAGCAAAACAGTCAGTTGATAAAAATGACATGTAAAACAACCTAGCCCTAACATTGAGAGAAGAATCCGTAATACACTTTTGGTATTTCTAGTAGCATCATCATTGGTAACAAGATAAAGGCATGATGACATGCATACAAAAATGTGCTTACAAATACAGTGATCTAGCAAGTAGCCAGAAGATATGATCTGAGGTGCTGACTGACCTCCTTGTAGAAGAAGTGCTCATCGCAGAGTTCAAGAATGAGGTTCTCCCACCGCTTCCCTATATCAATACTTTTATCATGGTCCTTGAGGCCATCAAAAGCCCTAGCATATGACCCATCCAGCAGTGACTTGAGCAAAATAAGCGTTTCATCCATGTCCCAGATGTACACCTTCATAATCGGCTGATCTGCCACAGCATCGGTCGAAGTTTCACTGTTAGCTGAAGCGGAAACAACCTCGTCCATTTCACGCCTGCTGAAATACGGGATTACGTCACACTAGAATCCGAAATTGCATGGACGAACTAGAATCGAGTAACGTTAAGTTGGTACGCTACCAAAAGGCGCTGCTGGTTACAAAATTTACTATATGTGGCCAGGCAAATTATTGTTAGAACACAAGACAGAACACGACGTCCAATCCTAAAAACTGAACACATTAATTACATATGTTCCAATATAGAGCTAAAATATTTCAAAAAGATTTTTTTTTTGCCATATCCCCTGTTCCATGTTGCTGGCTCCTTCCCTTATCTCTCACTGTGCTGC
Source organism: Otatea glauca (assembly GCA_036346275.1). NCBI lineage: Eukaryota > Viridiplantae > Streptophyta > Magnoliopsida > Poales > Poaceae > Otatea > Otatea glauca. The sequence goes on along the minus strand of CM070721.1, from coordinate 1,211,577 downwards.
CTTCACCAAATCAAGAAGGGAAGGATCCTTTTATCTTACATCTAATACGTTTGAGACTCACCGTGAGATTTGCCCAACATGACAGCATACATCAGTGCTTTGGTGGGCAAATACTAGCTGATCTACTCTATTGACTCCCCCTAACCTACCCAATAGGCAGTGGTGCCCCTTCCTTCTCAGTCAGAGCCAGAGGCGGAGTAAAATTTTGGCGAGACAAGCTAAGCAGAAGCTGGTATTAGAACAACAATCCAATCAAATACGCAGGCAGCTTACTACAGGGATCCGAGTATATATGATGGAAAGAAAGAGAAATTTGGATTTGACTGCTCACAGCAAAAAGGAAGCAATCTTAGAACAACCGAAGCAAGCTACGTTAGGGCTTCTGTACCAAGAGAAGAAATCAGCGGCAGGCTAGTAGACCGAGCTGCGAGATTGAATTGGGATCGGCGGCAGCGGTCGGAGTTGGAGATTTGGGGATCGGGAGCCGGAGGCCGGAGGCCGGAGCTGGACTAATCCAGGAGGGTTTGGGTTTCGGTTCGGGTGCTTCTCTTCTCCTTCTCCCTCTCCTCTCCCTCTCCCTCTCCTCCGATTTTTTATTTTATTTTTATTTTATAAATAAATAAATAAACCATTTATTTCTCTAATTCTCTCTGCTGCTGTGAACTGAACTGTACACGAGACGAGAGTGAGAGTGAGAGTTCCTTCCTTCCTTCTCAGCCAACTCCTCGCAAATGAAAGCAGAAAGCGTGCAAATTTCTCTACTATTAAAGAATGTCTGATGTGGTGTGGCAACATCGGGGCGACAACTTGCTCTCTATTTGTCTTGCCAACCAGCGACTGGGTTTAATCGTATGTAAACATAATTTTATGTAAGGATTGTGATGTTTGTGGAGCATTTTTGCACTTTGTGTCACGAGGCGGAGGGTTATTTCTGTTTTAAAAAAGTACTCCGTTCATTCCCTAATATAAGTCTAAAGCCCGCTATACGCACAAGCTAAGATGGTATTAGATTTAAGAAAAAATTAATATCATTGAACTATGCATACCCCTGTTAAATTGGATACTACCACCGCTCCCCCGTTTTTTTAGGATTAAAATAAGGTTATATGGTATGAATATTGCAATAACTACATATTTGATCCTCGTAATGGATTTATACCATGGCATGGGACGGTGCTTTTCCAAGAACGAGGACTAGGACTGAGAGAGTAGTTTATTTCTGTAAAAAAGATTGCTAGCCTTCGGTTACTTTTATATCGAAAAATACAGTTCATCATTGAGAGTGTAGTTTATTTCTGTAAAAAAGATTGCTGGCCTTCGATTACTTTTATACCCACAAATACAGTCTATGGCTAAGAGTAGTTTATTTCTGTAAAAAAAATTACCAACTTTCGGTTACTTTTATACCGAAAAATACAGAAGCACCTCTCTTTCTCTTTTAGTTAATGTTGTCAATACCGACGATGGTGAACGAGGCATGCTTGAGTTCAATCAGTGGTAGAGCCAGACCATGACTGACGAATACTAATAAAAAGGATACCCCAACAGCCCGAAGCGACGAGCCAGCGGCCTCAAGCATATCTCCAGCCCAACAGGCGCGCCGCTGCGCCACACGACCGGATCGCTGCGAGATCGCAGAAGACATCCGCTCCCGACCGGCCAGGAAGCGAATCCGACCAGACAGCGCTCAGGCCCCGACTTGGCGGGCGGGATCTCCGACTCCAACCGAACCAAGGTGACGGACGCCGAGTGCCGCGTGTCGTCCTCATCGCCTACCGCCACGCACTTCGAATGAGGTCAATCGAGCGACTATACAAGAGCGGTGGCTCCTTCCCAAGAAGATCCGTGACTGCAGAAGACAAAGCTTCCAATTTCATCAACCGATCCACGTCAAGATCTGGCGAAGACGCTCCTCCCGGCGGCAAAGACCAACGCCACGCACCTCGACGTCAAGATTCGCAAGGGTCACAGAGGGCAAATACGCGCTATTTCCGGGAATACCTAACCTCCCCGACCACCAAGGCTACCAACCCAAAGATGGGCAAGACGGTGGCGACCGATCCACGGGACGAAGGACCGGAGCTCCTAGCATAGGTCACCTCGCTCTTCCTCCCAACTCGATGTAACCTGCCCCTTCAGACGTATAAAAGGAGGCGGGACTAAACGATCCAAGGAGGCGAGAGGAGAGGAGACATCGTAACACGAGGAGACTAAGTCATTTAGGGCCTCTGCGTCAGAAAAACATAGTGCAAAAAGCAATACAATACGGCTTATCCGAATCGAGTAGGGACTTTCACCAACCAAGATACATCTTGGACTCACGAGTCTAACCATTCAGGAGTGGAACGCGCGAACTTCTAGACTTACAAATTTACTTGCTTGCGCTCGAAAAACGCCGGCGGTTGGCGCGCCAGTAGGGGGCTTCGCGTCTTCATCACCATCTCCGGATTCCGCTTATCTTCCCGATGGCATCCACCCATCTGCGGCAGATGATCGCACCGGAACCGGATCCGCCTGCTCCTCGACCGCCGCCACCCCGACGGAGGGCTCACGCTGTCTCCAGCGCCTCCGGAGGACAGCGCCCGGCGAGAGCAGGCGCCCTCTCCGGCGACCGCTAAGCTCCGGCTTGGCGCCTGCAGCCCCGGCCGAACCCGAGGAGTGCTCGCCACGGTCGGCGAAAACTCCGTGAGGCCGGGCAGTGACCATGTCACCCGTAGGCTCGCGGCCCGGTGGCGATGGTGGCTACTGCCGGCCTCCATCCACGTTCTTTGGAAGACTCTTCCGGACGTGACTCACCCGACACGAGTACCGCCGCGGCGGCAGACTCGTGAGTGCAACATGGCGGCACCGCCGATTTGCCCGTGGCCCTCGCGGCCGCGGGCCTCCCGTCCGGCGACTCAGCGCGGGAGGAGTGCCCAGCCAGCGTCTTCAACGCCTTCCGACTCCCGCCGAGCTCCAACTCCACATAAGAAAGAGTTGGAGGAACGAAGAATCGAAGCTCGACCGGCCCAGCCAACTGGAGCGGGAGGGCTCGAGGCCCGATGTGCTGGCGACAGCACAAGACGCGGCGCCAGCACACCCCAAAGAGCGGAAGGGTCCGACGGTCCTCACTTCTTCCCCATGCGGTCAAAATGTGGCGCGGCCGCAATGCCGCCGAGGCCTCCGGAGCCGACCGACCCGGAGGCCAAGGCCACCTACCAAAACCTCCGGGTGGTAGAGCACGCCGCAGCAGACATGCACGCCCCGGCCCTATCGCCCGGAGCCACCGCCATCGGGCATCTGCATTGGCGGCCGGATGGGTCCGATAAAGGCCGCCGCGCCGCGAGCCATACCAGCCTCGCGCGCCGGCGCGCTAACGCCTCGGTGATGCTTACGACATTCGCGCTACCCTTGAGGCGCGGAGAAAGATGGCGAGGAGGCCGCCCACTCTCGGGTTGCGGCGGCGGCACCACCACCGCACTCGAGCCCCGACGGTCCCGATCATGCGGCGCTCGCGGGGATCCGCCAGCGGACTTCCCGCCGATTCGAAGCGCCTACTAACATTGCCAAATACACCGGCCACAAACCTGTGTCGGCTCAAGATTATCGGCTCGCATGCCGGCGGAGGAGCAACGGATGACCTCTTCATCATCCAATACCTTCCCATCTACCTCGCAGACTTACCGAGCTCGCTCGAGTACTTGGCCAAAACCATTAGGGATCGGACCGACTTGAAGGCCCTCTTCGTCGGCAACTTCTGTGGCACTTACAAGCACTCGAAACTCCTGAGGACTCAAGGGTCGCAAGCAGCCACCAGGAAACCCTCCGACTACATCGGCGGTTTTCCGCCAAAGGCAACGAGCTCCCGACATCTCCAACGCCGATGTCGTGGGAGCATTCATCTACGGCACCTCCGCAAGGCCTTGGTACACAAACTAGGCCGTCTCAAGCCCGAACTACCAAGGAGCTCCTCGACATCGCCACCAACCACGCCTCGACGAGGAGGTGTGGGGCCATCTTCGAGGAGGAAAGGCCCAACCGAACCCGGCGTCGCGCCGGGTCCCTTCCGACCGCTCCGACAAACGGGCGGCACGGAAGCGATCCGCGAGCCCCAAGTGGTCGCCACCGTCGAGCCGCCGCGCAAGCGGCAGTGCGACCGACCGCCGCGCTACCACCACTTCGAGAAATTGATGGACGGCCCGCGCCCAAACCACGGGTTCTCCGTCAACACAAGTACCGGATCGCGAGGTCTGAGGCGTTACCTCTCCGGCGTCCCGCAACGCCGCGTGGCAAGGGGAAGAAGTTCACGCGCCCGCGTGTCGTTAGAGAAAAGGCGCACGACGAGTTCCCGAACCCGACGGCCGCCTCATGATCTTTGGAGGACCGGCTGCTATGCCGATAAGCGCCGCTCAAGCTCGCTTATCGCGAGGTCCATACCGTCGCGCCACGCGTCCCCAATACCTCGGTGGTCTGAGTTCCCGATCACCTTTGATCGGACCGACCACCCCAACCATGTTCCATAGGGAGATACCCCGGTGGTCACCGTCGTGGGAAGAAGCGCCTTTCAAAGGTGCTCATGGATGGAGGCGCGGCCTCAACATCCTCTACGCCGAGACGCCGATGCTATGGGGATCCGCGCCAACCCTCCGACTCAAAGAAGGCGCCTTCCATGGCGCCATTCCCCGCCAAGAAGCCCATCCACTCGGCAAATCGACCGCCTGCTACCTTTGGGGAACCGAAACTTCCGCACCAAACCCTCGCTTTGAGGTCGTGGATTTCCTGTTCTTACCATGCCATCCTCGACGGCCATGTTACGCCAAGTTCATGGCGGTCCCCGCCACGCCTACCTCAAGTCGAAGATGCCGTGGCCACGGGAGTCATCACCGTGGCATCGTTTTTCCACTTGCCTACAATCGCGAGCGCAAAGAAGGCAGAAGCTTGCTCGGCGAGCCATCGCGATCCGCCGAGCTCGACAATCTCGTGAGGAAGCCTCCGAATCCGCCCGAGTCCAAAGAAGTCGGGCGGGATCCTTCAAGTCCGCCGAGGACACGAAGGAGGTCGCGGTCGATCCTCGTGATCCGACCAAGATAAAGGCGGATCGGAGCCACGCCCCGCCAATAGGAAAGCGCCGTCGACTCCTCCGCACCAACAAAGACGTCTTCGCATGGAGGTCCTCCGACATGCCAGAATCCTGGGAAGTCGCGAGCACTCCTTGAGCATCCGACCGTGCTCAAAGCCGGCCGCCTAACGCCGCACCGCTTCACGAGGAGAAGCGCAGGATCATAGGAGGAGATCGCCAAACTTCGCCGCAGGTTCAGAAAGAGGTGCGCCACCCGAGTGGCTAGCCAACCTCGTACTTGTAAAAAGAAAATGGGCAATGGAGGATGTGCATTGACTATACGAGTCTCAACAAAGCATGTCCCAAAGATCCGCTCCTTTGCCCCGCAGATCGACCAAGTCATCGACTCCACCGCAGGTGCGAGTCCCTCTTTTCGGATGCCTACCTGCTACCACCGATTGGCGCTAAGGGAGTCCGACCACCGCGACTTCTTTCATCACCCCGCTCGGCTCATTCTCTCACGCTACGATACCGCTCGCCTAAAGAACGCGGCGCTACATACCAGCCGATGTATGCAAACGTGTTTCAATAACCGATCGCCGTAACGCTGAGGTGTACGCCGACGATATTGTCGTAAAAACCAAGAAGGCCGACGACCTTGTCCCCGACTCGAAGAGACCTTTGCGAACCTTCGACGATTCCGCATAAAGCTCAATCTCGAGAAATGCGCTGGGTCCCCAAAGGAAGCTCCTTGGCTTCATTGTTCCGAGCGAGGCATCGAGGCCAACCAGAGAAGATATTAGCAATCGCAAGGATGGGCCCAATCAAGAACCTCAAGGGGTCCAGAGGTCGACCGGATGCCTAGCGCTTTGAGCCGTTTCTGTCTCGCCTCGAGGGCGGAATGCCACTCTACAGCTACTCAAGAGATTCGACCGCTTTAGTTGGACCCCGAAGCTCAGAGGCCCTCACCGCCAAGGCCTTCTGCCTCGCCCCGCCTGGTCGCCCGGCACTGTGGGAGCGCTGTTCCTCACGTCGCCGCCACTACCCAAGTCGTCGGTAGCGGCCCTCGTGGTGGAGCGAGCGGAAGAAGGCCGCGAACTTAAGGTACAATGGCCGGTTTACTTCATTAGCGAGGTCCTTTCCGAGTCCAAGACTCTGTACCACAGTGCGAAGTTACTCTACGCGTGCTCATTGCGTAAGAGAAAGCTCGTCCACTACTTCGATCAAGACAACATCACCGTGGTGACCACGTCCTCGTAGGGCGAGATCGCCCGCAACCGCGACGCCTCGGGAAGGATAGCCAAGTGGGCACTCGAGCTCGCCGCCACGACATCACATACGTCCCCCTGACGGCGATCAAGTCGCAGCCCTAGTCGACTTCGTCGCCGAGTGGATCAAACCGTGCACCACCAAAGGATCGAAGACCTCGAGTAATGGACAATGTACTTTGATGGGTCTTACAACAAGAATGGCGCGGTATTGGAGTTGTCATCATCTCCCACTTGGGAACAAGCTCGAAGACGCCATCAGTCGCTGACGCCACCAACAAGCGTTGCCGAGCACGAGGCCCTCGTCAACGGTCTCCGGATCGCCGCCGACCTCGGTGCTCGCCGACTACGCCCACGGGACTCCAAGCTTGTCGTCGACCAAGTCATGAAGGCGCGGAGCCCGAGACGCCCGTATGGCGCGTCAGATCGCCGAGAAGTGCGCGGGCTCGGCGCGGTTCAAGGGCTTCGAAGTTTCACCATAGCTACCGACGCTACAATAGCGACGCCGACTACCGCCAATCTGCCTCCAGAGAGAGCCGGTCCCGCCGGGATCTTCGTCTGCGACCTCCTGCGGCCTTCCATCCGGTGGGCCGGTGGCGGCGGTCCCCGACCCACCTAAGACGGTCGCCCCGATCGCCCGCGGCTTGGGCGAGACTGGCGGTCGAGCCACGGCGTACTAGCAACCGAGTCCGACCGAGAAAGCCATTCATAGATCGTTTGACGGACGGGTCGCTTCCTCCCGACCCGACCGAGGTCCGGCGCCGCCCGGCGAGCAAAGTCTTTCGTCTCCGATCGTCCGCACCTTTACAAAGGAGCCCCTCGGTCCTCCAAAAGTGCATTCGGACGACCAAGGAAAACAACTACTCGGACGACATACAGGCGAATTTGCGGTCACCACGCGCGCCCGATCTCTGGTGGGAAAGGCCTTTCGGTAAGGTTTCTATTGGCCGACCGCCGTGTCCGACGCAGAGCACATCGCACGACCGCGAAGGATGCCAATTCTTTGCGAGCGGACACATCTGCCCACTCGGGCCTTGCGCATAATCCCCATCACGTGGCCTTTGCGGTTTGGGGCTCGATCCGGTCGGGCCTTTCAAGAAAGCGCTGGGGGCTTTACCCATTTGCTCGTCGCGGTGGACAAGTTCACCAAGTGGATAGAGGCCTGCCGGTCGTAGCGCCACGCCGGCACAAGCGGTCATCTTCTTCCGCGACATAGTCTTTCGATTCGAGTCCCAAACTCCATCATCACCCGACAACTAACGCGGTTCACGGGAAGAAATTCCTTGAGTTCGCGATGACTTCAACATCCGCGTCGATTGGGCGCCGTGGCCCATCCGCGGACCAACGGCCAGTCGGAAGCGCAAAGCGGCATGATCCTTCAAGGGCTCAAGCCGCGGATCTTCATCGACTCAAGCGCCGGCGGTATGGCGCACCGAAGCTACCCTCCGCCCTTCCGAGTCTACGGACCACGCCGACCCGGCGATCGGTTCACACCGTTCTTTATGGTATCTGATCTTTGGCCGCCTTGCCGAGCGGACACGGAGTATGGCGCCCCAAGACTGCAAGCCTTCGAGGAGGCTCGGGGGCTCGCCGCACAACAAGACTCCATCGACCAGATCGACGAGGCGCATGACGTGGCCGTCCTGCGATCGGCCAGATATCAACAAGCTCTGCGACGTTACCATAGCCGCCAGGTTCGAGGGCGGTCTTTCGATCTCGGGCGACTTGGTCCGCGTCGGGTCCGGACCAAGAAGGATAAGCACAAGTCGCCGCTCGAAGGCCCTTCACCGTCGTGCAGATCCTCCTACCGCACCTTTTACTCAAGGACACCGACGGCGCGATCCTTCCAAATGCATGGAATATAGAAAAGTTAAGGCGATTCTATCCTAAACTCTTTTCCTCTTCCTAGCATGCTCTTTACTTTCTTCCTTCCGAGCACAGTGTCGCCATGACGACTCGAGGGCTGCCCTTCGGCGCCTCTGCTCAGGCAAGCCCGGTCGCTGCTATGCGAGTTGATGACAACCGACCACAAGGTCCTTCCCGGCGGTAACCCTTTGACCCAAGTGCTACGACCTCGCCCACGGCTATGGTTACTAACACTTGGCGGAAGAAGGAAGTACCCGAGTGGAGTGACCTTTGGGTCGGCAGGAACACTCCCCGCACGAACTCGGCTATCCCACGCGCTTATGAGGGTGCGTGACCCGACCGGTCATGAGGTCCATCCCGAGCGGTAACCCTCTCAACCCAAGTGTTACGGCCTCGCCCGGCTATGGTTGCTAAGTAGCACTTCGCGGAAGAAGGAAGTGCCCGAGTGGAAAGATCCTGGCGGTCTAGAACACTCCTATCCTCACAAGTCGCCTAACATTGCATAGCCAAGTCTCCAATCCACCTCGCTCCTCCCAAAGCGACCCGACCCTACGCATAAGTGACCCTGCGGTCCTTAAGGCTATGGTCGCCAAACGCTCATCCTAAATACGAAAAAGGATGAGGGGCGATTCAGGACTTGATAAATTCAAGATTGTTTAAATAGCGGTCTTTACAATCTAAGAAGGATAAAGCTAACTTTTTTATTCTTCTTGGCGGGCGGCCGGTGGCGAGACGAGAGTTGGTCGCCTCGGCTTCCTAGAGGCGGCTGCGGCGGGATGCGGTGGCGATCTCGGGCGTGCGGCTCGACCAGAGCTCGAGCCGGTCGATCTCCTCGTCGATCCGGTTCCCGGCCACGCCGCTCCCCACCACCGCGAGGTCGATGCGTCGAGTACGAGATGGTGTTGACCACGCCGATGAAGCTCAAGCGCAGCCGGTGACCACCGCCTCTTCTACGAATCCGCACTCGGGCGCCAGGGCAAGGGCACTCGGCCCTGCCCGGCCCAAGGATGCGATCGCAGACCCCGACCGGCCTTGCGGAGGGCCTCGATTCGGCGCTCATCTCGGCCCGACCGTCCTCCGCGAACCTTCAACGCCGCGGGCCTCGTCCCGCCACGATCGCCACGTCGCGAGCATCCGGCCGTTCTGCGCCCACCGCGGCGCTCAGATTCTTCGCACCTCTGCGATTGCGGAGATTTTGGATAAATTCGCCTGGGTCGCACCCCAAACTTAATTGAAGAATTGAGACACTTACCGTAGTAGAGTTGGTCGATTGCGACTTCCGACTTCAAAGACTCGTATGAAGTCTTCAATCGGCCGGCTCATCCGAGCGATCGCGCTCGGGCGAACTTCGCAGCGGCCCCCCGAGCCTTGTTTCGCTCGGTCGCAGACGTGTTACTGCGTCTGCGCGGTCCCTCCGCGGCAACGGCGGATCCTTGGCCTCGGTGACCTCGTCGAGGAGGACTCGATTCGCCACTTTCGCCCTCAAGGCCTCGGCTCCTAGGCGCTCATCACGAAGGGCCTTTGTGGCCTCTTCAAATCCTTGGCGGATCACCACCGCTCCGACCGCCTAATGCCCGGGGCCTCTCGGCTAGGCGCGACTCAAGCGCGGCTGATCGCACTCCTCCGTTGCACTGCGCCGTTGACCGTCGAGAGCCGCAGAGCTCAACTCGACGCACGGCGAGCCCGCAAGTCTTTGCAAAAATGTGGACACTCCGTTAGTCGCACGGAAGAACTATCAAAAATGTGCAACGAGTCGAACTTTTGGTGACCTACCAGGCGATCGGCCGACTTCGACCATCATATCCAGCTACCGGTGGAAGACTTGAGCAAGAGCCGGACCTTCACGGATCGCCTATCTCGGCTTGGCGTCGGTAGCGCCTTAGAAAGCGGCCCACTCGCTCTCCTCGCGACCCATGATGCCCGACCCGAATTACACCGCGCGCTTCGCTCGCCCATTCGGGCGGGACGTCGCCGTCCAAAGCACCATGGGCAAGGGTGACGAGGTCAACCTTGAAAACCCCTCGGCGACTGCACTGAGGAGCATCGGTCGGCACCTCCCCGACGAGGGTCGGCACCTCCGTCGCCGGCCCGCCACGATCGGGCGCGATCACCGTGGCGCCATTGTCTCATCCTCCAAACAGACGATCACGTCGTCGGTGGGGTCTCACGAGGCGGCGGAAGTTCTTCGGGCACGACCTCCGGGTGGGGCCCCGTCCCCTCGAAGGCGACCGCGCCCTCGGACGCCGACGCCGCGACCTCCACCGACCCAACCGGGGTCACCGAAATCACCGGCGCCGTTACTTGCGAGCCGATGTACGCCCACGGTCACCCCCCAGATAAGCGCCTGACGTTGCAAAGATTCAAGAGTCGCCGGGCGGCTTTGCCAAAAGAAAAATGCTCCAATAAAAGAATACACTTACAAGGCCGCGGGTGCGTGGCACGCGCGCCCTCTTCTTGCCCCCGCCAAAGATCGTCGGCCGGTCGCTTCCCAAGCCACCTCCACCGAGACATTGCGACGACCGCAAGCGCAAGATCACCCGCACTGGGATCCGTAGCCACGGGCCCGTGATGCCGCCCTCGGCCGAGTCCACGCCGCCGCCCGATCGGCGGTCGTGGAAAACCCACCATAGGGGTGGCGGAGGCACTCCCGCCATTGTCGATGGAGGTTGTCCCCACGGCGGTGGTCTCCGACACATCCTCGCAAGGCTTGCCGCTGCCTTACTTTTCTTCCTCCTCCTTTCCTCCTTCCGCTTCTTGCGGGAGGAGTCACCTCTAGTCCTCGCCGGGCGGTCGCTCGCTTCCTTATCCCGGGAGCGGCGCGGAAGACATCCCCATGAGCCCCTAAGAGGATGCGGGAATGTCGGTCAAGTGCTAAGGACAAAGAAAAGAGAAGGTAAAGGAATTTCACCGGCTTACGGATTTGGCGGAAAAGCCACGAGAATGGCTCGGGTGGCCATCCGCGCCACCGTGGCGCTTCCGCCAGAACGCCGCCACCGGGCCTCCACCTCGAGCGGCCAGCTCGGGTTACGCCATCCTCGCCCGGCCGGATGGCCCGCACAGACGGAACAGGGGTGCGGCACGGCACAAGTGGTTGCACGCGATCCCCATAAAGGCGCGCACAACCACGCCCCCGGTGAGCCCGCCTCCTTTGAGCCCCGATCCGCTCCACGATCGGGCGGCTTGTTCTTCTCCCTCTTTCGGCGCCCAGTTCCACCGCTCCTCCACCATGGGAAGCTCGCGGTGAAACGAGGGCGCTGTCGCCGACGTTTGAACGTAGAGCCAATCGAACGCCGACCCTTGTTGGACGAGGCGCTTTACCTCCAGTACTCCGTGCTCGACCGGGCGAAGGCGCAGGCCAGCCACCCGGGCGCCCAAGGCCCGACGGTTTGTCCTTCCGAGCCTTGCACGAAGAAGTGCCTCCACAACGCCCATCGGCTCGATCCCCAAGAAGGCCGCACAAGCGTGATGAAGATGGCGATGTGGAGGACCCCATTGGGGTTGAGATGGTGCACCTCCACCTTGTAATGAGACAGCAGCCTCGGACGAACAGGTGCAATGCAGAGCCAAAGCAGCGCTCCAAGAACGAGGGGCACCACGATCTCGTCGCCACGGCTGGGATGGCAGCCCGGTCGGCACCCTCCAACGGAAGGTCTGCGACATGAGGAAGCCCTTCTTCACCAAGCCGAAGACGCATGTTTGTCTTGCTGAGAGCACTCCGCCACGACATCTTCACAGGGGAGACGACTGGAAGGTGAGAAAGAAAGGCTGGGGTTTTCTTTCCTTAGCTCTCTGGTGCTTTTCTTGTTTCAGAGGCAGAGACAGAGAAGGCAAGAAAGTGTGACCACTCGAAAGCACCCAACGGGCGTAATTATAGAGGACGAGCGAACGCCGGCCAAGCAGGCGCCCCGTCAAGCGGCGTCGCGACCCCTCGCTGTCGCGCCCACTGGTAACTCCCGGTTTCCAATACTACTCCGCTTTTAATCCATGTCTTGTCGGTGACAAGGGCCATAAAGCGCGCCGCCAACAACGTGTCCGTAACCTCTCGGTCTCGCCTTTAGGCGGAACAGTTGCTCGGCGCGCGAGAAGCCAGCTGGGGGCTGCGGCCCCAAGACTAGCAAAAGCTTTGTGGCTTGCGCCAGGCCCAATGAGGAGTCAGGTTCAAAAGGCCTACCCCACCGGATGGGTATAAGGCCGCCCAACAAAACTTGAGCAAGGGGCGGGTATGAGGTGAGCCCACGGTGGGCCCTCGGTTAGGTCGGTGACGGCCTAATCACCTCTACTCGCGTCCGAGACCATACTTCACACTCTCCGGGAGCTCATCAATGAGCGACACCCGGTGTGCTCGGGTCGGCGGACGACCTAGAGTCCATACTGGATTGAGTAGAAAGGTTTTTATGGGTCGCCCCCAGCAGGGCAGGACACCCTACTGGGACCGTCGCTCGGAAGGGTCCCCTTGGCGGGACCTCCCGGGACCCACTCGGACTACCGCTATTAGCTCCACGAGCACGGCGCTCAAACCAACGCAGTAAACGCGCGCCATCCCCTCTAGGTCCCACACTGCGGATGGGGTATACATGTGGGATAGACGGCGGCCATTCCTCTCGCAGCCTACCTCGCCCGACGAGGACTCGAGAAGGATGCCCACGCCCGGCTAGGATGGTAACGAGCACTCACGTCCGCTACGACAGAACGAGCACTCACGCCCGGCTACGACGTTAAAGCGAGCACTCGGACACTAGAACCTCACAGAGGCATCCGGCCGTCCTCGCCGACCAAGGCACCGCCCGGCTACGACGGTAGAACGAGCACTCACGTCTAGCTACGACGATAAACGAGCACTCGGACACCGAACCTCACAGAGGCATCCGGCCGCCCCGCCGACCAAGGCGATCGGACACTAGAACCTCACAGAGGCATCCGGCCGCCCCTGCCACCAAGGCACCGTCTAGCTACGACGATAAACGAGCACTCGGACACCGAACCTCTCGAGGCATCCGGTCGTCCCGCCGACCAAGGCGATCGGACACTAGAACCTCACAGAGGCATCCGGCCGTCTCGCCGACCAAGGCACTCGGACACCGAACCTCACAGAGGCATCCGGCCGTCCCGCCGACCAAGGCACTTCGGACACCCGAACCTCACGAGGCATCCGGTCGTCTCTGTCGACCAAGGCGATCGGACACCAACCTCACAGAGGCATCCGGTCGTCCCTGCCGACCAAGGCACTGTCTAGCTACGACGATAAACAAGCACTCGGACACCCGAACCTCTCAGAGGCATCCGGTCGTCCCTGCCGACCAAGGCACTGTCTAGCTACGACGTTAAACGAGCACTCGGACACCCGAACCTCACAGAGGCATCCGGTCGCCCCGCCACCAAGGCGATCGGACACTAGAACCTCACAGAGGTATCCGGTCGTCCTCGCCACCAAGGCACCGCTCCATCTACGACTTCAGAACGAGCACTCACGTCTAGCTACGACGATAAACGAGCACTCGGACACCCGAACCTCACAGAGGCATCCGGCCGTCCCGCCGACCAAGGCGATCGGACACCGAACCTTCAGAGGCATGCGGTCGCCCCGCCGACCAAAGCGATCGGACACCGAACCTCTCAGAGGCATCCGGTCGTCCCGCCGACCAAGGCACTTTGACACCGAACCTCACAGAGGCATCCGGTCGTCCCGCCGACCAAGGCACTTTGACACCGAACCTCACAGAGGCATCCGGTCGTCCTCGCCACCAAGGCACCGTCTAGCTACGACGTTAAACGAGCACTCGGACACCGAACCTCACAGAGGCATTCGGCCGCCCCGCCGACCAAGGCACTCGGACACCGAACCTCACAGAGGCATCCGGCCGCCCCGCCGACCAAGGCACTCGGACACCGTAACCTCACAGAGCCATCCGGCCGTCCCGCCGACCAAGGCACTCGGACACCGAACCTCACAGAGGCATCCGGTCGTCCCCGCCGACCAAGGCAATTGTCTAGCTACGACGTTAACGAGCACTCGGACACCGAACCTCACAGAGGCATCCGGTCGCCTCTGCCGACCAAGGCGCCGCCCACAACGATTAAAATTAAAGCAAACTCATCGCAAAGACATTTTCATAAAGAAAAGAAAATTTCATTATAGGCCAACAGCTCAAACTTTACACGACTTTACACACAAGACCGACAGATACAAGAGTGGCCACGCGCGCACCACGGCAGGACTCTACCCACGCCTAGAACCTATCAAACACCGTGCGGCATCGGTGGCACCGACGGCATGTCGGTAGGCCCTTGCTCTGGTCGACGGGATACCGCCGCGGCCGCAAGTAACACGCCGATGCCTCGCCGCTGCTCAACGACATCGACGCGGCCGACCAACTACGGTCGGCGCCCTTGCGCCATCGCCTCGAAGGGCCCCCTTACCACCTCGAGCCTCGAACGGCCTCGAGCGTAGCACAACGCGGCCACACGGGCGCAGCTTCTTCCTCCCTAAGCTCGGCCATCGCTGGTCGAACTCACCAAAGCTCGGCAGAGGATCTTCTTCTTCCACCGCGACGCCATCGCCAAGCTAAAGACTAGAGGGTGTCTGAAGCCATTTGAAAGAACAAAAGAAAGAGCTCTCATCCCTTCAAGCAAGCTACAGCAGCACACATATATATATCCGGACGAAGGAGGCTAAGCGTCTCGAGTAAATGCGGTGCCGAAAACGAAGCATCCTTCACCGTAACCCGGCGATCAAGAAGACGAGCGGCGCGGCGCGCTAAACTATACTCGGCATGCGCAACGAGGCGAGTAAAGCCCCGGCGGTTCAAATGCCCCCGCCAAACTCGGGACAGCCGTCGGATCCAACGGCACACCGACGGAATCGCTAACCGGATCGGTGGACGACCGACTGTGCCCGGCCACCACTTTCGTCCAAGTTCAATCCCCAACCGAATTTGCCGAAATCGCTCGGGAGTTCGGGGGCTACTGACGAATACTAATAAAAAGGATACCCCAACAGCCCGAAGCGACGAGACAGCGACCTCAAGCATATCTCTCGACCAACAGCGCGCGCGCCGCCGTCGGCCGGATCGCTGAGAGACCGTAAGACATCCGCTCCCGACCGCCGGGAAGCGATCCGACCAGACAGCGCTCCCGACCCCCTCTTGGCGGGGCGGGATCTCCCGACTCCAACCGAACCAAGGTGACGGACGCCGAGTGCCGCGTGTCAGGTCCTCATCGGCCTACCGCCACGTACCCCCCGAATGAGGTCAATCGAGCGACTATACAAGGCGGTGGCTCCTTCCCAAGAAGATCCGTGATCTGCAGAAGACAAAGCTTCGGCCCCATCAACCGACCACGACTGAAGCGCGCTCCCTCCCGAGGCAAGCACCAACGCCACGCACCTCGGCGCCAAGATTCGCAAGGGTCACAGAGGGCAAGTACGCTATTTCCGGGAATACCTAACCTCCCGACCACCAAGGCTACCAACCCAAAGCATGGGCAAGGCGGGTGGCGACCGATCCACGTGACGAAGGACCGGAGCTCCTAGCATAGGTCACCTCGCTCTTCCTCCCAACTCGATGTAACCCGCCCTTCCTTCAGATAAAAGGAGGCGGGGCTAAACGATCCAAGGAGGCGAGAGGAGAGGAGACATCGAACACGAGGAGACTAAGTCATTTAGGGGCCTCGTGCAGAAAAACATAGTGCAAAAAGCAATACAATACGGCCATCTGAACTGGAGTAGGGACTTTCAGCCCGAACCAGTATACATCTTGGACTCACGAGTCTAACCATTCAGGGAGTGGAACGCACGACCCCCTAAACTTACAAATTTACTTGCCGGCGCTCGAAAACGCCGACAATGACCTAAGCCTTAGACCGGACCAGCTGTTCTCGAACCATTTAAGATGGTCTTTTGATCCTAGACCTCGGGCCATGGCTCGGGTGGCCCAAGGCCTGTCCCCGCCGTTGAGTTCAATGCTCACAACCCTCCCTGAAAAATCTGCCTTCTTTTGCATTCAAAACTTTCGCCATCAGGTGTTTAGATGATCCGTCGCTTATCCTACGTTGTGTTCATCGTGCTGATGCCAGAGGATTTCTTTTTCGAACCAAAAGTGAGAATGATTTCGAACAAATTGATGTCGATCATATCGATTCTTTGCTCGCTTCTTTTGCGCGCAATCTAAATTGAGCCAGACTTTTAAAAGAAGGGGCGTGATCGATTCTTTAGTTCTCGTAGTTAGTAACTGCAACTGCACTAGCCTTCGTCCCGGGACAGAGCAGAATTAACAATTCAGCAGCTAACGCACGTATCTACATAGACGCATTGTATTCTCAGAATACACGATATAATTTACAAGCTGTTTATTTTGTTTGAACACAAGACAATGAGGTTTTATTTGGCCCCTCTGTGCCAGCTGGCTAGAATCCTGAATTCAGTATACACCGGAAACCTTGGTGATCTTCGCCAAGCAATTGTCCACAGGCCGGGGGTGAGGCAGATATCTCATTTGGCACTTCGGATTTGTCCTTGTCAGCCTGCAAGCGCACAATAAACAACATCTTCTTTTGAGCATTCAGATATGGTATAAGATAACATTTTGATCAAAGTAATAACAGTTCTTTTTTCTTGACTTGCATTCTGGAAGCAGGAGCTCTAGTCTTGATTCAGATTTCAGGAAGATATACTGCTTCTTCATCCGACAAAATCGATCGTGATTTTTTCAGCTATACAAGAGTTGAGAATAAACGCAACTAGCTGGACTTATTTTTGTTCTCGTTTAACCATTGCAATTCAGAAATAATATACAATTTCTTTGGAATTGCATTACAAGCAGAACCCTGTAAAAGCTTACTTTTTTTTTTGAAACCAATAAAAGCTTACTTGTAACCAAGGAGGAAATGGTGGAGGAAGACAGAGATCTCCAGCTTTGCAAGATCATTTCCAGGGCACAGTCTCGCACCCAGCCCGAAAGGAAGGAACGTCCCGGCTCTTGGCGGAGGACCCTGAAAAAGAAAACAACTGAAACAGTCAAGAAATGTAGATTTGAATTTAAGATCCTTGGTTACATTCATTCATAATGCCATTCTTTTCAGCAAATTCTGTTCCACCTCCCATCTTGAAGGGTTGAACTTCTTGGGATCAGGATACACATCAGGATCCATGTGCACACTTCGGTACCACAGCTGAACCTTCCAACCCTTGGGTATCAGATAGCCTGTTGAGTTGTCGATTGTAAGAATCAGGCATAACTAATCACTAAATGTGATCGCTAATGAAAAAAAGCTAAGTGTGACGTTTAATTCTAAAGCGCACCATTCACAAAGACGTCTTTGGTTGCCTGACGGAACGACACGAATGAGATGTTGACAAACCGCAGCGTCTCATCGATAACCTTCAGATTTACCATGTCAAATATTACATTTAAGCACTGCTTGTATTGTTTTACATATCTAGAGAATGTTAAGCTCAAGGGTGTACCTGTGAGAGGTATTCCATCTTCCTGAAATCCCTCAGGTTTAGTCCCTTCTGTGTAGGTGGAATGCTTCTCATGATCTCCTCTTGCTCGGCCTGAAAATGCATCAATGAACTAACTGTTTGTTGATCAACTGGTTACAAAACCAGCGTTGGATTCATAGAATCACGAAGAACTCAGAATGGTTTGATCGAAAGCAGTAGTTGGTCGGAATACACGTGTACCTTTGCCTTTGCAAGGATCTCCGGGTTCTCCTGCAGAAACACGGTAGCCCACATGGTGATGTGGCCAGAAGACTCATGCCCGGCGTTAAGGTACATGACGAGGATGTCAATGATCTCCTCGTCACCCAGTCTCCTCCCATGCTCGTCTTCGACCTCGATCAGGCGGTCCATCATGTCCATGCTTGACCTTGCGAGTACTTTCGCTGTCGCTGCCCTCCTCTCGTTCAGGACACCTTGCAACACTGACAGCAGCTTCTTGCGAGCCTGAAAATGCCCATCAAGTCTGCATCAGTCAAGAACTGAACACTCTGGACAATCATATGCCGTTTGCAAAATCACAAATAGTACAGATGAGAATTGAGAAAGTGGGCATGTGCAGTATGCATGAATCAAGAACTGAACAGTTTAGATGATCATGTCATTGGCAAAATCACAAGACTAAAGAATTGTTGATACCTTGAGAGCCCTGTGATAAGCAAAGCCAGGGATGTCGATAGCCATGGCTCTCATCCCGTAGTTGAGGTTGGTGTAGCTCCTCTCCAGCGCCTCCCTCGTCCGGCCGTCTATGCCGCTTATGAAGATCTGCACGATGATCTTGAAGGTCATCCGCCTCAACTCCGTGAGGAACTCGATCTCGCCCATCTCCGACCACCGGTGCAGCGTCGACACGACGGTCTGGTCGATGAAGCCGAGGTAGGTGCTGAGTGCGTCGAAGCCGTTGATCGGCGCCGCCGTCAGCTTCCGCAGCCGCCTGTGCTCCTCGTACGGTATGTTGACGAAGGACTTGCTGCCGATGAGCGTGACAGTCGCCTTGGGCCACCCGGTGACGAAGTTCTCGTCGTCCATGAGCACCTGCTTGCACGCCTCCGGGGTCGTCACCAGGATCGTCGGGCTGCTGAACATGAAGGCCTTGTACAGCCCGGTGCGCCCGAACCTGCATGCCATGGAATTCAGCATGCAGAATGATGAATGATTCCTTTTTCTTTATCAGAGAAGTACAGCAATTTGCACTTTTTTATTAAAATCTTTCTTTGCAAAAGGCAATACACCTTGCAAAACAGAAAGCATCAGTCTCTGAAGAATGTAAGCATTTTTAACATCAAGATATGGACAGTAGAGACTGGAATAAACTAAAAAGCTACCAAATTTCTTGAATGTTCAGATTACTTTTGCCTGACCTACAGTTAGAGAAAAATCCACACATAAATTTGGAAGGCACTAAATATATATAATTGTTTAGTTATATGGCTCCACACCAGGTTCAACAAAACTCGTCTACCTATGCCCACCAAATTTGCTCTAGCAGTATATGAAAGAAGGAACCACCAAAGCAGGGCGTTAACTGTTAGCAAAGATTTGTGCAAAGAGTGGAAGTGGTGGAAATCTGTTGGACAGTGGGTGCCACACTAGCATGCATTTCATCAGCTAATGACTAATGTATACTTCCCCTATGCAATCTGGTTGTAACCAGGCCATTCGCAGACTGAAAAGTGTGTGAGCCTACCACATTAACATCAACTAATCACTGCCAATCTTTACAATAGACCAAATCTTGACCTGAACCAAAAGTAAGTGCTTGATAGATAGTCTGTAGTTAGGGAAAGGGGTGGAATCCCGGCCACCGTTGCTTTGAGCCGGGAGGGAGCCGGCTCGGCTCCTCGAGCTGGGAATTTTTTTTTTTGCGTTCGGGTCATTTTTTGTGAAAACAAATTTACATTTAGGTCATTTTTAAGAAAAAACTTTACGGTTAGGTCCTTTTTTTGTGAAAGAAAAATATATTACTCTTATGCCCTTTTTGCGTTTTTAAGCCTTGCGCTCAAGTTCTTCTTTGGAAAATCAAAATTACATTTAGGTTATTTTTCAGAAAAAACACACGGTTAGATCCTTTTTATGGAAAAAATTATATACTACGTTTAGGTCATTTTTCTATTTTTTTAGCGTTCCGTTTAGATCATTTTTCGAAAAAAAACCGTTCAGGTCTTTTTCCGCCGAATAAATACGAAAAAAACACGATTACGTTCGTATCCTTTCAGACGTTTCGCGTGTTTCCTCGATTTTCTCGCGTGGGAAGCGGTAATCGCACGTTTTCTCGATTTTCTCGCGTGTGGAGCGACGATCGTGGCGTGGCACGCCGTGGTCAATTATTTAGTTTCATCTGGTTCTCTCCATTTCCTATGTTGCTATCTGCGGGTCAGCCGGCTGGCGGGCGGTTGCCATAGCCGTTCCGCACATTAGTGGAGGCCCAGGCTTAGCTCGGCCCGCTAGCAATGAAGCGCACGTGAGCCCAACGTACGTAGTCGTAGGAATTTTTTTTCCTTTAATATTTTTTTTAATCTTTTTTTCAAAACTAGGCGTCGAGGCAAAAAAATTACAAAATTGGGAGCGCGATTTTTCGCTCGATAAACTTATATGAAAATTGGCGATCAACTTTTGTATCACGAGTCCATTTAGATAGCACAAAAGGCGATTAGTATTACTTTAAGCGCGATTTTATTCTCATGCGCGGTTAATTTCT
Organism: Otatea glauca; assembly: GCA_036346275.1. Classification (NCBI taxonomy): domain Eukaryota; kingdom Viridiplantae; phylum Streptophyta; class Magnoliopsida; order Poales; family Poaceae; genus Otatea; species Otatea glauca. Next base: position 1,191,211 of record CM070721.1, on the reverse strand, counting down.
AAAAAATCATAACTTTTCATATGATGTCGGATGGAGATAAACTTTATATGAAAATTGTAGCTCTCGACAGGATCTACAACTTTTGTATACAAATTTTTTTCAGTTTGAGTCCATTTAGATAGCCAAAACGGGATAGAATGTTGGATCTAAAAGCGGATCTATTTTTAGATAGATGAACATTCTATCCCGATCTGAACATCCTATTGACTATCTAAATGGACTCAAACTGAAAAGTTTGTACAAAAGTTGTAGATCCCGTCGAGAGCTACAATTTTCATATAAAGTTTATCTCCATCCGATATCATATGAAAAAGTTATGATTTTTAGAAATTAACAAAGATGAGTGAGTAAAATCAGCGCGTTAAAGCAAGATTAATCGCCAGATGTGTGTGGCGATCGCCTACGGGCGACCGGCGCCTAATTTTGTAATTTTTTTTGCCCCGACGCCTAGTTTTGAAAAAAAGATTAAAGAAAAAAAAATTCTAGTCGTAGCGGCAACGGAAGGCCTCGAGAATCGTGGAAAGAGAGGGAGGGCGGCGGTTGCCGCGACACTCACCGTCGGATGAGGGAGCCGATGAAGGCGTCCGGTTTGCCGGACTTGAAGGCCCCGAGGAAGGCCCACATGCCGCCGACGAGCGGCCACCCCATGTCCCCCGGCGGCAGCCTGGCCCTCCTGGCGGCGCCGAGCGACCCCACCCTGGCCCACTCGTGGGCCTTCCGGAGGAAGGCGTCGACCACGACGGCGGTGAGCACGACGATGGCGACGGCCCACAGGCCCGGGACAGGCATGCCCTCCTCAGCCATCCGCTCTCAGTAGCGCACGCACGGCACGGCCGAGAAGAGCTAGCAGAGGATCGACCAATGCGTCCTTTTTCTCTCTAATTTCTTTCGGTGTCGTCGTCCTCCCGGACGGTGATATATATAAGAGAGCAGTAGAGAACCAGGGATAGCGACTTTTCATTCATTTCCATTAGCGCCGACCAATTTGAATCGTTGCTCTATGCGGATGTTATCCTACCTTTCCACTATTTAATTATCTCTAATTACGTTGTTTGCCTTCAAAAGACAGAAATAATTGTTGTTCACTAGCTCGATGCATGATCATCCATCCAAGTCCTTTCTGTAGTGTTTGTTCTTGGGCTATTGTTTGGGTGTATGCAGTGTTGGAAATAGGCATAATATTACATTTTATTTTAAGCCAAATATAATAAAAGACTAGATATACATAAATCAATAGGCAATAAATATATTGTACTTTTAAATGCTCGAGAATTGAAAAATAACACACTCGAGTGATCACAAAAACGACTTACATTTGGGATTGACGAGGAACAGGAAGCAACACAGATATGGGCTTCGAAGTAGTTAATGTCGAGGAAGAAACAGAACGGTCACGCAGATGCGTTGTCCAAAAACCTTATTGCTATCCTATGCAGGTGATTTCTACGGCAACGACTCGGAGATACAGCTTACCCTCCTTCTCGATGCACGTCGAGGAGGTTGGCTGGTGAGGATCAGCTGCTCAACACCACAGTACAACAATTCAAAGAGGAGGAAGAATGGAGCACGATTCGGTCCCTTCTGGTCTGGATGTCTCTAGGTTTTTATATAGACGTGCATCAGTTACTCACTACTAATAGACAACATTTTACTCACTAATAACTGACGATATTATATCAATTAAATACAACAATTACTCACTAGTAATTGACGATATTATAACAATTGAACCGAATTGAATCAAATGTTTAAATATCATTTAAACAGAAAAATATGGAGATAATTGCATAATTAATCAAAATAAAAGGTGGATTCACAGGTCACAAGATTTTTTACGTAAAAAAACTCAAATGAATGCACGCGAATGTGTTTAGCTGAAATCCATCCCATAACATTCTCATGCCATTTGTCGTATTATTCAAAGAGTAGTAACGACCGTACCTTATAAATTGTCTTCCATCCACTTAGCTAGATAATATGGTACTAAACCATACATGTTTTGAAATTTTAAAGGAAATAGACCTCTTATAGACCAATTTCTAACATGTTATTTGCATTTTATCATGTAGAGCGGTTCCTTGATTTTCATGTATCCTAGCTAGCTAGTCTAGTAGATATTTCGGTAGTTGCTTTTCTTGTTGGCTGCGGTGGATTTCGATTTTCGATCTCCACTTCTTGTCATGCATTGTCTATATAATTTTGTATACATACATAACTATCTATTATGAAATACTTGTATATTAATTATACGATACTCCAATATGACATGCATATCTGGCTGGTCCTCGTGATCTTTGCGGTAGCGAGTGTGCGTGCGGTACTTATGGTCATTTGTACTGAATGGAGTGGCAACTGATGATGCACACTTGTTCTTCTTTTTGTAGCTTTTTTTCCGTCCAAAATATCATTTTAGAATATGTACAATAGCGTGATGTTAGCTTTCTATAAGCTTTACCACATAAGTTTTTTTTTTGTTGATATAGAAGAGAGAAGGAGATAAATGTCTCTTCGTGAAGAGACAACAATATATACAACATAAAAAACCATTACGTGAGTTATTGCCCATGATAAACTCTTTTTCATACTATAATTAAAAGATTGTAGAAACTTATAGAGACAACCTTAAAATGGCATATATTGTAGAGATTGTCTTTAGTTTTGTTTTTAGATGACATGGAGAAGTATATAGATAACAGTCGTCTCTACTATTGTACATGAACATCTGCTGTTGATCTTGCTAGGATTATATATGTATCTTGTCAATGAATATTTGCTTAATTGGATTGCTTGGATTGGTAGTGCTACCATTTTTAATCCTGCCTATGCATGAATAGACGCGTCTTTAATTAGAAAGGATTAAGGAGTGACTCTTCCTTGCATTGCCATGGGTTTGTCAATTTTGTCGAGCCATGACTAAGATTAATTGGTACCAAATCAAATATTACTAATTGTACGTCAATTTGGAAGGAAACATGCATAGAATGCAAGCCATTTTTATTTTTTTGCAAGCCTTAATTGGGACACCAAAGCAGACATCCATTGAAGCCGGACGTCAATTTAGAAGGAAATTAACATGCATAGAATGTAAGCCATTTTTATGTTTTTTGCAAGACTTAATTGGGACACCAAAGTAGACATTCATTGAAGCCGGCCGGTCTAATCTGAATCACGAAGATATGCAGATGCTCGATCAGAATTCAGAGTATACAACATAAAGCTAGCTACCGGTAATTTCTTTTCCTTTAATTCTTTTGAGAAACATAAAGCTACAAGAGTCTACGAAATGAACGACACAGGTTGTACCGAGTGACTAGGGGTGGACATATATAAACCGAAATCGAGAAACTGAACCGAACCGAATTAATCGATTTCATTTATTTGGTTTTTGGTTCGATTTTTATTTTAGGGTTATTCAGTTTTCGAGTTTCGGGTTTGATTTTTAACTCCCAAAAATCGAAAAACTGAGCTACCGATATACCCCCTCTGTGTATACTCGCCAAAACCGATCCCATGGAGCAGGATGGGATGGGAGGAGAAAGAGGGAGGCCACGGAGAGGCTGGTGGTGGTGCTGGAGTGTGTGGCGGGGAGCTCCAAGGCAGAGGGGAGGGGTGTGGCGATGGCGAGGGGTGGTGCAGGAGGGGCTCCAGCGCGGTGTCGCTGGACTCGCCATCCAAGGGCGGTCGGGCCGGGCTGCAGACCGCCCGCGTTGAAGCGCATGGACACCTCCGTCAAGGTAGGGGAGCTGAAGGCGTGGATCCTTTGCTTCTACACTCAGGCAGCGCTGGCGACGGAGGGAGGAAGCAGTACGTGCTAGGCTTCACCGACCGCCTCGAGAGCAAGTGCCTCATCTTGGAAGGCAACTAACAACTCACACTGTCTGTTCATCGCTCTGAAAATCTACTTCATTTTTGCCAGATTGATGCGATATTAGAGCCTGTTTTCAGTGTGTATGCATCCACATGTGTTTCGCACATGTTGTGAAATTACAAGTTTTTATCTCAAATATGAGGTTCAAACTAGATGAATAATATCCTGATAATCCGATTGACCGAAAAACCGAACCAAAATATTTCGGTTAATTAGGTTCAGTTTTTGTTTTGGCTGGCTAAATTCGGTGGTCATTTTGCACAAACCGAATTATTTATAAATCGAACTGAATTTACCAAAAAGCCGAATACCCACCCCTTACAAGTGACAAGACAGACTTTCGGAGGAGACATCCCTTGAAAATTGGCCCATTAGTCAGCTTATTTTGTTTATATTTTTCAAAGCATGGTTTAGTATCATATTACCTAACCAAGTGAAGAAAAGATAATTTATAAGATAGAGTCCACTTCTTGAAATAATTTGACACATGGCATGAGGTGGTGCACATGTGCATATATTCGCGTACTTCTGCATGACAAATCGCGCGACTTGAGGTTCCTGTCACATTGAATCCATCTTTTATTTTGTGAATCATGCAATTATCTCTCTATTTATTCAGTTTAAATATGATTTAAACGCCTGTTTCAATTCGGTTTAATCTATATAACGGTGTCAGTTACTAGTGAGTAATTGTCACGCGTGTTCTGTTTAAATGTGATTTAAACGCATGCGAGCGGACCACCACCGCCCGATGTCTTCATTCGCCTGAAAGGCATCCGCACGAACGTCCTCACCGATGGCCCCAGAGGATGCTTCAACGCCGCCGCCACTGCCACCAAGGGGACTAGAGGTTTGACCTCCGTCCAGGAAGAGGACATACACCATCGGTCGACGGTGTATCAATGCTCAGGGTTCATCACAATTTGCATGTATTCCACCCGCACTGTGCTTCCCACAATCTTGCATAGGTCACACACGTAGTTGGTGGAACCTTCGCCGACTTTGAGGAGCACCGCCTCGATGACGAGCTTCTTTCGAGCAGTCTCCCGATCAAATGTGCTTCTCACGCACGTACGGAGGTCAGTCAGACTCATCTCCGTTAGACCTAAAGCCCAGATCATCTTCTTTTCGCAGTTCGAAAGGTCCATCTCATGTGGACCCTCTCGAACAACGCCGTCACCATAAAACATGGACCAATCTAGAATTTCTGCCATATAGTACCTACCATAGCGAAAGACGCAAGCACGTGGATTGAGTACCAAAATACGATTTGCCACATCCGAAATCAGTAATAATATAGCAAATACGTAAATATCATTTCTATGAAGTACTGTTAAAGTAATTATGCACCGTTATTTATTCCATTTATGGTACTAACTTTTTTACTATTAAAAGTGGTGTCATTGTATTATTTATTCGGATACTATAGAAATACTACACTGAATATTAAACTATTTATTCCGCGATTTTACTAATTATCGAACAAATTTTACATCTAACACCATAATTTTAGTTTCTTGCTTTTTTAACCTGGTTTATTTTATTTTATTTATAAATATCCCATCATCAGAATCCAACGGACCAGATCCGCAGATTTGTTTTTTATATTTTCTTTCCCGCTGTCTGCAACCGCTGAAATTTATTTTTTTCAAATGGGAGAAATCATTTTTTTCATTTCAAGCGGAGGGGGAGCACGGCAAACGGAATTTCCAAAAAACAATTTGCCCTTTTGTTTCTTGGGTACAATCATCGGCAAGACAAAAATAAATCTAGGACTCGAATGATGTTGAAATTTTTTGGAATTTTGTGTGGAGGTTCCTGACACATCAATGATGTTCCCATAAAAATTTCAGATGATTACAAAATATGAAATGTTTTACAAATTCAAACATTACAACTATCATAACAAAATGGTGACCGCAAAGTTTAAATTTTCCAATGAGCGTTGAGAGCATCTAGGCTCCCTTCATGTAATTTGTGTTTAGTTTATTGGTTTTGGTGTTGATGACTTAAAAAGGCTACTAAGTGAAAATCAAAAGAAGATAGATCTAATAGTCAAGGCTAAGGTGTTTGTCTTAGTTTTTGGCTTGGGAGTAAATCAAAGCCACTTAGGTTAATCGCCGTTTTATTAAGAGGGACTATCCATAAGAAATTATCTTGGATCATGTGCAAAGTCGCTAGAAGATTTCTTGGAGCATAGAACTCTCTTAAAACATAATTCTATCTTAGACAAAACTTCTCTCAGGCTCAGGCGCTTAAAAGATTCGTGCTTTAAACATCAACCGAGAGTACATCATGTACGCCGGACCAACCTTTCGGTCCGTGCGAAGAAATTTTCATACGGCGCACATCATATGCGCGGACCAACTGTTGGGTCTGCGTTAAGAATCCTCTTCTTTACTTATATCAAATATTCATCGGACAAATCTAATTTCTCTCATTTGTGTTAGTCCAACATAAAATTATTTCGCCTCAATTATCTTTACGGTCCATACTAAAGTATCGAGCATTAGAGCATGATAATGATCTCAATTCTATGTGTATGTCGGACCATCTTTTCGATCCGGCGCAAACAAGCTTTCTCTTGATAAAACCAGTCTTTTTCTTTGTCAGCGGACCATCTTTTTGGGTCTTGCGTAAACTCATCCTCTGGTACTAAGTTAGATCAAATCATGTGTTCGGCGAACTGTTTTTTTCAGTCTGCGCTAACATGGCTTGCACGGCTAAATGAAATCTGTTCGACGGACTAAGTTTATCCGTCAAGCGAAAATCCTTTGTATATGCCAGTAAAAATCATCTGATCTTTTACCCTTTCGACGGACCGTTTTTCTTGGTCCGGCGCAACTAGGTCTGTTAAAGCTCAACTATACCTCTCAAAACCATGTACCCCGGACCGAAATTTTCGGTCCGGCGTGTGTGTGCAGTTTGACTCTCGATTGGCTCTGTTAGAAAATCTTTTTCAAAAGGTAGCTGTTGACCTACCCCATCTACCCTGCCAACTCCAAACGAGCAAAAGACAAGTGTAATGGTTATCTCTGTTCAGGAGCTATATATAGATGGCCTGTGCTCAAGAAATGTGTGCGATTACCTTTTCACATTCTGAACATCTTTTCATTCACATACAACACTTTGATCCTTGAGATTTCCAAGCTTCATTCCATCAAAGAGTTTTTGAGCTTCAACTCAGAAAATTACAAACCATCTTTCTGATTTGCTAAGAGTACTTGCTCCAAGCTAAATCTAGTTGAGTCTAGCTACTGAACCAAGAGACAGGGCTTGTGGATAGTCTATTACTCTTGGAACTAGCTGTTTCTAGACGGTTGGAGAAGTTGTTGGTGCGACCTATCCAATAGTGTTTGTGGAAGGCCACTATTCTTTGTGAAGGGTTGAGACTCACCTTCTTTGGAGTAGTGAAAGAGTCAAGATAGTGGATAACCAAAGCTATTTGAAAATAGCTGTTTGGTGGAGCAATACTTCCAAAGAAGTGCTCTAACGGGGACGTAGGAGTGATCTCTGAACCTCGGTGAAAAATTCTTGTGTTCCCCTGTTTCTGAGTTACTTTTCTACTTGTGTTGTTTCTTCTGCTTCTATTTCAAACTCTTTTCTCTTGAACCAGTATTGTGCCTGATATTTATGCAATTGCTTCTGCTCCAATTTTTTTTTATTGAAAAAGTTTTTCCAAACTTTTAGATATTTTTAAAAAGTTGCCTATTCACCCCCCCTCTAGGCCAACTTGATCCTTTCACGTTTTATCGTGACAGTTGTAATGTTTTAATTTTTAAAAATTCCTCATATTTTATAATCATCTCAAATTTTTATGGGAACATCATTGATGTATCGGGAACCTCCACATAAAGTTTCAAATTTTTTGATGTCGTTCGTGTCCTAGATTTATTTTTCTTCTTCTCATAATTTTACATACCACATATGTTACTGGTAACCCATATTTTCTACTGCTAAATAGTACTAACTTTTTTACTAATAATAGTGTTTTTTTCTACTGTTTCTTGGATACTATACAAATTTCGTTTGACCGAACTAAAAATCCATTCATGTCATATAAATACTACACTGAATATTAAACTATTTATTCCCCGATTTTACTAATTGTCCAACATATTTTACGCATAACAAATTAAATCCTCCGACAGTAAGCTGAATAACATTACAAGAAATAACATACCATTACAACATTAGCAACGCTATCATTCATACGTACTACTTGTTCTACAATATTATACTAATAATACACTTATATTTCAATAACATGGAGCTATTTTCTACTCTATACCCCATCATTTCATTAACGGCTACTTATATTAATGTGTTCATTGCTAGCAATGAAACCGTTATACTATTAATTGCACTAATAACACAACAACTACACAATATTTTTTACAAAATCGGAGTTCCATTTGTGTACTACTCAGCGCACTACTAGTGTCATTTTATCTCGTACTCATTATACATTTACCCTGACTATTTCTACTGGTCATGTACAACTACCGTGCTTCAATGTATTAATATTTACACTAACCTGTCTGAAGCAAAACCGATGATTGCAACAGTCCGAGTATCTTTCAAATCAACCTTCCTGAAGCTCTCTCGATGGATGTACGAACTCACCGTCCGGAAGATTACCTGTAAAATAGTGATCCCTCGTCAAATCATCAAAAATATAAACTCCAACCTAGTGATACAAAATATGAATGTCGCAAAAATTCATCCGAAAATACACTTCTAAATTTCCTTTTCCACCTCGTTTCCCTCTCTGTTTCCCCCCCTACTCCCCTCTTCTGCCTCTCGCTTAGCACCACTCCAACTCACTCGCTCTTGCTCTTACACAAACCATCGCACAACAGGTGAGATTTATAGTCGTTTCCTGCGCAAATGCGACGAAGAAGCGGTCATTTGCCTTTGCTTTCAGCGCATGGACGAGACAGCATGACGCGACTGAAATTACTCGTGGCAGCAGCTGTCCGGGGCCTCTCATCCGCCATGCGACACGTATATTTCTTTCCGTAAATGAATAAATCTTTTCATCGCACTTAATTGCACAAGTGCTCAACCCCCACTCCCCTGCGCCTTTCTTCTTCTTTTCTCCCTGCGCCCGCTCTGGCTTTTCCTACTGTCCTGCACGACGTAGACCCGGCCGGCCCCGCGCTGTCGCCCACACCTGATGCCCCTACCAGGGCCCACACCCCGCCCGGCCCCCCCCCCCAGCACCCCCGCGAGTTCCAGCGGACTGGAACCGCGGGAACTCGCTGACATCCTGCGGTTCCAGTCCACATGATTCCAGTGCTCCATTAAAGAAAATTCCCGCGGATCCGGTCCGTAGGAAATCCAATAAAGATAAAAAAATTCCGCAGACGTGAAGCGCTGAATTATACTGTACAATAACTATTTTTACGATTCCTGATGATGGGCGGCTAATTATGGAAAAAAATAAGTAATCCGGCGTCAGAACAGTAAAAAAATCAACAAGCGGATTTAAGCTAGACGTCACTGCAACAAAAACCACGAGTAAAAATACTTTCTTATAGATATTTTTTATTTGCTTCTCCAGAATACCATAACATATTGTAAAGATATTTTTTATAGTATTTTAGAAGATGCCTTAAATGTGTAGACACTATTTTCAGATGTTTTGAATAAGGAACATGGAATATGGACTGTACAGGCATTTTTGAGATATTTTTATATTGTCAAAACAAAAATTATATCGAGACTTTTTTTGACACTTCTTAAATCGATCTTATATTGCAGAGACATTATTTGAGGTATTTTTATTATCTAGAAATATTTTTTAGATATTTAATATATATTTGTGTGCTACTAACAAGAATTACAATATAAGTATAAGACATGGGGATTTGATGGTTAGTAATGCTAGTTGTTTATCCACAAGGTATTGAGTTAAAGGATATGTTCCAACATATTTTTTCATTCTATAGAGGGTGTAAGAGACATAATATAATGCATTTACAATTCGGCTCGGCTCGTTTGAGCTCGTCGAAAATAGAGCCGAGCTCGGCTCGGCTCGAAGTGTAAATCGAGCTACAAGCTGGGCTCGGCTCGGGCTCGGGCGAGCTGCGAGCCGGCTCGTTACGGCTCATGAGCTGGCCACATTCGATCGAGTCTGTATTCAATTGAGACTCCTCAGTCCTCACTCGGTCTGTTGCATCATGTGTTGATCAAATGATCAGTGAGCCAAGGAGATCAGATCAATTCGGACTTCTGAACTTTTGTTTAATGTGCCGACTGCCGAGTCAGTTGTTTGTAAATTGTAATGCAATTATGCAAATCATGAAGTGCTGACAATATATTTATTTCTGCATTATCTTGTTCAATGTTTGCATTCTTGTTGATATTTCAAAGTTATCAATGTTATTTGTTTCATAATAATGCCATCAATGTTATTTATTTCATAACTTAACCACAGAACTAACGAGCCTAACGAGCCAGCGAGCGCCAGCGAGCTCGCTCGGCTCGTTGGTGAGCGCCAAAGCGGCTCGGCTCGGCTCACTGTCGCATCGAGCTGAGCCGAGCCGCACCGAGCCGAGCCGAGCTCAAGCCAAGCTGCGAGCCTCGAGCTTAATTTCCACCCCTACTCTTTGGTCGTAGAGACACCATTATGGTATATATTTTGAAATATTTGAAAGATACTTTTAAAAACATATAGAGCAATAAAAGTTTTTATGTCTCTGCCGAACAATAGAAACGCCTGTATAGGATGTTTCTTCCGCAGTGCGTGGAATGGAATATATCCATCTTGCTTTGACTTCGTTAACATCATCGATCCTGAGAAAGATGATTAGTTTTGAACTCTATATTTTTGTCCTCGAAGCACTGTGTTTGCATGATCTTCTATAAATATTAACGTCGACTTACTTCAAATTAGTATGAAATCACTATTTTCTTGACCTATATTTATTTTATCGTCATTACAACAAAACCTCACGAACTGGTACTTTTCTATAGACATTTTCTTATTTACATCCATAAATTTCCATAAAATATTGGAAATATACACTTTTGTTGTGGTATTTTAAAAGGTGCCTACAGACACTATGTAACATCCAAAAATACCCTAAAAATATATTATAGGTTCCAAAAGTGTTTTTTTTTTTGCATTTTCTTACTTTTCCTAGAATTTTTTGCGTTAAAGAAATTGTTTTTTTTTTCATTTTCTAGCTGCTGCCCTTGAATTTTGAAAATTATTTAAAAACTATGCATAATATGAAAATATTTTATTTACTTCTAAATGATCTAAATTACCTCTCAATTTTTTTTATAATTTTGGGAGTTGATTTACTATTTCTAAAAATGTAAAGTTGATTCCATACAATTAAAGTCCTTTGAAAGAATATTTCAAATTTTGGTTTTCCAAACGCAGCCGATCGAAACCAGTTTCCTTCGCAAAAAAAAAAAGTATTTTGGCCGAAACGCCTCCTCTCAATTTTTTTTGTCCACGAAGCATTGTGTTTGCTTGATCTTCTATAATTATTAACGTCAACTTAATTCAAATTAGTATGAAATCACTATTTTCTTGACCTATATTTTTTAACCGGCCTAACGCTGATTTTTTTTCATACTCTGTGTGTGTCAATAAAGTAGCTAGGTTATGATCGCCGAAATGGGCATCGACTTTGCGATATATTTCAGCTACTTTAATCATGCGGTGCACTAGCTAGCTAGGTATCATACATACCTATATACACTAGTACATAATCAATTATTCTTGTCGTCATATCACTGCCGGTTCATCAAAAATCGGCAGTAATAATATTATCGCTGTCGGTTCGAATGAAAAACCGATAGTAACAGCTTTTTTCTGATGAACCGACAGTGATAAATTCCTTATTACTGCCGGTTCATGTCCGAACCGGCAGTAATACTATCACTGCCGATTTTTAGAAGAATCGACAGTGATGATATTTTTGAAAAATAATAACTTTTTCATACGGGGTAGGACGGAGATAAAATTTATATGAAAATTGTAGTTCTCGACGAGATCTACAACTTTGTAGTTGATAACTTTTTCATTTGAAGTAATTTAAATATCTAAATAATGGTATCACTGCCGGTTGGCAGTTCGTATTCCCAACCGGCAATAATAATGCTACCAACGTAACCAACCATTTTTCAAAAACTCATAACTTTTCCATACGGAGTCGGATGGAGATAAATTTTATATGAAAATTGTAGCTCTCGACGAGATCTACAACTTTGTAGTTGACAACTTTTTTATTTGAAGTAGTTTAAATATCAAAATAATAGTATCACTGCCGGTTGGCGGTTCGTATTCCCAACCGGCAGTAATAACGCTACCAATCATTTTTGAAAAATTATAAATTTTCCATAAGGAGTCGGATGGTGATAAAATTTATATAAAAATTGTAGCTCTCGACCAGATCTACAACTTTGTAGTTGGCAATTTTTCCATTTGAATTCATTTAGATATCCAAATAATCATCAAAAGGTTCGGAGACAAATGAACAAAAGGAAAATATATCCTATATTGGTTGAGTAATGAGTGATAGGTGAGATGGTAAAGTGGCCTCGCGTGAGGCAGCAGATCGTGAGCTCGAGTCCTAGCAACCGCACGCGCGCGAAAATCGTGTGACTTGTTCCAAAATCCGGCTATCACTGCCGACCAATCACTGCCGGTTCCAAAAATCCGACAGTGATGCCAGTTTGGAACCGGCAGTGATATAGTGTTCTGTAGTAGTGATACAGGAAGCTATAATAGGATACGGCCATGATTTTAAATAGAAGAATTTAAGCTAAATTCATGTACATTTTAAAAAATTTCTGTTGTAAAGCATACACCCATCTATAACAATTCAAATGAAACACATAGTTTTGAAAAACTATACTCATATTCAAATATTTTGAATCGGCACATACCTACAAACAAACTACCATAAAAAATATAACTCTAGTTTGAATTTTAGTTCAAACTTGTTTGAACTAGTTAAACTTGATATCTAAAAATTTCAATTTTTTTGCAGTGATACGTAGGGAAAATACCCATTTTAATTTATAGTACACAGGCACTATGGTGCACAAGTTAATAATAATAATAATTATTGTTGTTGTTGTTGTTATATGCCATGGATCGCAAAAATGAGGCATGTCTGCTGCTCATGTGTCTTGACCCATCACTGTAACGGAATGTAATAAAGCAAGAGTAGTAAAAGAGCTAGCCATTGATGGGTGGTTTGCTAGAGATGAAGACGAGATGGACATGGAGACCGATCGATGGACAAACGATAGATGCATATATAGCCAATTAGTTCGATCGCACAACAACACACATGCAATGCAACACGAGAGTGACACGCCTCGATTGTGTCAATCGAGTGGCAACAATGGGAGACTCCAGACACACGTACGTACGTACGTGCATCGTTCGATCTAGTGCATGTGATGATGTGCGCCACAGCATGCATGCACGTACGAACAGTCATATTAGCTAGCTAGGAGTACTAGCTGTCAGATATACAGATCTAGCTAGCTCAGGAGATGGAATTCAAGGAATGGAGAACGAACGATCGATGCAAGAGGAAGAGGCGATCGATTTCTTTCTGATCCCTTTTTCTATATATCCTACTTCTGCTGGCTGCTTTAATTTGGGCTGGCTGGCTCTATCTTTTGTCTAGCTTCCTCCTCCTCACCCAAATGGGATGCACATCATGCACTATAGCAAAGCAAAGCAAAGCTAAGCTGATTAGCCACCGACCTGAACTGAACACTTACTTCGAGCATGCATGCATGCATGTTGGTTCCATCTTAATTCCATCCTTCCCTCGTGCATCATATTGACCTGTTAGGTCGTTCATCTTGCTTTCTCCAAGTACGGGCATATTGCCCACATGAGCAGTGCTTCAATGTTTTCCCTCTCAATACAAGTTGTACAAATCTTAAAGCAAACGAAGAGGTAAGTAATCACCATCTACCCTTCATTCATGCTTTAATATTTGTGCAACTATTAAAAAGAAAAGCATTGAAGCACCTCTCTGCCCACATTTCTCCTCCCTCAATATATATATATATATATATATATATATATATAGCTTAAGTTAACGGGTGAACTAGTTGTTGTGCAACGACGCGCGGTAGCCGTTAATTAATATAGACACCGCAAAACATAAGATACAGGTAGGCAATGCATTCATTTGGGGAGTAAAAAATGTTTGGATTACGGGTAATTTCTCGAGGGGTTTTGAAATGTACTTCAAATTTGAACTAGATATTAAAATATTCCAATAAAATACCTCTAATCCAAATACTCCCTTCAAGGTACAAAAATGCAAAGCCACTAGTGCATGTGGCTAAACGCAGTATTAAAACCGTCCAAGCTTGCTTCAGGATTCGTGCTTCTCCCTCCCTCTATCTCTCTCCGCGCGATCAACATCCGTGCAACTCATGGACAGGTAGCTCAGATGGTGGCACAGATAGAGGTGGTGACAGCGTGGACGGGTGACGAGGCAGATGGAGAAGGATGGCGGCACAAATGGGTGGCGAGGATGGAGAAGGATGATGCGACGACGCCGCTCGAGGTGAAGAAGATAGAGAGAGCTAAAAGAGAGAGAGACAAATATAAAAGATAATGAATATCCACAATGGTGCTTGTGACCACAGGCACATGTGGGAAAACTTCACTTTTTAGGGTACATATTAGGTTGAAGGCTTGAAGCTATAGTGCTATTATATAGCTCATCTTTTTTCCATAGAGAAAAAAATTAAAGGGAGTTCAATTGAACTCCCTCCATGTAATGTAGCTTCGCTCCGTTGATGCTTGGAACTCAATATAATATTACGGATTAAAGATCCCAAGCTCAAGACATGGCCAGGGAACTAGAAGTTGGTTGGTGAATAGGTACAAAAATAGAATCAAAGCTAGCCATGGACCAGCAAGCAAGCAAATTGGACCTTTTTTTTATAATAAACATAGATGGGGCTTAATAATGAAGAAAGAAAGAGGAAGAAGATTGATTGTTCTCTCATCCATAGGTCCATGGATGAGTCCTAATCCAATGAGGGGATTCATCATCAATGGGTCGTGATTAGGGTTGGAAAAAAAGCTTGTTGGTAGGGTTCGTTGACTCGGTTCAAAATTGTTCTAATTATACTCGTTCATTGGTTAAATATTGAAATGGGTCAATTTCGAATGAAATTAGATTATGCTCTGGCTCGGCTCGGCTCGTTAGCTCCATTCTAAAAATACTTTCAAACTATAAATAAAATGATATTAAATTAAACTATGTTAATTACGAAAAAAAGTCAAAAAAATGAGGACTTGACTCGATTTTCACCCCCAAGTCGTGATCAAGATAGGACCACACAACAAAAGCTTGATGAGAGGTGAAGATTACATAATGAGACCTTTTACCATCCTTGGAAAGTACCAAGCTATCTATTTAGTTAGTACCAAGAGGTAAAAAAAACTTAAAGGATAAATGTATTAAGAATTTAAGAGTAATTTAGTGGTACCTTCTAAAGATAATAAAAACTCTCTTAACATAGTAGAAGCATGGAGCTCGACACTGCCTCTTTTGGTAACATGCACATTTACTTTTCTTGCGCATGACAGCGAAATGGCACTTCAACTTCGATTTTATTAATAACTACTTATGATACCTTTTTTGGCACATACCCCTTATCTCAAGTTTTTTTCAAACTAATCCATTGACACAAACTGTTCATGAGCGAGAAGTGAGTTGTTTTGGATCTGGAGGATTGACGGGGAGAACTATAAGTTTCCGGAGCCGAATGCCCCTAAATCTAGCTTATTATTAGTCAGGAGGAGGAGGAAGAAATTAACCATATATACATAACCTGCAGAAACAGAGCCATCCATTGCCAACCTTACTGCTATCCAGTGGCGTACGCAGGATAAAAATAGAGAGAGTGCTCACGGGAAAAAGCTAACATAAGAAAACCGTACCAAACTTACATTTAAATACTTATTGCAATCCAAATTAATATATAAATAGACAAGAGACAAAGAAAAAATGTAAAATACACGTAAAGTACCTTGTTGTGGCGACCCGCATAATTAGCCCAGATGAACAACAGCAGTACTGTCATCACACAGGGATAATTATACGGATCTCAGCACAGTAGCTAGCAAAGCATCGAGAGCATCGGTTCCTATGTCGTGTTCAGAGTGTTACAGCAGAACAATAATTAGAGACTGAATGAAAATATATTCATATCAAGCCACGCAGGGCTATATGTCCAATACATACTTATACATCTGGTTCCTGCACAACAAAAGATAACATATCTAGCTACATTACCCTGAATATCTCCTATATTGCCGATATAGCCTATACCATCCCCTAGCCCTCCTGGTAGTAGTCGGAGTAGTAGTAGCCCACGGAGGGATCCTCCTGTTGATCTTGGTATTGACCCTGAGAGTAGGCCTCATCCCATGCCTCATACGTCGATCCATCAGACTCACCTTCTAGAAAAGAGGGATTTAATAAGAGTAAGTACAGAGTACTCAACAAGCATTAGATAACAAATGCATTAATGAGTTTTCTCTCCAATTCAGCCATTTCTTACCTTCCCTCAAAATCCATTTTTACCGACATTAGGTTTTTGGTTTTCTTTAAAGGTTGGTTACTTTTAAATTCTGAAATCATGCAGCTACTAGCACTCGTAAATGAGGCAGACTTAGCTTCCGTAGCCTCCAATCCAGGAGACAGGCTTGAATTCAATATTTGACTCTGCACAGGTTTGTACCACTTTACCCATACAGACCTCATCTCGTGAGGCTCTAGAACATTTATCGTTAATCCAGCGTTAGATCTCCAACCCTGTACTCGAGAGGATCCTATCCAAGGCCATCCCACCATTCTCATATACAGTTGTACCCCGATTTCTAGTCGGGAGTAACTCTACTCGTGGCAATTATATAATTCCACTTCAAGCCAGCCATCTCATCTGGGCCTTCTGGCAGACCCAGACTTTTGATCTAGTAACTACTCTTACCCAATGTGGAGATCTTACGCCTTCATAGGACAACATTTTCTTGCAGCGATTCATATCACTATGGTTGATACTGAAATACGGCACATTACTCGAGTGTAGGTGTAGGCTAGAATGTAGAGGCCCCCACCGGCATGGGCATAACCGCGCCCTAGTATAAACGCATTGTCTTTCCTTGGCGCCCTCTACCCACTATAATTATCACTAATACTATGTCCATAACTCCATTCGTGGACGAGCTAAACATTAGTTCCACCATTTCAAAAACCACATCACCATCTCATCACCTCAACCACAACACCTCTTCCATCCAAATCCGGTTCAATACTTTCAAATTTGCAATATAAGGTTTTTAATGCAGTGATGATAAGCTTAGCTATATAAAAGCATTGGAAAAGCATTTAATAAAGATGGTCAATGAATCTTGCCTGGTATAAAATCTGAAGGTTCTGCCTCGCCCAAATACTGGATCTGACTGGCTGGAAGGTTCAGGTCGGGCCCTGAAAGCATAAAGCATGAACTAGGGCAATTAATTGTGAACAATTTATTCTAGCATCCAACCAATATTATGATCTGTCATACAATTTTATCTTGGCACAATTTAATTAATACCAAATTTTGATTTTTATGCGATCCGCAAATTGATTGACAAAACCAACGCGGTAAGGCTAGGGGACACCCTTCACTACCCATTAAGGCTATCCCCGACTACTGAGACCACTAGAGTCTAGCCGATCTACTGGCTACCCTACCCCATTAGCTAGCTACTAGCCCGATCTACCCTCTGTACATGCTAGCCAGTACTGTTGCTACTAGTAGTACTACTCGCAATGTGCACCTGAGGTTCGGTTGGAAGCTAGCTAGGTGCTGATGGGGTTGATGTTGGTGAAGAAGAAGCTGATGCTGGCCTCTTGCTTCGGGATGCCTCCACCTTCTTCTTCTGATTCCCCTTCACCTTCTCTTCTGGATGCACTTCACATTCTTCTTGTTGGATGCACTTCACCTTCTTCTTGCTGGTCTTGCTTGCTTCGGCTGGGCGATGGTGCTCTCTCTGGCTTGTGGATGCTCTCTTGAGAAAGGGTGGAGTGACTGGCTTTTGCTGCTCGTTGGTTTGTGTGTGAGCTAGGGGAGCCGAATGAGTTGTGTGCTCTTTGGGCATTCGGCTAACATCTTACTGGCTCCTTTATTCACCTTCACTGCATGCCCTTTTACCTTTCTTACCATTGGGCTTTTACTGGTGACTATTTACTCTATGGACCCTTTGGTTATTTCTCACTCTTTTTACTAACAGTATCCGCAACGTACCAAGTAAGTTACTAATCGCCGAATGAAGATCTAACGAGAGGTGCCAGTCTGGCCTCCAGACAAGTCAGGTACCTTGATGAGCGATACTATCACTCCGGGACTGATGGCACTTCTCTAAACCTTACATTTTAATTATCTTGCCTAATTACTTTTATTGCTTGCTTAGTTGATTATTGCATTTTAATTAACCTGATAACCCCTCGGGTTATCACACTTGTTAATGAATATAACACCCTAAATACCCATAAATACGTGCGAGTAGCAATCTACAAAACAAAAGTAGCTAAATTATTGAGACCATAAAAATATTATGAGTAATTAAAAACATTGAAATAAAATGTAACATACTGCAAAGTCGCTAGCTATGACTATGATTATAAGGCAAGTCCATTCTACAAGATTTCATCTTTTGGAACAAATTGATGTCGATCATATCGATTCTTCGCACGCTTCTTTTACCCGCAATCTAAATTGAGCACGTATCAACATAGACGCATTGTATTCCCAGAATACACGATATAATTTACAAGCTGTTTATCTTGTATGAACACAAGACAATGGGGTTTTATTTGGCCCCTCTGTGCCAGCTGGCTAGAATCCTGAATTCAGTATACACCGGAAACCTTGGTGATCTTCGCCAAGCAATTGTCCACAGGCCGGGGGTGAGGCAGATATCTCATTTGGCACTTTGGATTTGTCCTTGTCAGCCTGCAAGCGCACAATAAACAACATCTTCTTTTGAGCATTCAGATATGGTATAAGATAACATTTTGATCAAAGTAGTAACAGTTCTTTTTTCTTGACTTGCATTCTGGAAGCAGGAGCCCTAGTCTTGATTCAGATTTCAGCAAGATATACTTTGCTTGTTCATCAGAAAAAATCGATCGTAATTTTTACATCTGTTCAGCTATACAAGAGTGGAGAATAAACGCAACTAGTTGCACTTATTTTTGTTCTCGTTTAACCATTGCAATTTCAGAAATAATACACAATTTATTTGGAATTGCATTACAAGCACAACCCTGTAAAAGCGTACTATTTTTTTTATTTGAAACCAATAAAAGCTTACTTGTAACCAAGGAGGAAATGGTGGAGGAAGACAGAGATCTCCAGCTTTGCAAGATCATTTCCAGGGCACAGTCTCGCACCCAGCCCGAAAGGAAGGAACGTCCCGGCTCTTGGCGGAGGACCCTGAAAAAGAAAACCACTGAAATAGTCAAGAAATGTAGATTTGAATTTAAGATCCTTGGTTACATTCATTCAGAATGGCATTATTTTCAGCAAATTCTGTTCAGAAGAATGCCAATTGCTACTCCCACCTCCCATCTTGAAGGGTTGAACTTCTTGGGATCACGATACACATCAGGATCCATGTGCACACTTCGGTACCACAGCTGAACCTTCCAACCCTTGGGTATCAGATAGCCTGTTGAGTTGTCGATTGTAAGAATCAGGCATAACTAATCACTAAATGTGATCGCTAATGAAAAAAAGCTAAGTGTGACGTTTAATTCTAAAGCGCACCATTCACAAAGACGTCTTTGGTTGCCTGACGGAACGACACGAATGAGATGTTGACAAACCGCAGCGTCTCATCGATAACCTTCAGATTTACCATGTCAAATATTACATTTAAGCACTGCTTGTATTGTTTTACATATGTAGAGAATGTTAAGCTCAAGGATGTACCTGTGAGAGGTATTCCATCTTCCTGAAATCCCTCAGGTTTAGTCCCTTCTGTGTAGGTGGAATGCTTCTCATGATCTCCTCTTGCTCGGCCTGAAAATGCATCAATGAACTAACTGTTTGTTGATCAACTGGTTACAAAACCAGCGTTGGATTCATAGAATCACGAAGAACTCAGAATGGTTTGATCGAAAGCAGTAGTTGGTCGGAATACACGTGTACCTTTGCCTTTGCAAGGATCTCCGGGTTCTCCTGCAGAAACACGGTAGCCCACATGGTGATGTGGCCAGAAGACTCATGCCCGGCGTTAAGGTACATGACGAGGATGTCAATGATCTCCTCGTCACCCAGTCTCCTCCCATGCTCGTCTTCGACCTCGATCAGGCGGTCCATCATGTCCATGCTTGACCTTGCGAGTACTTTCGCTGTCGCTGCCCTCCTCTCGTTCAGGACACCTTGCAACACTGACACCAGATTCTTGCGAGCCTGAAAATGGCCATCAAGTCTGCATCAGTCAAGAACTGAACACTCTGGATAATCATATGCCGTTTGCAAAATCACAAATAGTGCAGATGAGAATTGAGAAGGGGCATGTTTAGTATGCATGAATCATGTCATTGGCAAAAATCACAAGACTAAGGAATTGTTCATACCTTGAGAGCCCTGTGATAAGCAAAGCCAGGGATGTCGATAGCCATGGCTCTCATCCCGTAGTTGAGGTTGGTGTAGCTCCTCTCCAGCGTCTCCAGCGTCCGGCCATCGACGCCGCTCATGAAGATCTGCACGATGATCTTGAAGGTCATCCGCCTCAACTCCGTGAGGAACTCGATCTCGCCCATCTCCGACCACCGGTGCAGCATCGACACGACGGTCTGGTCGATGAAGCCGAGGTAGGTGCTGAGCGCGTCGAAGCCGTTGATCGGCGCCGCCGTCAGCTTCCGCAGCCTCCTGTGCTCCTCGTACGGCATGTTCATGAAGGACTTGCTGCCGATAAGCGTGACGGTCGCCTTGGGCCACCCGTTGACGAAGCTCTCGTCGTCCATGAGCACCTTCTTGCACGCCTCCGGGGTCGTCACCAGGATCGTCGGGCTGCTGAACATGAAGGCCTTGTACAGCCCGGTGCGCCCGAACCTGCATGCCATGGAATTCAACATGCAGAATGATGAATGATTCCTTTTTCTTTTATCAGAGAAGTACATCGATTTGCATGATTTTATTAAAATCTTTCTTGGCAAAAGGCAACACACCTTGCAAAACAGAAAGCATCAGTCTCTGAAGAATGTAAGCATTTTTAACATCAAGATATGGACAGTAGAGACTGGAATAAACTAAAAAGCTACCAAATTTCTTGAATGTTCAGATTACTTTTGCCTGACCTACAGTTAGAGAAAAATCCACACATAAATTTGGAAGGCACTGAATATATATAATTGTTTAGTTATATGGCCCCACACCAGGTTAAACAAAACTTGTATACTTATGCCCACCAAATTTGCTCTAACAGTATATGCAAGAAGGAACCACCAAAGCAGTGCGTTAACTGTTAGCAAAGTAACCGCAAAGATTTGTGCAGAGACTTCTATTGCAAAGATGGAATATGCTGCTGCAAAGAGTGGAAGTGGTGGAAATCTGTTTGGACAATGGGTGCCACACTAGCATGCATTTCATCAGATAATGACTAATGTATACTTCCCCTATGCAATCTGGTTGTAACCAGGCCATTCGCAGACTGAAAAGTAAGTGCTTGATAGATAGTCTGTAGTTAGGGAAAGGATATTATGGAATCATCAAGCCACTGATTGCGATAGATAGTCTGTAGTTAGGGAAAGGATTTTATGGAATCATCAAGCCACTGATTGCTTGTATTCACGACCCAAAAAAAGGATTCTTTTATCAAGCTTCTAGTGACTTCATTTCAGGTGTCTGATCGATGACTCGGATTAATCTGGCAGCAATAGGGGACCCACGAAGAACTAAAAACAGAAACAAATGCACCATAAGAAGACACGCAAAATGCCAGAGGAAGAAAAAAAAAAGACAAGATGATTTGAAGTTTCAACAAACACAAGAGTATGGGTTTTGGCTTGAGGACAGGGATGAAAAGAAGAGCATCCCAAATTCCCAATGAAGGTACCAAGGTGCAAGAGATACTGGCTTGTATGGATCATGAATGCAACACTGGTATCATGCAAAAGGGGAGCATCTTACCCTAAAGCAACTCTATTTGATTCAAATCAAATCTCCAAGGACAACAAGACCTAGCTTTCCGGTGACAACCAAAGTTGCCCGCAACAATTGAAATTTCTTTCAAGAGGATTTTAGATGCGACGTCTTGGAAGCGAAGACCAGGATTGAAGGCATAGCAAGCCCCTGTTGGTTGGGTTATTTTTTAATCTACTTTGCATCATTCCACCTGTAACATGTTAGTCGTCTACATATTTATAGTATATTTGTCAGAAACGCATTGCGTTCGAGTCGTTATATGGGATTTGGATTTGCAGTTCATCACCTTTTGTTCTAATTTCTACTGTGAGCATGCTTAAATCGGTTCGGATTCAACGAATCAGGTTCACGATTTGTAAGGATTTATAGCGAATCTGACTGCTATGACTTATAGATATCTTAAGGCTCACTATCAACAAAATGGCAATTTTATCCAAAGATCGGTAATCTTGCAAACAAAAAGGGGATTAAAAATCAGAAGTGAAAACGAAATATTTTTTTTATGGTCCCAGAAGCTTGTGGACCATGGTTCGTGGTATAACAAGAGCGAAAGTGCAAAACCCCTCCCTCCCTCATCTATATATATATAAAATCTTGGATAAGCACGACAAACTTTCCCTGGCCCCACCACGTGTTAGCAAAACACTGTTGTCTATATCTATCTATAATCATGGATAGGCACGTCAAATCTTCCTAGCCCCGCCACGTGCCAGGAAAACATTGTAGTTTGTACAGTAAAGAGCTACAATACTTTTATTTTTTATATACTTTTAAGAAAAGGAAAAAAATTATTTTTTAAAAAAAAATCTCCCTATCTATTAATGTTGAGTTACAGTATTTTTATTTTCTATATTTTTAATTTTTCTCTCTTTTTATTAAAATTTAGGGATCTCCTACAGCACCGCGCGAAATTTCATCTAGTTCTCTCTGTTTCTTGTGTTGCTATGTGCGCGGGTCAGCTGAATGGCGGGCGATTACCATAGCCGTTCCTCCCATTAGTGTAGGCCTAGGCCCAGGCTTAGCCCGGCCCGCTAGCTATGAACGGCACATGGGCCCAACGTACGTATGCACATACTCGTAGCCAAGGATCAACCGGCGAAATTTCGCTGAAATCTCGGATTTTGGGCCACCACAAAATCCAAATTACCGGTCAAATTAAAAGGTTCGATTTTTTTTAAATTGCTACAGTAATTTCGTTTTTCCCGACGAAATTTTGGCCGGTTGAAAACCGGATTTTGATGTTTTATGGCCGGATTTGGTCCAATAACCTTAAGAAAGTCATCTTCTACAAAAATTTGTTGAAAAACTGAATTTTTAAGACATTTTAAAATTTTGGTAGAAACATTGTCAGATTTTTATAAAATTGTACAAACTTTATAATGATCTTAAAATTTATGTTAATATCTTTAGTAGTGTAGGATCATACATGAAAAATTTCAAAATAATTGAACTTAATTTGTTATCTTTAAAAAATCAAAAATCGAATGAACATAATTGGAAAGTAACCTTGTCAGAATTTTATAAATTTTCTCGAGTGTGATCATGATCCAAAATTTTAATGAGAGCTTAAGAATTTCCTCGGTACCATTATATAAAATTTTAAAAAAAATTAAACTTTTTCGTTTTCTCAATTAAATCTATGTACGCATTGAACTTCATTTGTTATATTTCAAAATTCAAAAAGAGAAAGAACATAAATGGTACAGTGCTTTGTAAGAATTTTATAAATTTATTGGAGTGTGATCATGATTCAAAAATTTTATGAGATCTTAATAATTTCTTTAGCACCCTTCTGTAAAATTTTCAAAAATTCTAAACCTTTTTTATTGCTAAAACAAATCTATGTATTGATCAAGAGGCTTTTATCAGGACGTAGTACTGTCAGAATTTTTGAACAGTATTGAAGCTTCATAATCATATAAAAAAATTATTTAAACATTAATGATACATCAGGACCATTAAAAAAAATTAAAATTTTCTAACCTGTTTTTAACTATTTTTAATTTTGTTTAAGTTTGCTGGTAAGGCTTTTAACAGGATAGTAGCACTTTCCGAATCTTTAAAAATTCACAATGTTTGATCATTATCTGAAAATTTTATGAGAATATTATGGATGTGTTAGGACCATCCACAAAAAATATCAAAATTTTCTAACCTCGTTTGTTCTAATTTTTATTCGGTTCAAACTTGTCGGCCAATATTTTATCATGACAGTAGCAATGTTTGGATTTTTAAAAATTCCTCAGATTTTATAATCATCTGAAATTTTTATGGGAATATTAATGATGTGTCGGACTCTCCAAAAAAAATTTTTAAAAAATTTCTTCATCGTTTGACCTTTTTTTTTTGTCTGTGCAAAACCGCTGAAATTTCAGGTATTTTACTCGAAATCTCGGGATTTTTCGCCGAATTTCGCTTTTTTCTCGATAGCAAACTAACCGGATTTGAATTTTGAATTTCGGGCGATATTTGTCCTAAATACCCATATTTTGCCGAAATTTCGGCGATATTTTATCTGAAAATTTGACTCCTCGCTCGTAGCAGCAATGGAAGGCCTGGAGAGTCGTGGAAAGAGAGGGAGGGCGGCGGTTGCCGTGACACTCACCGTCGGATGAGGGAGCCGATGAAGACGTCCGGTTTGCCGGACTTGAAGGCCCGGAGGAAGGCCCACATGCCGCCGACGAGCGGCCACCCCATGTCCCCCGGCGGCAGCCTGGCCCTCCTGGCGGCGCCAAGCGACCCCACCCTGGCCCACTCGTGGGCCCTCCGGAGGACGGCGTCGACTACGACGGCGGTGAGGACGGCAATGGCGACGGCCCACAGGCCCGGGACAGGCATGCCCTCCTCAGCCATCCGCTCTCAGTAGCGCACGCACGGCACGGCCGAGAAGAGCTAGCTAGCTGAGGATCGACCAATACGCCATTTGTCTCTAATTTCTTTCGGTGTCGTCGTCCTCCCGGACGGTGATATATATATAAGAGAGAAGTAGAGAACCAGGCAGGAGATATATAATTAACGACTTTTCATTTATTTCCATTGGCGCCGACCAACTGAATCATATCGTTGCTCTATACGGATGTTATCCTACCTACCCACTATTTAATTATCTCTAATTACGTTGTTTACCTACGAAAGACAGAAATAATTGTTCACTAGCTCGATCTCGATGCATGATCAACCATGATCCAAGTCCTTTCTGTAGTTTGTTCTTGGGCTATTGTTTGGGTGTATGCAGTGTTGCAAAATTCATTTGTCCATCTTTTACAAATCTACAGCAAGTTTTATAGAATACATAAGAGGTTGAGACTATACTAGAAAACATAATTGATTCTTGGCTCTAAACTATTTTTTATCGATTTAACTACTGTATACTCGTTAGTTTTTTTACTAGCTACGTGAGAATGACTTACATGTGACATATGCAATGACTTATGCATGCAGTAAGCTAGTTCCATTAATTAATTATTTAATTCACTTATCAATCCGTTTAACACCTTGGTTACACTAATTAATGAATGAATTATTTAATTCAGTTGACGCGTGATACAACCTGTACTGCATATGCCCAACCTGTCCTGTCTGTGTCACACTAGTCCTAGCAATTTCATTGATTCCACTATGGCATTCACCAGATCCTATGCTAATCCGCACAAATTTCTCGGGCTAGCTGATGTATAATAAGGGATAGTATTGTGTTTGTTTATGCATGCGTCAAACACTCAAAGTTTAGGGTACATCCAATACAATAATATGATGTTAGCAGTCTATATGCTTTGCCACGCAAGATTTTTGTTGACGTAAGGGAGAGAGAAGAAAAGAGAGTATAATTGTCTTTTCGTAAATAGATAACCATATAAACAGTATAAAACAACATCGTATGAGCTATTGTCTATAATAAATACTTTTTTATATGATATCATAGAGACATACTTGAGATGTCATCTATGGTAGAAGTTGTCTCTAGTTTATCTTTAGATGACATAAAAAAAAAATAGGCAACAATCCTCTCTACTATTGTACGTGCTCTTATATCTATGGTCGTAGTACTAGTGTGTGTATGTATATATATACATGGTAACGCTAATTTGCGCTTACGCGTAGCTTTGCTATTCTACGCGTGAGCCGTAATCCCGTGTCGCTGAACTAGCTAATGTGACGCATGCATGCGGCGACTAATAAATGGCATCCGTAGTTTATACATGTATACGTTTTTTCTTTGATTTAGCCATAATATTTTACTGACAGCTCCAATTCACAAATCGTTTTCACTGGTAGCTTACTGATAACGAGAGCAACACATTGATATAAGTCTCGGTGCATAAAACAGATTTTACTATCCATATACATAGATGTTACTATCGGTATACATAGATTTTACTACTACACCAGAGGTCCAAAAGCTGTGCGCTAGTAAAATGTTACGATGCATTCGGTAAAATGGCAGTAAAAACTCATTCGTGCAGCGTTTATTAGCGAGACTTGTATCATTATGTTGCTCGTGTATACGAGCTGTCAGTAAGAAGTTATAGCCAAATAAAAAAATACAGATTCAGCATGTTAAGCAGACACATGGAAAAGCCGAGCATATGGCTGCTGTGAAGCATGTATTGTGGTATGTAAAAGGTACTTTGAACTTTGGGTGTGTCTATGAGAGGAACGGAGAAGGTTTGAAACTAGTCAGTTACTCAGATAGTGACTTGGCTGGCGATACCAATAACCTGAAGAGCACTTCAGGGATGGTGCTTTTCCTTGGTTCAAACCCTATTAGTTGGAGTTCACAAAAACAGAAGGTTGTTGCTTTGTCTTCTTGTGAAGCTGAATACATTGCAGCATGTGTCGCAGCATGTCAAGGGGTATGGTTGGGACGTTTGCTGGCTGATATGTTGGAGTCAGATGTTGAAAAGGTTATCCTTAAGATTTATAATCAATCCGCAATTGCATTGTGTAAGAATCCAGTCCACCATGAGAGGAGCAAACATATAGATACCTGATTTCATTACATTAGAGTTTGTGCGGAATTAGGAGTTATAGACGTGCAACATGTTCCCACAAAAGACCAACTTGCTGATATCCTGACCAAGTCCCTCGGAAGATTGAAGATTGAAGTTTGAAGAGATGAGGGAGAGAATCGGCGTACAGATCATCGGCAAAAGAAGTGAAAGACAACCAGATTATGGAGGAGATTGATAGGTTAATCTAGTTGTTTTCGGGTCTTGTTAGGAGTCAGAGTAAGTTTTGTTTTCAGGTTTCAGAGTCTGAAGTTTGTTGCTCTGTTTTTCGGATGTGCTACAGTGTCCGAGTCGTTTTGAGTTCAGTTTCTGCTTTGCTGGACAGTAATCCAAACTCTTGTAAGTTTTGTATATATAGAGAGAAGAAAACAGAAAAGGACGTGTGCTGTTTTCACATCGCAAAGGAAGGTTGTTTTGTGCTCCTGTTCGATTGCTGTTCTTTCTCTGAAGATTGCAAACGCTTTCAGACGAAGTTGAAGTTTGTCGCTAAAAGCATCGAGTCTCTGGGTGAGTACCAACAAGTGTGAGCAGCTACTGCATGTGCCACGTCATGAAGCGTCTATTCTGTGGCATGGGCGTACACCCGATGATCCACGAGCTGGACCTCGACCTGCGCGGGCCGGCGCAACCTGCACCGCGTCCTTGCCCGCCTTGTCGGCTAGTTGCAGAACTTGAGGTTACTTGCTTCTAATGGCCAGCTAGTTGATCGATTACTTGCTGCTAATAGGGTAATTAATACAACCGCATGGTGACGGTAGATGAGTGAGCCGACCGAGCTCCTACCTGCTGGTGGCGACCTAGCCTCAGTGGTGGCAGTCTGGCCGGCGCGAGCTCCCGAGCGATGGGAGGAAGGAGGAGGGGGCATTATCGTCTTAAAAACTTTGTAATGGCATATTTCCAAATTTTCGTATGTTAGCGGTGGCGTATCTCGAAACAAAAACTTTGTAGTGATATATCTCAAAACTAGAAACTCTACATTAGCATATATCTAAATAACCCTTTTTTTAAGACGTACAGAATTTTTATCATAAGTAATGTACTGGTTATAATAATCTAATGGCATTATTATTATGTCCATTCTATACATAGTGAAAGTATTTGCAAGGCAAATTCATTGCCATCATTTTCTTGTAATCAATCTACATACAATTATGCAATGACAATGGAGGATATGCCATCGGATCTGTGCTTTACAGCTAGCTCAGCATTTGGTTAGCGCCAAAGCATACTCTTAATTTCTTGAAAAAGCATCCAAGAGACGAATGTGCTGCGAATTGAACCTGACTAGGCCTTAAACTCAGCCCAATGTTAGTCAATTAAGTTGTTGCACCGGATGCGCACCAACTCTAGCCCAGGAACATCTTCAGGCGCATGCACCATGCAGCGATTTCTTCGGTGCGATGCGATAATCCATTCGGGTAATTGTTTTTTTTTTATTTACATTCAGGTGATAGGTTAGTAGATACAAGGGTCGAACACAATAATTCACCGTGAAACGGACCGGTTTCATGTCATACTGTTGACGCTAAAAACTTGATGATGGGTTTATCGGCTACAATACACCAGACGAACACCGGGTTCTGAGGTTTAGAGTGTGCCAACCGATTTGATCCTGCAATTGGTAAGATAAATATAAAATATGCTCAAAGCCGATCTAGCGAAACAATAGGCAAAAATCTAAACAACTAAAAAGCCGATCAGATCTAGGGTAACGATAATTCTAATTAGTCGATTATGGCTAATCAGATGATAGAGGTAGATCTTTTCCGAAAAAGGCGATGCGCAACAAGATCGGAGAAAATCAAACCTGATTGACGTAATTGAAGGTGATCAACAATCGGCGATACGCAACTTTATTGATCAAATCAGATTGCAATAGAGAACCTAAATTACATAGGCTACTCCTAGTCGACAGAAAGTAAATAAAAGTAATGCGAGTTGATTGATTGGATTGTGTTGTTGTTCTCGCTTGCCCATGATCATCTTTTATAGCTGTCGGCTGATCGTGCCCACCCCCAATACGTTGCTTATCATGATCCATATCGGCCTCAACTTGAACAGTATCATTCTTGTTTTAGATAAATATAGGTCACAATCCATACTTAAAACATTTTTTCAATATCCGATATCGGCTAAAAATATCTCTTGGCTTTAAGCCTGACAACCTGACCATACTGCCAAATTTTGATGCAAACGTATGCCCCTCATTTTTAGGAGATAACATGTTATCTTCCAAAAATTTATCCATCGGCTTCTGATGCCATCGGTTTGACGCTATATTCCCATTAGTAACTACTTCATTTATGACGCCGTAAAATCTTGAGACGTGTATCTTCGTTTTAACTGCACGTGTCTCTTCGAAAAAATTTACCGCCGTTTCACCTTTTTTACCTCTCTATAAATATGAGGTCCCCACATTTTCATGCTCACGAGCTCTCAAAACTCCTGACATCGGTTTCAAGTTCAAGTTCATCTTCATTTCACAAGCTCCTCAGTGCTCCCAACTCATCAGCTCTCAGTCGGCTAGTTGACCAGTTCTTCAGATCGGCTGAATGGATTCTCAATAGGTACTCATTTTGATCCCTAATAGCAATGACCAATACTATCTAGACCCGGTAGGAAATCTAGTTTCCTATACAGTTATAAATCAGGAAATTCCCCGTCTCCCCCTATCGGCATCTGGATATAACATACAAGGGTGGAGCAAGAGTTTTAGAGCCTGGCCGACGGCGCTGAAGGGCTGGAAAAGTTGGTATAATCGGATAGCGGCCCAAAAGAGAAAGATATGGGAGCGAATGGGAATAGCTGAGTGCCTCCCTCTATCATTAGTCGACCCGGAAGCCAACGAGCCTTTAGTGGCCATGGCATGATACCTTTGGTCAGACACCCTGAATGTGTTTATATTTAGAACGGGTTTGGTCGGTCCAACTCTACTAGACGTAGTCCATCTCTGCTGCTTGCGGCCTGATAGGGAATAAGTGTCGGCTTTCAGCGCCAAGCCGCACTACAACCTAATCCAATCCAAGGGAGAGGGATGGAGTAAATACATTGGAAATAACAACAAAGGCAGTGGGAGCACGTCGCCTTCCTCAATCTTTGGTTGGACAGATTCCTTTTCTGTGGGGCATCTCTTAGGCCGACCCAAGTTTATCATAATATAGCCGAACAATTAGTTCAAAGCCGTATGCTAGCCCTAGGGAAGATGCTAGTCCAGTGTATCAGATGTTGCATATAGTACGCAGTCGGCTTTTTATGAGCCTAGGCAATTATATTGTCGGCAATGTAGGAGATCCGCTATGGTTTGTGCAGACCTGGCTGTATTACATTTTCAGCCGGTCTCTCAACTTAAACCCAGCCGACGGTACTCCCTTTCCCCGAGAAGAGACCCCTGAGGATGCAGAGACCCAATACAGAGCAAGCCGATCGTATGGAGAGAGATTCATACTCAGCTCCAGGAATGATACAAAGGTCACACCTGTCGGCTTCAAAAAATATTGAAAGTGCATCTAGGCACTTATGTTATTTTGGTGATTAATGACAAACACACATAATGACAATCTATGTAATTAAGTAAATGCTTAACTTAGTGCTTAACAAATGACAAACCTCTAATATGATTATATTGCTATGAGACTAACATGTTATTGCCTAGTTGAGTATCAGTCTCATCTATTTAGAGGAAAATCAAGTGGGATGGTTAAGCAAAGATAAGGTATGCAATTTTGGTATCTATTCTATATTCGTTATTGCATTCCTTTCGTGCAAATGCATAGTGAACTCCAAGTAGCATGTTGATTATATATATGAACATTGGTTCATGTCATATTTATTTGTGCATATATATTTATTTGAGTTCATTATGTGCTTTGTTTTTAGTATGCATATATTAACTAGAGTTAAACTTTATATTGCTATAGATTGACTTGGTGCATGCATGTTTTAGTTGTATATCTTCTCATGCAATTCACTTAGTGAAGTTTAATCTAGTGTTGGATCACATATTTACTCTTATTTCAAATATTATTTGCACATGTACAATTCGTGTACATTCTATCATGTGCTTCATTTAAGTAAAGACTGTGATCCTTGCCATGATTTAATTGATTCATCATATTGGCAATTATCTCTCTAGTGCATATAGATCAATTACATATTCATCATGATGTATTTAGTAGAGAACATTTCTTATGTCAAGTGTTTCCATTTATTTTGTGCTTCTTTATATGAAACACTTGTTATAATCAATTGTTCACAAATATCAACCTGTTTATATCTATTGAGCTTTTGGGACTAATGTCTATCATAAGTGGATTGGAAAGACTTAGGTCTCGTATGTGTATGATGACCAATGTATCTTGGAGGATGATCGTTAAGCCGAGGTCAACAAGGCGGCGGTGTCACCAAGAGTTGAGGACTAAGTCAAGATCGACTTGGCGTGGAGATCGTCAGAGAGGATGATCAAGTCAAGGTTGATAGGACAAGAGTCTCATGAGGTGAATCGAGTCGAGTTGGACAAGGCGAAGATGTCATCAATTATATGGTGAAAGTCTTCATGCACCGGCATTAAGAAAGAAAACGGCAAGTGACTTTTTCTAGACTTGTATTATCTTTGTTTTATTTTGAGTCTAAGGATTGCCGTACTATTAAGAGGGATGTGATGTCGAATGACTTTTAGATGTGTCAAGTGCTCAAGTGATCCATCCTTGTGAAACTTAGAAAGAGAGTGGTGTTGGTGGTGCCGGAAAGTGAGGGTTGTAGGTCTCCCTTGGATTCTTTGTGAAATCTGTATTTATCCTTTGATTTTTGGGTAGTGAGACCTTGTTGGTGGTGTAGCCCTCGTTCTTAGCTTTCGGTAGAGTCCAAGATCTCTGAAATCGGAGTCCAGAGTCAAAAGTTATGCTCATTTTCGTCGAGCTGCACAGTGCTGTTCGGACAATCCGGAGTATCCGGTGTTTAGTCCGGACACTCCGTGTTGAGTCCAGAGTTTCTGGGGTTTTTGTCCGAGTCTCCGGGTTCACCCCTTCAGTATGTCCTGTCGTTGACAATCCGGAGTATCCGGTGTTAAGTCCGGACACTATAAAAATAACAGAGTACTAAACACTATAAATTACATAGGCTACTCCTAGTCGACAAAAAGTAAATAAAAGTAATGCGAGTTGATTGATTGGATTGTGTTGTTGTTCTCGCTTGCCCATGATCAATCTTTTATAGCTGTCGGCCGATCGTGTCCACCCCCAATACGTTGCTTATCATGATCCATATCGGCCTCAACTCGAACAGTATCATTCCTGTTTTAGATAAATATCGGTCACAATCCATACTTAAACCTTTTTTCAATATCTGATATCGGTTAAAAATATTTGTTGGTCTTAAGCCTGACAACCTGACCATACTGCCAAATTTTGATGAGATAACATGTTATCTTTCAAAAATTTATCCATTGGCTTCTAATGTCATCGGCTTGACGCTATATTAACATTAGTAACTGCTCCATTTATGGCGCCGTAAAATCTTGAGACGCGTATCTTCGTTTTAATTGCACGTGCCTCTTCGAATTTTTTTCCTGCCGTTTCACATTTTTTGCCTCTCTATAAATATGAGGTCCCCACACTGTTATTTTCACGCGCACAAGCTCTCAAAACTCCTGACATCAGTTTCAAGTTCATCTTCGTTTGACAAGCTCCTCAGTGCTCCCAACTCATCAGCTCTCGGTCGGCTAGTTGACCAGTTGTAAGTTCAAGCTCTATTGGTTTTGGTGATTGGTTTAATATTAATGTTTAATCATTGTTTAATGACAAATCTAATCATTATGAGACTAACATGTTTTATTAAGTCTTATTCTTATTTAGTCTCATACTTGGATGGAAAATGGAAAACCTAAGGTATGCACTCGTATTCATTCTATTATATAAATGCATACTTAGAATTCAAGTTAAAGTATGAACTCTTCCATTGCTTTAGACCAAATATGTGCATTATGTTTTAATTCATATATACATGAATGCACACATCTAGGGAGTTTATAATTTAACTTGATGTTTCAATTGTATTGATCCATATCCTCTTGTCATACAATATAAAGGATCAAGACCTTGAAACAATCTTTTGAGTATATATGACTTGTGTAGTTATATGCTCATGTCAATTTAAATGAGTTTAAATTGAGTTCGATTGTCTCTCAATCAATCAAAGAACATTTCATCATGTGTTGATGGTTTTTTCTTGTTGATTAAAGACAAGCGAAAAGTTCTTGAGTATAATGAAGCATTAGTTGCATCAAAGTGCTCAAGACAACAATTAATCATTCAAATTAATTTGGGTTGTGCTCAATCGATCTTGAAGGCATCCATTATGTGTTAATGGAGTGCGGTGATGATTGAGACAACCGTGTTTGTTGGACTAACATCTTCCATGAGTTGTGAAGTAGGTTAAGACCAAGATGATGAAGAATCGGGAAGAAGAAGTCATCATGTGTTGATGAGCTTCAAGAGGTGATCCCGAAGTAAAGAGAAGGGCTAGAGAAGGTTCATCGTGCATTGATGACCAAGAAGAAGAAGAAGAGGTGATCCTGGAGAGAAGATGATTGGAAATCATAAAAGCTCCAAGTGGATCAAGTGCGGCAAAGGTATAACTAGCTAGGGCTAAGGATGTGTTCCTAGTCTTTTACCGGTCTCGGTGTTTGGTTGTGAGACCGGGTTGCTTGTTAGGTGCCGTACTATTAAGAGGGGTTGAGTCTTTTAGCTTGAGCTTCATCATGTGTTGATGAACTCGATCCGGTTCACTCTAGCTCACTCTCTTGTTTGATGTTTGCATGAAGCTAACCATTTGGCATGTGTTGCAAATTGGTGAAGCTTGTGCATTGGATTTTGTATGAGCTAAGTATTTGCATGTGTTGCAAATAAGGGTGCTCATACTTGCATCTTATTTGAATCTTATTTGATTTGGTTTTTCCTTGGAGCTAAGTTTTGCATGTGTCGCAAAAGGAGAGAGCTCAAGCAATTTGGTTTAAAGTGGTTGCATGGAGTTAGAGATTTGCATGTGTTGCAAATAGAGAGCTCATGCACTTGTATTTGTTGTGGTTGCTTGCATGGTGCTAGAGATTTGCATGTGTTGCAAATAGAGAGCTCATGTTTTGGTATTGCTTGGAGCTAGGTTTTTACATGTGTTGCAAAGAACGATGCTCAAGCATAAAATTGGTTTAATGTGTATTTGCAAGTTCGTTGTGCGAATAAACCGAGGTCTATGAGTCCGGAATCCCGAGAGCATGTGAGTAGGGCTTGCAACGGGTGTTTGCAAGTTAACTGGGTCTTGTGTTGACCTTCACATGGCTAGGGGGATTAATCTCATAGACTCGGGTTTGATTTGCTTAATACGTTTTGCAAATAGATCTTGAGTTGTTTACGATATGTGTTTTCGTTAGTTGGATTTGTTATTTGCAAATGTGTTTTGCAAATGAACTTGAGATTATGGGTTCCGATCCTAAAGCATGTGAATAGGGTTTGCAAATGTGTTTTGCAAATTGACTTGATCATGTGTTGATCATCACATGGCTAAGAGGATTGATCTCATAAGTTCTTGGTTTATTTGCATATGTGTTTTGCAAATAAGTTATGCTTAATGAGATTCTTTGGAGTATGTGATTAACATATGCAAATGTGTTTTGCATAGTGTTGTGATCATGTGTTGATCTTCACATAGCTCCAAGAATATATCTTTAATGGTTTGGAGAAAAGTTTTGTGTAAAGCAGTGTTTTCTCCTCGACGAGGTCGTCATCGCCCTTGTAAGGCCGGTAGCATCGGGGTCCGGTGCTACCGCAATTTGGCCGGTAGCACCGGGAGGCCGGTGCTACCTGTCCTAGTAGGGCGGTAGCACCGGGTTTTCTGAGTTTTTCCAGATTTCGCCCCCAACGGCTAGTTTTGGCTTAGAGGATATAAAAGGAGGCCTTAGGGGGCATTTGCTGGTTGCTGAAATAAAGTGTGTGTTCTTGGGGGTGTTGTGCATGTGTTGCCTTCTCCCATTTGCTTCTTGAGCTAGTGTGAGCCTTTAATTGCATGTGTTGCAATTAGGAGAGGATTGAGAGTCTCTTGTGCATGTGTTACACTTGAGGATGATCCTTGTGCATGTGTTGCACTTGGTGATCACCGGAAGCACATGTGTTGTGCTTGGTGAAGTTCAAGCGAGAGGATTCGGCTTGTTACTTTTGGAGGTTGCCGACTCCTAGACGGTGTAGAGCGTCGTGCGTGGGAGCTCTCAAGGTTGTGAGAAGCCCCGGCAAAGTTTGTGAAGGTTCGGGTTGAGCCTACGCGAAAGTGTGAAAAACCACATCTAGTGGATTCGAGGTGGGTGCTCAATTCGTGGAGCCGGTCCAATGTGTTTGGGCTAACCTCAACGTGGACTAGGGGAGACCGACAAGTCTACGATCACCGCGGTAAAAAGTATTGTGTCTCTTGTGCTTGCCTTGTTCTCTTTATTTATATTCAAGCAATTTACATTCATAGAATTAAATTGATTGATTGCTTGTCCTTAGAATTGCTTTTTGTTAGAGACATAATTAGTTAGTGCACATAGTGAGCCTAGTTGATTTAGGCTTTAATTGTCAAAACCTTAGTTTATCGCTTCCGCATTATTATTGATAAGGTTTTGGCATAGGGCTAATTAGGGGTGAATTGCTTTGTAGAAATTAGAAAGAGAAAGTTTTTAAAAGCCGCCTATTCACCCCCCTCTAGTCGGCATCCTCGACCTTACACCAGTTCTTTAGATCGGCTGAATGGATTCTCAACAGGTACTCATTCTGATCCCTAATAGCAATGACCAATACTATCTAGACTCGGTAGGAAATCTAGATTCCGATACAGTTATAAATCAGGAAATTCCCCGTCTCCTCCTATCGGCTTTTAGATATAACATACAAGGGTGGAGCAAGAGTTTTAGAGCCTGGCCGACGGCGCTGAAGGGCTGGAAAAGTTGGTATAAACGGATAGCGGTGCAAAAGAGAGAGATATAGGAGCGAATGGGGATAGCTGAGTGCCTCCCTCTATCATTAGCCGACCCGGAAGCCAACGAGCCTTTAGTGGCCATGGCATGATACTTTTGGTCGGACACCCTGAATGCGTTTATGTTTAGAACGGGTCTGGTCTGTCCAACTCTGCTAGACGTAGTCCATCTCTGCTGCTTGCGGCCTGATGTTGAACAAGTGTAGGCTTTCAGCGCCAAGACGCATATAAGCTAATCCGATCCAAGGGTGAGGGATGGAGTAAATACATTGGAAAAAACAACAAAGGCAGTGGGCCAGTATTAGATGAGGAGCACGTCTGCGGCGACCCGCATAACTAGCCAGGGTAGCGACAGTAACACTGCCTTTACCCTAAGATAATTACACGAATCTCGGCATAGCCACCGGCAAAAGATTGGAGAATCCAATGCTTTACCGGCTACTATGCCGTGTTCAGAATGTTGCAGCAGAACAATAATTAGATACTGAATGGCAATATATTCATTCCAGCTACGCAGGGCTATATGTCCTTTACATAATATTACATCACTTCTTTATACAGCAAAAGGGTGCGTCTAATGCCTGCACACACTAAATACCTCCTAGAAGCATAATAAGGCCTATATGGACTCCTAGTACTCCTGGTAGTAGTCTGGATAATAATAGCCCTCTGAGCCATCCTCCTGATCACCCTGGAACTGATCCTGGGAGTAGGCTTCATCTTCATCCATATATTCGGATCTATCAGGATCTCCTTCTAGAAAAGGGGGAAATACAAGAGTGAGTACAACGTACTCAGCAAGCATTATATATAACAAATGCATCATGATGATTTTCTCTCCATCCAACCAATCCTTTCCTCCAAGTAGGTTTTTATAAAAATTAAGTTTTTGATTTTCTTTAAAGGTTGGAACTTTTAATTATTGAAAATCAACTACTAGCACCCATATATGAGACAGACTAGCTTCCGTAGCCTCCAATCCAGGAGACAGGCTTGAATTCAAGATTTTTAGATCCTGCGCAGGTTTGTACCACTTTACCCATAACGGCCTCCACCACAGAGGCTCCAGAACGTTTATCGCTAATCCAGTATTAGATCTCCAACCCTGCACCCGAGGGGGATGACCTCTCGCCACTCGTACGAGGGGGATACCCTCCCGCCACTCGCAATAAAATGCAGTTGTACACCGGTACCCCCGGCCGTACTCCACTGGCTTCAAATATATCGCCCTTATCATTCCTTCCACAACATTTCACTTCCAACATTTCCATATACCTCGATCTGGGTATTCAGCATTCCCCAGTCAGGCAATAATAAACTTACCCAATGTGGAGATCATAATACTTTCATATGACAACCTTTTCTGACAGCGGTTTATCTCGCTATGGTTGGTACTCAAATTATGGTTCATTGCCTGAGTGTAGGTGTTTATCCTTATATTATATCTTATGTAGAGAGCACCATCGACGTGAGTACCCCCCACCCTTTCCCTGCTCTTCACCCACCATTATACTTCTATTAACACATCCACGACTCCATTCGTGGACAACCTTAACACACACCGTCATTTCCAAACCACATTTCCCATTTACCAACATCACATTACCAATTTCCAACTTCACCATACCAATTCCCATATCACAATACCATTTCCAGCAACATACCACATCTCATCCATCCGACTCCAATCCACATTCCCATTTTAAAATTAAGATTTTCATGCAGTAATAATGTAATTCGGTATATAAAAAACATCAAAACATTTGGAAAAGATGTTCAAAGAATCTTGCCTGGAATAAAATCTGTCGGTCCGACCTCGCTCGATGGTGGGTTCTGATTGGCGGGGCGGTTCAGGTTGAGACCTGAAACAACAGAATATTTTAACTAGGCCATTTTAAGATTCGATTATTTATTTTGGTGCCCAACTGATTAATGATCTGCCGTCCAGATTTTAATTGGCATAACGATTAAAAAATATGAGTTGACGATTTTTACACGATCCGCGAATCGATTATAAAACCGACGCGGCTCACGGCACGAATTATTTTTCTACCTCTCTATTTTTTTCTCTCTTCTTTTTTCTCTTCTATTTTTCTTTCTTTTCTCCCTCTTCTTTTCTTTTCTCTCTGCTCTTTCTCTTTTCTTTGGCCGAAGGCCCTTCGGCCTGGTCGCCTGGCCTTCGCCCCTTTCCTCTCTAGCTCGGACGCATGCGCCTCTTCTCCTCTGGCTCGGCCGGGCTGCACGGCATCGCTCGCTACTGAGCGCCCGGCCCGAGCTCCTCCCGCTCTCCATGTGCCTCCTCTCAGCGCGATCAGCCCGAGGCTCAGACTCTCTCCTCCCGCGGCCTGACAGGCTCAGCGGCTCGGCCCTCGGCTCGGCGACGCCTTGGGCCGCCGGAGCTGCCTCGCCGACCTCCTCTCCTCTCTGGTCGACGACGACACAGCCCCTCCTTGAGGCACCTACTTCGCCCGCAGCTCTCCCTCTACTGATCCACTGGTGCTAGGGTTTCTACCCACATTTTATTTTCTTGCATTTTTGCTTTGAATGATTTGCTGCCTGATACTTGTGGGTGCTGGGGTTCGATGATGAACGTTGGGAGGCTTGATCTAAACATGAAAAGAACAGATACTACACTAACCGTAGGGTTACCCCAACCTACTGAGAACCACACCGGAATGACCCGATCTACCTCCTACACTACCCCATTGGTTGCCTGCTACCCCGATCTATTCCCTAGATGTGCTACCCTACACTGTAGCTATCACTATTCTAGGGTTAGCAGTGCACCTGGGTTTGGATGAAGGGCTTGAGCAATGGAGTGGATGGGTTGAAGGTGGTGAAGGAGAAGCCGGCCTTCTTGCTTCTGGACGCCTCCCCTTCACTTCTGGAAGCCCTCCTCTTGGCTTCTGGATGTCGTCGCCTCCCTCTTCTGGATGATCTTCCTCCGGCCTCCTTCTTCTGGACGACTCCTCCTCCTTGCCTTGCTTCGGCTGACTTGCTCTTGAGGCTGAGCCTGGTGTTCTTGGAGGAACACCAAAGATTTCTTCGCTAGAGCTTTAATTTGTCTTTGCTTGTGATGCTCGATTTGTGTGCTGGGGTTTGGGAGACAGCCAGGCTTTGGCTGGCTTCTGGTTGGCTCTCGACTGGCTTTATGCCTTGGTAGCATTGGCTAATGACCATCCTGCCCTTGGACCTTTTCTGGGCTTCTATTGCTCTTAAGGGCATTACGGTCATTCTCTACGCATTTTGCTAACGATACCCACATATCGTACCAGGTAAGTCTAAAACGCCGAATGATGAACCCGAAAACTAGCGAGAGGGCCACCTGGGTCCCGGACAGGTCGGGTACCTCGATGAGCGATACCTTTCAGTGCGAGACTAACGGTACTTCTCTGATCCTTACAATTTATTATCCCGCCTAATTGCTTTTAATGTTTAATTAATTTTTTAATTAAACTGATAACCCCCCGGGTTATCACAACGTCGCCTTCCTCAATCTTTGGTTGGACAGATTCTTTTTCTGTGAGGCATCTCTTGGGCCAACCCAAGTTTATCAGAATATAGCCGAACAGTTAGTTCAAGGCAGTCGGCTAGCCCTAGGGAAGATGCTAGTGCAGTTTATCAGATGTTTCATATAGTACACAGTCGGCTTTTTACGAGCCTAGGTAATTATACTGTTGGCAATGTAGGAGATCCGTTGTGGTTTGTGCAGACCTGGCTGTATTCCATTTTCAGCCGGTCTCTCAACTTAAACCCAGCCGACGATACTCCCTTTCCCCGAGAAGAGACCCCTGAGGATGCAGAGACCTAATATAGAGCAAGCCGATCGTATGGCGAGAGATTCATACTCTACTCCAGGAATGAGACAAAGGTCACACCTATCGGCTTCAGAAAATACTTGGCATTCTTTTTGCGGCTCGACAGTGAAGACTTCAATCCGCAGGACTTCTTCAGTTACAGTAATGCAGCCGACTATCCCTGCCCATCCTTTCTGCATCTGGAAGCCGACAACAATTTGATGCCTTATGAGACTTTAGAGCTTTATAAGTTATTTATTTCTCGAAGTGTATTATCCGTCGGCTTCAATACAAGGAATCAGACTTTCCAGCCTTCGTACGAATTCTACCATCTGACAATCTATGCCAGGCAGCTGGGATTCGAGCAAGTCCTTCCATGCTTTCAGTTGTTGGATCAACTTCAACCAAGGGCAAGAGTTCGCAATGCAGTGTCGGCCAACCTTGTTTTTCATTTAGCCGATGACCTGCAAATTCAAGACTTGCCACACTTTTTCTTGAACACTCGCCGGACAGGGCATTTTTCATCATGGTGGTCGGCCATTGTTGCGGCCTTATATTCTGAGAAGATCCCGTCGGCTATTATCAATGAATTCTTCTCAAATCTTCCAGAGCTGATGGTAGCTACTAACAGCTATTCTAGCAACGAGGCTAGTTCGTCAGGATACACTAACACAAGTGTTATAAATATTACTGGTGAGGTATCGGCTAAAGTATTTTTTTTTCTATTTTAACTTATCCCATAACTTTTACTAATTGGCTTCTCTTCCTCTTTGCAGACCAAGGCGGCTGGCAAGAAGATAGCAACTGGCCAATCGGGTACTGGCCAGCCAAGCAAAAGGTCACGCCTGTCGACAGGCCTTTTAGGGTACATATTTGGTACCCTTGGCATTCAATCCCCTTCTCTATTGGATATAGAGAAGCAACAACAGCCGAGTAAGTACATTTTAATCGGCTAATAGTTGTTTATATTAAACCCTTGCAGAGACTAATAGCTGATTCATTTCCAGAGAAGAAATGTGCCAAGTCTACAAAGGCTCCTGCCAACAGAAGCGCCAAGCCTCAAGAACAAAGTGGTGAAAGTTCTCCACATGCGTCGGCCACTGGTGGAGTAAGTTGCCTTCACAAATTTTCCTTGATAAGAATATTAATGTATCGGCTTAACTTACTCTGAATTCTTTTTTAGCCTTCTCCATCTGTGCAAGTGGGTAATGTCTTAGCCGATTAGTCGTCCACCTCCTTCGAGCCTCCGCCACCGTCGTCTCAGCCAACGCCACCGGCTCTGATAGCTCCTCCCACTTTGACATCATCCGATCCCACCGACCTGATGGGCTTTACCTTGGCTGATCTAGACGATCCCGAAGTAATGGCCATGGACGACTACCCGGCGGACATTCAGAAATTTCTTGAAGTCTCCAATGAAGCGTCGCTCGCGGTAACATCGGCTCCAGGAATGCAAGAGAGGCTTAATAGGCTATTTGACCAAGTGATGAAGCCCCAGGCCGATCTGCTCAACAATACATAGC
The DNA here is from genome assembly GCA_036346275.1 of Otatea glauca. Classification (NCBI taxonomy): domain Eukaryota; kingdom Viridiplantae; phylum Streptophyta; class Magnoliopsida; order Poales; family Poaceae; genus Otatea; species Otatea glauca. The sequence continues at coordinate 1,149,804 of CM070721.1, read as the reverse complement.
CCCTCCACGATGCCATGGCCGCCGTTGAAGCTGATTTGCCTCCAGAAACAATGGCAGTGCTTATGAATGTCTTCCATTTGGACGACAAGAAGGCTGAGGTCGATACATCCAAGGCCAGGATCGTCTTGAGGGAGGCCCAAGAAGCTAACGAAAAACTTCTAAACGAGCTCGTGGCCGATGCTAAGGCTAAGAAGCACAAATTCAACGCGGATGCCAAAGCCCTCAAGACCAACAAGGAGGCGATCCAGAAGCTCGAGTTGACCAAGAAACTTCTCGAAGAGGAGTTGGGCAAGCTGAACAAGCAGATATCTGATGGCAAACAACTCATAGAGAAGTCTGCATCGGCTATCAAAGAACAAAAACTTGGGATAGCCTTGGCCGTGGCTGGTGTCAAGAAGCAGTCGGCCAAGATTGCTCCTGTGCCTGGAAGCGCCAAAGAAGACGACAAAATCCTTGATAAGGCGCAGGAGATAATCGCAAAGGCTGCGAGTGCCCTTTCTGCCCTTGGTGCTCGGCTTCCCGGCTCTGGTCTATAATTGGCTTTAATCATAAAGACTTGTAATGATGACCAGTGAAACACTTATGTCGGCTTACTTGAAAACAATACTTGAAGTACTTTTGTAATTACGATCGGCTGTTTAACTGATTGTTTATTTAAGTCTTGATTCTTGTATATGTGTAATCGTCTTTATTTCAGTTTAGCCAGAATTAACTGCATCGAGTTAATTTGGCCTCTTAAGCGATAATCTTTCATAACCGATTAGGAACCACTCCAAACGCTAGGGTAGTATTTCTTTAAGTATTTTTCTTTAATCGTATTAGGAAACACCAAACCTTCCAAAATTTTCAAAATGTAGGGATTCCCATCAACAAGTCAATTTATTTTATACGGTCCTTCCCACGTATGGGACCATTTACCAAATTGGTTATCCCTAGAGTCGACGGGTAATATAGTTTTTCAGATCAAATCGATTTCACAAAAAGACTTAGGCATCACCATCTTGTAATAAGCCTCTGCAACCCTATCCTTATTCTTTTTTAACCGATCCAACGTATGTAAACGTACCTCTGGCAAATCGTCCAGGTTATCAATCATTGAATCCCTATAATCTTGAGCCAAAAAATCATTTTGTCTGGCTATTCGTATAGAGTCAATATTGATCTCTACAAGCAAAACAGCTTTCTGACCATAAACTAACTGGTAAGGTGAAAGCTTTATTGCTCCATAATACGCATGATGATAAATCCATCATCAAGTTTTTGTCGCCAACACACTCTTGGCACGCCCGGTGGGACAAACAATGTCTTCGTCGGGAAAATCGATTCCTCCTTCCGATCTCAATACCGATGCAATAATCGTCCATACATTGGACTATTTAACACCTGAGCAATGCAAAGAAATTTAAGATCGGAAAGCTGCATTTGAAGAGATGATGCTGAGTTGTTATCAGAAAACCCGACGCGGCGTCACTCAGAAGGCCGCATTGCCAACGGTTAACGCCATTGGCGATGCAGGAGTTACAAATAGCCCGGTAAGTCAATACATGTCTGCACAAGCTGAATTATCGACTATGATTAATAAATCTGTACATCATGCCTTGATTAACCAGTCATCGGCTCTAGTCACGACACTTAAGCCGATGATAACCAATATCATTATTTTTGCAATTTTTAGATTTAATAAAAGCAGAAAAAAAATAATTTTATGTGTTAGTTTACATCAATTCATCTCTCTCATGGTGCGACTCGATCCTTTAGAAACAGAAGGGAACATTCTTGAACATAATTCTAGCGTGCAACGAACATTCGTGAAGATAATTCTAGCGTGCATCGTCTCTCTCATGATGTTCTTGTTTGTTTGTTCCTTTATCCTTATCATTTTATCTCACCGTGGCAGGCTTGGTTGCTCATTGCGATCAAGATCAAGATACGGAGGAGCCCTAGCTGCAGCAGCATCAAGATGCTGAGCCCAAGGCACCGTCTCAATTAGGAATGGTTATCTTATACCCGATTACTCGTATATCTACATATAAAAACTTTAATAGAGTTAGGTATGCTCCTCTTTTATTGCTGTCGGTATGTTTATATGGTCAAATTTTGCTCGATGGGTAAACAGTTACAGGTATGAGAAAGCTCCACTTGTACTCGTTCTGTCCGATTACCCACCACCCTCTACTAACATGTGAGTCACAATAGGTACCTAGTCGGCTCCCAGATCCCTAATTTGTGGTACCATATACTAGCAATTTGTGATTGGTGATACCATGATCGGTGATTTGTGATGTGTGTGATGACTGATGAATTATTTTCATTTTAATTGTTCAACTTGTGATGTGTGATGACTGATGAACTATTTTCATTTTAATTGTTGAACTTGAGCATTTGAAAGTTTGAATCATTGTTAATCATTCTTCAATTAACAAAATACAGCTGATTCCTACAATTTCATCGAAAGGATTGTATGCTACCATAGCTCATTAGCTCTAGTACCCTTCGGTTGGAAGGATTGTTGATGGTGGTGGGTAAACGGGTATAACCGCGGGCGACGGATATAGACGAGATTCTTCGCCACCCACCCTTCACAGGTATACCATAGGGAAGATTTTAGCTGAGTATGGATGAGCGCTGTCTGCACCTGCCGCACCCAATTGCCATCCCGTGGTCTCAATGCCCATGTACATCAGATCACCTGCAATCACAGCAATCTGAAGATCACACCGAGGATCACAGGACTTGTCAACAGTCTGAAGATACCAAGAAGCAGACACCAAAGCTACTCCTACAAGAAGATGGGGATCGGAGAAGACGCAGCAGCAGCAATGTCGCCAAGGCCATCGTCGGCGAGAAGAGAATGCTGCTGCTAATATTAACTCTCAGATTTACTCAGATCAATCTGGCTAATGAAATGGTAATTTCATATCACTGGAAATGGAATCAATATTAATATTAATTGGAGTACATCACTTTGCAAATCAAGCATGCATGCGCACGGAGTAGTTGTGTAGTAGAACATTGATGAATCAAATAAGGAAGTGTTCTATACAACTAAGAGATCCATGGACTTTAGACCAGCCCAACCAAATGACACGGCCCATCTTCAAAGCCTAGATGTTCATCTATACCTCTTTATAATGCACCTAAACATTCTTTTCTACGTCCACCCCTAGTAATGCACCCCACTAGAGATGGCCCAACCTTCATACACCCAGCGAAACTTCTCCAGAAACTTGCCTCCATCAAAATTAACCTCTCAGATCTTTCCTCAACTTTACTCACCCACATCCGATAGCCATTGTTTAATGTGTCTAACTCATCCCTGTGGCCCACAACAGATCTCCCCTCACCTCCAGCATCATCTCAAGGAAAAGGAAACAAATATCTTGGAATTAAGGAAAAGGAAACAAACGTTCTAGAAAAGGAAAAGACATATATTACGTGCTGGGAAAAGAAAATCGGAAGACAGGGCACTATACTAGTAGTACAGAACGTCACAAATGAAAATGCCACAAACAACTGCCTCTGAAATCAAAGCTTCTCTGACAAAGATCAAGGTGCATTGTTTTTCATGTCAGATATGAATTTCTGAATCCCTCAAACAAAACAAAAAAAGATATGAATTTCTGAAGGAGCAATCGACAGACGGACACAGGTCTAACAAACTACACCTGGACATGCAATATATTCCGTTGAAAGGTTTAGCAAAATAAATCATAGTGTGTGAAATCGGTCAGAAAAGGTTGTCGTATGAAGGTATTAGAATATCCACATTGGGTAAGAAATCTAGGGCGTGCCTCTGTGATATGCCGGTAGGCTCGGAGGTGCAGGATCAACTGGTGACGATATATTTAAAGCCATAGGTAGAGTTACTGCCGGCGGGTAGCCGGAGTATAACTGTATATGTGAGTTGTGGGGCAGCCTGGGATAGGTGTTCTCAACTCGAGTGCAAGGTTGGAAACCTAATACTGGATTAGTGATAAACATTTCTGGGGCATTATAGGATGGTGTCACTATAGGTAAAGTGATACAAACCTGCACAGGGTAAATCATGAATTCATGCCAGTCTCTTGGATTGGAGACTACGGAAGCTAAGTCTATCTCATATATAGTGTTAGTAGTTGTTTTTCACAATTTAAAATAAACAACCCTTAAAGAAAACCAAAAGTTAATTTATGTAAAAATGGATTTTGAGGGAAGGTGATCATTAGATGAATTTTGATTGGATTGAGAGAAAAGTCATCTATTGCATTTTTCTATTAATGTTTGCTGAGTACTCCTGTACTCAGTCTTGCTTGAATCCCCCTTGCTTAGAAGTTGAGTCCTATAGACCCTCCTATGAGGCATGGGATGAGAATTGTTCGCAGGATCAGGATATACAGGAGGAGGATTATTATTACTACTACTATTGTTAGGAGGAGCAAAGGGTTTAGTAGGCCATATCTCCGCTATAGCATGCCATCAGGTTAATAGGTGATTGTAATGTATTTTGTTGTATTTGGAACATACGTAAGATTAAGGTAATGGACATGTAGCCTTGCGTTGCTCAATGGATTGTAATAAAATATCCATTTCAGACTCTAATTATTGTTCTGTTGTAATACTTTGAATACGATATAGTAATTGATAAAGTATCAGGTTGCCCGATATTTTGTTAGCTACTATGCCGAGAGTCGCGTAATTAAGTGTCTGTTTGGGGAACTGTGCTTCAGCTTTGGGCTAAAAACTCCACCAAATAGCATGGCTGCAAAGTAGCTGAAAAGCTAAACCACAGCAGAAGCACCCTCAAAAGATGCAGCTGCTGAGGAGGAGCTTTTCAGCTGTGGCTTCGCTTGAACTCCTCCTAACTCGCTCGCTCCGCCTTCCCAACCTTTGCCACCCTATCTCGCCGCCTCCACGTCACCTCCCCACTCGGATGCCGCTGTACTTCACTATGTTGCTACCTTCCATTTCGGTTAACCCTCAAAAGCTACAATTGCAAGAGACAGTTCTTGAAACGACATAACAAGAAAAGCCACACCGCTTGACTACTGGTGCTTTATAGCCCAACAAACTAAAAGCAGCTTTTCAGCCCAGCCACAGCTCCCCCAAATAGGCTCTAACTTGACGTAATAGCAGTGTGTCTGTCGTTACCCCGTGCTAATTATACGGGTCGCCACACTTTGGTAGGGATTAAATGTTACCCTGGGGAATGGAATATCACAGAATCAATTCAGCAAAAGATTTTGATAGTGTTTGTCGGACACTCATTCTGGAAGTACAAAAGTTTGAGCACGTTTGAAGTCCAAAATACTTCGGAATTTGATTGGTGTAAAATGTAACCTTGGATTAACATTGAAATGCCACTTACCTAGTTCAGTATATGGTTGAGGTTAAAGTGTTACACTGGAAGAGCCAAGAGTCATGACATATTGACATCTTTATGAAACAGAAAGAGTTTTTAATAAAAAAAATATTTGAAACAAAAATATGCAAGGCCATAAAAGTGGAGATGGTATCCTTTCTTTAGATCAAGTAGAGATGATAGCTGATCGTACTTTATGCATGCATCGGAAACGCTGGAACAGATGAGAAGTGGGAGAGCATTGAGGATAATCTCTGGAACGCAGGAACTCTTCTTTCAAAATCGATAAAGCAGTAGAGAACCGGAGAGCCTTGATTGCGTAATTGCAGCGCATGATCTGAAACAATGGGGAGAAAGTATTAGCTCAAGGAAAACAAAACAAAAGGTCTGCTTGAGATAATGATACACGAAGTATTGTACAAGCTGGCTTTAGTGTTTACTCTAGATGATATACATAAGAGATGAAGTAAACAGATGACTTTATTATTGTACTTGTCATTAGCTAATCTATACCCCTTTATAATGCACCTAAGCATTCTTTTCTACGTCCACCCTAAATAATGCACCCCACTAGAGATGACCCAACTTTCATACACCCAGCGAAACGTCCCCAGAAACTTGCCTCCATCAAAATTAACCTCTCAGATCTTTCCTCAGCTTTACTCACCCACATCCGATGGCCATTGTTTAATGTGTCTAACTCATCCCTGTGGCCCACAACAGATCTCCCCCCACCTCTAGCATCATCTCAAGGAAAAGGAAACAAATATCCCGGAATTAAGAAAAAGGGAACAAACGTTCTAGAAAAGGAAAAGACCATATATTACGTGCTGGGAAAAAGAAATCGGAAGACAGAGCACTATACTAGTATGTAATGCGCAGCAAGCTATCAAACCTGAAGGGAAATAATAACATGAATGGTTGACTAAGTAATCACAGTGTAGAACTCCAAGCAATACTAAAACTAAGGGCGGAAAAAGCCCAGCCCAGCCCAGCAACCACCGGACTCCACCTCTTCCGAAGCAAACCCTAACCCGTCGATCCAACGGCGGAGCGAGACCGATCAAACGCACAAAACCCTACCGCTTCACCGCCTCCTATATAAGAGGCTACCCCTCTCTGCGCCGCCACCATTCGCACACACAGACCCTCCCCACCGCCGCCGCAGAGGAAGGAGGAGGAGCAAGCCGGCGAAGATGAAGACCATCCTCGCGTCGGAGACCATGGACATCCCGGAGGGGGTGACAGTGAAGGTCGCCGCGAAGGTGGTGACGGTGGAGGGCCCCCGCGGGAAGCTGACCCGCAACTTCAAGCACCTCAACCTCGACTTCCAGCTGCAGGAGGGCGGCCGGAAGCTCAAGGTGGACGCCTGGTTCGGCACCCGCCGCACCATGGCCGCCATCCGCACCGCCATCTCCCACGTGCAGAACCTCATCACCGGGGTCACCAAGGGGTACCGCTACAAGATGCGCTTCGTATACGCCCACTTTCCCATCAACGCCTCCATCACCAACGCCAGCACCGCCATCGAGATCAGGAACTTCTTGGGCGAGAAGAAGGTGACCTAGCCCTAGACCAGTTCTTCTTATGGTTCGAATGCGCGGATCATGGTAGATTTGGGCAGATATTGGTGCGAGGGGATGGATTGTGACGTTTTCTTGGTGTGATCCCTTGTGTTCCAGGTGAGGAAAGTGGACATGCTCGAGGGAGTGACCATCTCGCGGTCCGAGAAGGTGAAGGATGAGCTCACCCTCGACGGCAACGACATCGAGCTCGTCTCTCGCTCGGCCGCCCTCATCAACCAGGTAGGTGAATGATGGGATCCTGTTACTTGTGTATAGGGTACTATCTGATTATTTAGGTTCATGTGATGCGATAGATCACGTTGTTGCGTCCATGGCTACTTAGTTTCTTCACTGAAACTAGTATTTATTAGATGTGCTTCAGTGGTCACAGTTCTTGCAACTAATGTTGTCGATTTCAATGTTCAGATGTAGTGTACCGGGTATTCTTTGTTAGTGAGATCACACTTACCGCTGTTTGCTAAATATTGTATGTTGGTGCTGAGGTGACCAAAATGGTTGTGTTATCTTGAGTTATCACAACGGTAGTGCCAATGTATTGGTTTATAGTGGTCAATTTGAGGATGTTCTAGTGTGATCAAGCAGTCAAATCACATTCTTTGTTAACGTGTATGTAACCTTAGTGGCGTGAATTGGAAACTAAGATTTTACAATGACACATCTGCGGCTTGCAGATACAGCTACATGTGTTCAAACATTTCCTCTGTACAAATCCATTTTCTGTTATAAGTGTAGCATCTAAATGTATGATCAACTTTTTTGAATAGAGCATCAAAGTCTGCTGTCACAATGCTTGTGTTTAGTTTTAGTATAAAACTTGGGTGGAAATGGACTTCCTAGATGTAACAGGTGTGATGTAATTAACCATTAAAGGAGGGCTATTGTTGCTGTGTAGCATATGAATTTGGTTGCTCGTTTCGTGATGGTGCAACGGCCTCAATGATAATTTTGCCATCTGCACATTGAATTTGTCTTCCATTTTAGTTCTCGTAGTACTTCTGTATTCCATGCCATTTGAATTTACATGCTTTGAACAACTGAGGCATGCATCATGTCATTGCTGGTGTTGTTGATTCTCGTGTTCTCTGATCTGTATTACTGAAGCAAGTTGCCTTCGCTGTTGCACAGAAATGCCACGTGAAGAACAAGGATATCAGGAAGTTCTTGGATGGTATCTACGTGAGTGACAAGGGCACCATCACCGAGGACCAGTGAGCTCCATTCCCCGTGTAGCCAGTAGTGAAAACCGTCTTGGGAGGGTCCAGAAGTGCTGTTTCTGTCTGCCATGTTTCATCATCCTTTGGGTTGCAATTTTCTGAGACTGAATTTTGTCCTCGTGTTAATTAGGATGGGTGTGTTATGGATCTTGTTATCTTATCCTACATATTGTTACTGTTTCATGGTCTGAACTCTGTTTATCTTTCCCTAAAGATAGCTGACTGCAAGCATTTGGTTAAAACTATCATGAGTGTCCAAGTGTTATACTACCAGCTCATTTGATCTAATTACCCTCTGTTGGTGTACTTTATAGTTAAGCCTCGAAAGGCCTGCTTTTGCACCAGCTATTCAGCTCAGCTAAACGAGTTGATTTTAATGATGGTTACAGGAAGCAAATGTCAAAGGTTTCTGTTAGTCTCGAAATAAGCTGATATCACGTAATGTGGATATTATCATGCATTAGCTGATCTCTTAAGGTTCTAAAAGATGAAGACATACTTGATTTTTTTTTTGTGTCAGCAGACAATACAAATTCCCCTGAGTGAGAGCTATCAGAAAAAAAAATCCCACCAGAAAAACAGATATAGATCATATACGTTACTTCAAAGGAACAATGGAAAAAATGAACACATTGTTTATTTCTGGACATATAAAGAATAGCCATTGTTTCATCTACCCCATTGGAGTTCAATGGATCGCTGACGTTGTCTGAACATAGGTGAACAAGGATAAAGGCAAACAAGGATGTTGGATCAAACTTGAATAGTCTAGATCTAGATGAAATTTTACCCTCTTCACTTAAACATGTTTTACACGTAACCCCATAGAAAAATTACAAAATTCCTCACTTTTCAAGTTCGATATAATGCCCCTGTTTGCCTACTTTCACTATATCTCTACTTAAACCATATATTTCTGGCGAGGTATACGATGAAAGCTAGCACATGGTGAAAGAATAAAAATAAATAGGAGCCTTGGATCAGCCTAAAATAGTCTAAAATTTAGGCAAAATTCTACCTCCACTTAAACACGTTTTTACATATAACCTTTTAGAAAAATTATAAAATTCTACAACCCTTGAGGTTGTGAGATTCTATCTATATCTAGACCATTTGAGGCCAATCCAATGCCTCTGTTTAACTACTTTTATCCTATCACCGTATGCTAGCTTTCATCATATACCTTGCTGTCCATCTTAGGGTGGATGTTTTGTTCTAGTATATAGCTCGGTGATTATGAGGCACTCGTATGCTGTTACTTGTTCTAATTTTGGTTGCAGGCGTTGTCGTCGTTGCGAGCTACCAAAATATATATTAAGCTGGTATTAAGAGGCAACAAAATTTTAAAAGGTAGAGAGGTGCAAAAATTTAAGAGTAATTTGATAGTATAACTCTTGAGGATGGTAAAAAACTCACATGATAAACATCGCAAGTTCCTACGAAATTAAGCCCCGAGAAATACCAGATAGGGCGTGCTATCATGTAAAAGACATCATCAACCTCCCTGGTTACATGTCCTGCATGTTAATGGTCCAGACGCCGCGAAATACAGAGTTGTGATTCGTTGTGATGAAGTGCAAACAAGATCAGGTGCATGTTAACGATCAAGTGCAAACCAGCCAGAGATCTGCACGTTTGTATGTGTAAAAACGTGCTTACGCAGAGAAGTTGGGATTCCGACTGAATCTGTATCATTTGAGATCAATCCAACGTTGATTCGTGAGATTCTACCTGAATCTAGACCATTCGAGACCGATCTAACGCCTTAGTTTATCTACTTTCATCCATTTACTATGTGCTAGCTTTCGCCATATACGTTGCCCAATGGATTACTATTACTACCAGTGCTGTTGAGATCATGTGTTGGTACACATGTTTAATTTGTGCAAATTAAGAGCAGACAAGAAATGCATGCCTGCCCGCGCGTAAAATTAAATCACACACAACGTTCGTCAGCTCTGGAGTCTGGACACACATGTCGATCAGGCTCTTGAGTTCATCCTGCTTCGATGGGGGCGCCTTGGAACACAAGAGATCATCGAGCATTTGCTTGGCGTAGGCGTAGTTCTGGACCTCCATGTTCCTTCCGCTTGATGGCAGTTCTGATGCAGTTGATCCGGTGCTTGGCTTGGATGGGGCAGGGAAGCAAGGTGGCGAGATAGCCTGGCCATTTCCTCCTTCGCACTCAGAGCACCAGCTCCCTGAACCCGTTGCAGGCGAGCAATTTCCTGGAGAGAAATCAAGGAAATTAAGTAACAGCGACAATCTGAAACTAGTTCCATGCATGTTCATTGACTATCAACTTGATACATAAGTGGTGGCATTTCTCCAAATAGATGGAGTTCCTTCTATTCTCAAGTGCAGAAAATATTTTTTTCCCGGGTTCCCCCTTCAGTCCATGTATGTTTCATCAAATTGGTCAGAGGTGGTGCTATCACTGTCCTGAACAAGACTTGTTTGACCGGAAGGCCTCAAGTGAACAAGCAGCATTTGTTCCCTAAGTGGCAAAACCATAAAAGTAACTAAAGCACTTTAATCACCCATACAGAAGAATAAAGTTTGACAAACCAAATCTCTCGAAGAATAAATGTGGTTAAAATCCTGGTTTAAGTAAATTCACTTCAAAAACCTTATTTTACAATTAACATTACCTGTAGTAAGAGTTTAGTCAAGAAAGCTGACTGCCGTACGAGGTAAGCTGATTGTCGTGTATGCCATATGGAGAAAAAAAAACCTGTAGCAAAGCAACTGCGGTCAATGGTGGCCTGCGCTTTGATATCAGCTTCATGTGATTGGTCCTTTGCAAGGGCCAAGAATGCCTCATCCAAACAAGATAGTGCATCTGTAAGATGGTTCTGCTCAAGATAAGCAAGACCCGTCTTGTAGCATTCTGCAGCAGGAGCACCACGTGGTACCTGTAATCATGGATGAGGGTATCAATGAAAACTATCGAAATCCATCAGATCCCAAAAAAAAGTGTAACAAGGGTACCTGACCAGGACGCACAGCAGTAGGTGCTGGGGGGCAAGCAGCTTGGTTGCTTTGCTGATCCTGGACCCTCAAGAGCACTGAGATCAATTGGTTGCGACGCAGCAGGAACAGCAGGTTGAAAGCCCTGTGGCTGTGCAGGAAGAGCTTGGGGTTGCAAAGGAAGAGGCTGCCTCTGTGGGGGTACGCCACCATCAGGTAGGCCAATAGAATCCATAGGTATGCCTGGTTGCTGAGGAAACTGGGTCTGTTGTGGTGCATGTGGCGGCACCCCGCCATCTGGAAGACCAACATTAGCCATCGTGCTTTGATTAGGTACTGGTCTGCCTACATTCATTCCAGGAGCAGGTTGAGCAATTTGTGACAGGATTATTCCGGGAGGGAGCAGTGTAGCCGCAAGTTGCTGTGATGGAATAGTGTTCTGGAAAAAGTCCTCAGGAATAGGTCCAGCGGTCTCTCCCATGACCCCAATTACAGGACCCGTGGCACCAGTGGGCTCTTGTGGTTCCACTAAAGCATTGGTTCCAAACATATCAACTGCAGCATTCGGCATTGCTGGAGTACCAGTTCAACTTAAATCACTAAAAGGAAACTGAAACAAACATTATGCCACCACTGCTAACGAAAAAAAGGCACATACACTGTGAAGGAACGCCTTGCTTGCAATGTCTGAAATAGTTAGCTGGCTCTGGCTGATGAAAAGAAAACAAATGAAATCAATCCATCAGTAAATATGGCAAGACATCAATCAAGAAAGTACAGTGAGTAGTTGCAGAAAAAGAAGTATGGTGACATAGAAATGATATCAAAACCTAAAAAAATCAAATTCATACAACAATGCTTCTACAATTTACATAGGGTAAAATTAAATTTTACCCCTTCAAGTGCTGTTCTTGCAGCTGCGCCTGTAGTTGGTGCTCTGCTAAAATTCCGGATGAACCCAGGGCTAAAAGCTTCTCTTTTAAAACAGCAGCTGTAAAACCAGAGCAGATCTTATCATACTTAAAACATGCATGAACTGCTCAAAGAAATTAATAGTTTATCAACATGTGCAAAGTGGAAAAAATAAGAATTGTGTGACATGAATAGCCTGATTTTATACAATATTTTTGCCTGTACAAACCAATAAAGATCTTCTGCCATTTTCAAGCAAGCAGCACATTTAACTAAATAATAATTTTGAATAACCACAACAACAATAAGAAGAAAACACACAATCATATGCTTACCAGTTGATCCCCTGGCTCCCTGAAGAACAGCAAAAAGTTGCCTCCTACCTTCTCTTGTGTATGCAGCCTTATTCTTTGCAGCTTCTGTCCCCAACATATCCTGCAAATCAAAGACATAAGATGTTTCTGAAACTCTGGGCATCAAGTAATGAACTATGGGGTACAGAGTTAGTGTGGCCTAACTGCAAAAATCACTGCAGCCAAATTAAACTTGGGGTGCACTGCCAAGTTTTTTATTCAGGGTAAAGGGTACACTGCTTCTCCACCTTGAAGAGTGAATATCTTCGTGATATCCATTGTTTCAATAGCTGCATTGTTAACAAAGAAAATGGTTGTATAACTCATTCTCAGAAGCAAAGAGAGTTCTGAGAAGGAGAGAGAGAGAGAGAGAGAGAGAGAGAGAGAGAGAGAGAGAGGGAGGGAGAGGGCCGGGGAGAGAGCAATAAAATGGCTTAAAAGCTAGTATCCTACTAGCCTAGAACTCAGATGTATGATTGCACAAGTATGACACCAATCATGCACTAGAACAATTGAAACCTTAAGTGTAAAGGAGAAAAAAAAGGCAGCTTAAGAGGAAAAGTAGAAATAGTTAAGACACTACTCAAATTTCTGAAAAGGTAGGAGAACAAAAACTAACCTGCTTGCTCAAAGAAATGGGTTTCCAAAGGTTGTCTGTTAGGATTAATTATAACTCGTGTCTTCCATACTTGAAGGTTTTAAATTTTCAAAACATCATAAACATTACAAATGACAATAGAAGCTTTAGGAAAATTCAACTTAAGAAACGTAATTAAAGTATAAGCTTTGATGGAAGAAAATTATTGAGAATAATAAGTTGCTGGGGTTTTTAGAAACATAGCAACTCTTCATCTTAGATAGATCATGTAGCTATATACCCCTATTCTTTCTTCATCAATAACTCTTTTTTCAAAATATATGCATCGCATGTACCTCTATTTAATTCAAAGTAATACGCTGATTATTTTACATAGTATTAGAGTACATTGCTCATATATACACAGATGCATTATGGACGACTTACTTTAAACTTACCTTCCTCACACGCTGGCTACCCCACCGAACCGTGTGTCTTCTATCACTTATTGATTGCCTCATCACTTTTCTGCTTCAACCTCCAATAGCAAACCCAATTCTTGGTCGATCCATCTCAGCTGCTACCTTTTTAATACAATACTCTATCATATAGCCATCTTCTATCTCTCTCCAATTATTACTTAATGCTGAATGTTGCGACATCAACACGCATAGATGTATAACTATTGTTTATCCCTACCAGGGACACCCGCCACGCTCTCACCAGTGGCCCTAGGCCTATTCCATACAATAGTGTCATCTCTACTCCGGGCTTTTTGCTCCTTGTTTCGATTCATACGAATTCATGCATGTATATACACATGCAGGATGTTATACATGCTCGCTTCTCTTAGTCGACTTTGGCCAACTCAACGATGTTGCTTCCTTACTAACTGTGGTGACTTCCCATCTTATCTTATGCTAGCATATTTGCTTTAGTCATTGTATAACGATATGAAGAATCTTCTCACCATCGCGTGTGATGTCATATCCCTCAGTAGCGATGGCACGCTCCTAGATACCCAATGGATATATATCCTTTGTAGCTTATCTTCCATGCAAAACTTTATCTCCTCTCTACTAGCGCCTCCCCATCACCAAGCTTCTTGTGTCGCTGACTTCCAGACGCTCACCACTTGTCACAGCTTTTGGTTTCTTTGACTATGGCCTTTCTCTTCAATGACTTTGGTGAGCAGCGTGACGTTGTTCTCATCTCTGATGTAATGCCTTCGCCTATTGCTTTCTCGTGATGCAATATCTTCTTGCATGACAAATCATTGCCATTGCACTCATGTGTGGTCTTCTCCGGCAACACTCGTTATATCCATATTATAACTTTTAATTGTATTCAAAATTTTAGTTATTTTTTTAGAGTTCATATATAAATTAAATTTCTAATTTTATTTAATCTATTATGGATTTTAGTTATTTAAGGATTTTACTTTACAATTCACACAGAAGTCAAATTGCAAACTTTCTTTCATTTTTTATTCCTATTTTCAATTATTCACACAGAAATCAAACTGCACACCAGCCAATTCTCTCAACTTGACGATAGTGTAAGTGATGATGTGACTCGACTCCCCGGCTGATGCAATCCTACAATTGTAACATGACCTGATAGATTGAGAGTATCAGAATAATATTAGCAACCAATCCTGTACGTTGGGTGATAAATAATACTTGTGTATTTTTCGATCGTACATTACCCAGGACAATTTCTTCCTTTGACTTTAATTGCTTGCTCCCAACTAGTTCCAAACTACTCAGCGCTAGTGCCCACCATGGTCCAGGGAAACTTCTTTTGGCTAGCAACTAGCAAGCTCCGTCATCACCTATTCTTGGCTTTGTTTCTGCAGCTTTGGTCCTGGCACGAGAAAAATACCATCCCAAACGTGAAACCAAGAGGCACAATCCCCATTTTTGTGTGCTCTTTTGACAGTTTCACAGAACAACTAAGCTTCCTTGCCTGCAGTTGAACTCCTCCGATGGTTGCTTCATACGCACACCCATCTCGCCCAGCATCGACAGCATCACACCATTCCGTCCAACTAAAATGCCGTTTTCGTTAACAAGACGAGGTTCTGATTCACTTGATCCTGCCATGCTCAACCCCACATCCTTTTCCACCCCATTCTCCTTCATCATCTCCCTCACTTTCTCAACATCATCCCATCTTCCTTCCGCGGCATAAATGTTTGACAGAAGCACGTACGGGCCGACCTCTGTTGGCTTCATTTCAATCAACTTCTTCCCAACAAACTCTCCAAGTTTGGAGTTGTTCTGAGTTCGAGATGCTGACATCAGAGTGCCCCACAATGCCGACGATACCTTCCCTTGCATATTCTTGATGAGGTTCTCCGAGTCTTTGAGAAGTCCAGCACGACCAAAGAGGTCCATCATACATCCAAAATGCTCAGCCTTAGGCTCAACACCGTAGAACCTGACCATCCTGTCGAAACAACGCCAGCCTTCAAGCACCAAACCACCATGAGCACACGAGCTCAAGACACAGATGAAAGTTGTCTCATTTGGCCTAGGCCCACTTCTCTCCATCTCCAAGAACAACTCAAGGGCCTTCTCACTCTGCCCGTGCAACCCATACCCTATGATCATCGAGTTCCATGAGGGGACACCCCTTTCACTCATCGAATCGAAGATCTCCCTCGCCGTGTCCATCACCCCACACTTGGCATACATCGTCGACAGAGCCGTAAGCAGTAGCACATCTGGCACAAGCCTCTCCCACCTCTCGCGAACCAAACCATGCACCCACCTTCCCCTCTCAAAATCACCCAGGTACCCACAAGCCGTCAGAACACTCACGAACGTCTTCTCGTTTGGTACAGCGCCCCCCACTGCCATCATCGCATCAAACAGCCTCAAGCACTCCAGCCAGTCCTTCACCTTTGCATACAGTGCAAGAATGATGTTCCATGACACGATGCTCTTCCTCGGCATGCCATCGAACACCGCCCTCGCCATCGCGGCATTCCCGACCTGTGCATACCCATCCAGCATTGAATTCCATGACACAGCATCCCTGTATGGCATTGCATCAAACATCTTCTTGGTGTTCTCCATGTCCCCGCAGCGAGCATACCCGGCGAGAATCGAGTTCCAGGTGACCACGTCCCTCTCAGGCATTTCATCGAACAGCTTCCTGGCGCTGTCCATGTCCCCCTCGACCGCATAACCAGATACCATAGAGTTGTACGAGACGACATCCCGCTCAGGCATTTCGTCGAACAGGCGGCGTGCGACCGGGAGGGCGCCGAATCTGAGGCAACCGCGTAGGAGGGTGTTCCAGGTGACGGTGTCGGGGCGGGGGATGTCGTCCAGGAGGTGGCGCGCGGAGGAGGGAGAGCCAAGGGTGAGGTAGAGCGAGAGGAGGGAGTTGGCGAGGCGGAGGTCGGAGGGGAGGTGGCCGGAGGAAACGGCGAGGGCGTGGAGGGCGTTGGCGGTGGGGAGGGAGTGGGCGTGGTGTTGCTTGGAGGAGAGGATTAGGAGAAGCGTGAGGTGGTCGCGGGGGAGGAGGCGGAGGAGGGCAGGGTGGCGGCTGCGGGGGAGGTGGGGCAGGAGGGAGTTGAGGAGGCGCGAGGGGAGGGCGAGATGGGAGGAGGAGAGGCCGGAGGTGAGGACGAGGGCCAGGCACTGGAGGAGGAGGCGGCGCGGGGTGGTCGGGCCAGCGGCGAGGCGGAGGCGCGAGAGCAGTAGGGCTGCGCTGGTGGTGGTCGCCGGCGGAGGCGAGCGGCGGTCTGGTGTTGAGGAAGGCATCGGACGTGGAAGCCGCGGGCGCGGCGCGGGGAGGGAGTCCGTACCGTACTTTTGGCGGGCGGTTTCGGAGGATACGTCAACACTAGAGAGAGGGCCCAAACGACCGCCGGCACAGCACGGCCGTTTCGGCCCGGCTTATAAACAAACCGTGTCGGGATGGCGGTTCAGGTCAACGGGCCGTGCCGGTCCGGTTCTTTATGAGTATAACGGGTCAGGTCGGTCTAGTAGTCCGTTAGCGTTTGAAAATTTGAAAAAAAAATCAGAAAAAAATTAGAAAAATAGACGAAGTATGGCAAAAAAAGTATGAAAAAATTCAGAAAAATAGAAAAAATTTAGAATAATTAGAAAAACTTGAAGGATGTAGAAAAACTTTTTAAATATATATATAAATTAAGAAAAAGCTAAAATATGAGATAAATTCTAAAATGAGACAAATAATTTGAATTAAATGATGAGCTTTATTGATGTTTGGCTGCCTCGTTAAAAAGTTTGCCAAGTAAAAACTCAACACGAGAAAACCTTGGCAAAGAAAAAAGAGTAAGCCAATAGCTTAGTGATACAAGAAAAAGTGAATATTACAATTATTCTTCCTCATTATCTAGATAAAGATTCTCGAACGTCTCCGCCAACTCAACATTTTCTACAGTATGTTGAGCTCGTTGATCAGCTTGTTCCCAATCTTTCACAATGAGAAGTATTTCCATCATCTCACTTGTCAGATTTATTCTTCTCTCCTCGATTAATCTTCCGAATAGACTGAAAGCAGTCTCTGAAGAAACCGTGGAGACAGGAATTGTTAACACATCCCATGCTAATATGAAAAATACCGGATATGTTATCTTGTGCTCGTGCCACCACTGCAAAATATTGAAGTTCTCCTCTTGCTGCTCTTGGTAGTTGACAATGTTGTTGTTGAGATAGGCAGCTAGCTCCCCACCACTTGATGTGTCCGCATTTGTCGTTGATGTAGTCGAACTCCTTGAGGAAGAGCCATCTGCACCTGTCGACGATCGGGACCGCCGACCGCAAAGAAAGAGGGGGAAGGATCGTACGGAGGGCGAGGCCCAGAGCTTCGCTCGTCCGGATGGCACCCTTGGCGGGCGCACTAAGTAGGGGAGCCTGTGCAACCAAACAGGGAACACAAGGTTTATCTTGGTTGGGCGAACCCTACTCGATTCGTGTGGTGGTGTTGTATTGCCTTTTGTGTAGATCATTGTACAAAGTTTACAAGCGAGTGCTAATGGCTTAGCGAGATGGGTTCGATCCCCTCTCAGGGGTTCTGCCTCCTTTATACGGAAGGAAGGCGGGTTACATCGAGTTGGGAGAGGGCGAGGTGACCTACACTAGGAGCTTTGGTCGCCGTTCTGGCGATTGATCACCGTCCGTCTTGCCCATCTTTGGTCGGTAGTCTAGTTGGCGAGGCGGTTAGGTATTTCCGGAAGCGGCGTACACGCCCTCTGCGAACCTTACGAGTGTTGGCGTTGCTGCGCATGGCGTTGGGCGCCTCGGGAGGGCGTGTCTTCGTCTTGTCGCGTGGCCGGTCGATGGGGTGGAAGTATGACTTCGACCATTAAACCATCTTGGAAAGTGGCCACCTACTCGTATAGTCACTTGATTGACCCCATCAAGTGGAGTGCGTGGTCGATGGCGGTGGAGGCTTTGACACGCGCCCTTGGCGAGGTTGCCTTGGCACAGTCGGTCGGGGAACCGATCCGCTGCGGAGGTCGGGAGCGGCTTGGTCGGGTCGGGGACCCGTCCCCTGCGGAGGTCGGGAGCCCGACCCTTGGTCGGGAAGAGCTCGGAGAGGTCGCGGTCGAGGAAGAGCTCGAGAGGCCCGCCGGTCGGGAAGAGCTCGGAGAGGCCCGCCGGTCGGGAAAAGCTCGGAGAGGTCCGCCGGTCGGGAAGAGTGTCCCGGTGGCCTCTTGGGACCTTTGGTCGGATCCCGTGTAACGATCCGCAGTGCCTCGGGCGGTAGGCCGGAGGCGTCTGCTGCTGGCTTAAGGCATCCCGGGCACGAGAGGAGCGGACACGTGTCGGGGGCCGCGCCCGGTGTCCGATCCCGACAACCGGCCCCGAGGCTCAAGAAGCGGTCTGAGACTCTAGGCGCTCTTGAGTCTGATGTCTTGCTCGGAGAGGGATCCCCCTATCGGGACACGTACTTCGGGCTTTGCCATTTTGTTTTCCCGGACGGGCCCAGGAAGCCCAGGGGCCTCGTGGATGGGGAAGTTGAAGGAATGGGGTCTGTAGGATGCGTGGAGGGACGCGCCGTACAGGGGTTTTGAAAGGCCCCGACGTTTGAAACACGCCGCCGACTCTGGGCGCCTTTTGAGGTGATGGTGATGCCGGTAGATGAGGCGTCTTTTAAAACTAGAGGGGTCTCACCCTTTAGGATTTCACTTCCCGTTTCTCGTGCTTTTGCCTTCTTCCTCCTCGTCCCTCTGCGTCAACGCCTTCTAGCCCTTGATTGCGACCTCGCCCTCCCCCCTCCCTTGATACCGACCTTTCCTGTGGTCCAGGGCGAGGCCGGGGAGGAGGATTATGAGGACGATTACCGCCTCATGGCGCGACCAGGGCGCGGCGAGATCTTTGCTTGCCGCGTCCTCCGAGGAGGACAAGCGGCGAGGAGGTTGGTTGAAAGCGCCACGACCAGGGCGTCGTGATTGAAGTCTTCTTGCCGAGAACACCGTGGCGAAGGGGCTGCGATCGAGGTGGCGTCGTCGTTGCACCCCGGTGGCGTCCACAGGGTGGAGTCCTCGAAGCGGAGGCCGAATCGCCCGCAGTAGGCGATAAAGAAAGCGAGGTTGCCGCGTCGTCCGTTCGCGTGATAAGTTCCCCCGTTCTTAACCGTGGTGGTGGGGCGGTGAGCATCTTTTGATAATTTCTTGTGTGCGGCTCATATCTGCGAAGCGATCGTGGCTCGGTCCATCGTCCGACCGGTGCCTCGGCCCGGCGCTTTGTTATTCGCGCCGTGATCGAGGCGGTGTTGCCGCCGTGCCGGTGGGCGTCCACCTTCGGCGAGCCGAGGACCCTTCCTGTCGAGGCGGCGAGGCGTCGAGCCACTCGTCGGCCCGAGGTCGATCGCCATTGCCGTGGTCGAAGTGGATCTCCCGGTCGCCGAAGTGCCGTCGCTCTGGCGATGGAAGTGCCGGGGATGTAACCGTGAGCGTCTTGCCGAAATTCCGATGGCGTTGTTGACTTGTCTTCGCTGGAGGACCGGTTAGTGGAGGTAAGATCGATCGTAGCGTCACCTCCTCCTTCCCTCCCTTTTCTTAGTGGTCATGGTGGGTTTTCTTTGCCTTGCGGTCTGCGGTGGTTTCGGGGTACAACATTCTTGCGCGAACACGTGCTCGCCAGAAGCCCTTATGCGGTGTCCTCGAGGCCAATCGAGAGGACATCGCCGAGCTAAAAGCCGCCGTGTCGCGCAGATCAGAGGAAATATCGCGCTGAGGAGGCCAGGCCCTCGAGCTCGCTGGTAGTGTCGGCCGGCGGGAGCATGTGGCCGGAGATATACACCATAGCGCTCTGAAGCCATCAAGGGAGCGAAGGAGGGTGGAGAGACCCTTGCACGGGTCCGTCGAGAGGCGAGGACATCTTTGGCGAGGACGCGCGAGCGCGTCGGCGAAGATCCAGCGCCTCAAGCTCGAGATCTCGCCTTCGCTTCGAGGCGAAGTCGCCTGCGCGGGGCCCTCCTCAGAGCTCGAGGCCATGGCCGAGCTCGAGAAAACGATCGCGGGGTTGGAGGCGAGGCCACCGGAGCGAAACCAAGGTGGTGAGGCCGAGGCCGAGAATGCTAGTCTTGGAGAGAAGGCGGCGCGGTGGCTCGGTGGGAAAGACGCCTTGGCCCGGCTCCAAGGCGGCCGCGACCGGATTAACAAGGCGAATCAGAGGTCCTCGTGAGCTGCGGCGGAGGGTTTCAGACCTTGAGCAGGAAAAACTACGCCGAGACATGTCTCTGTAAACTTTAGAGTTAGCGGATGGGTGCAGGGGCGAAAGATTCCCCTTGTAAAGATAAAACAACTTTATGCTAAGCTTTATAGAGTTGTGTTTTTGAAGAACTTAGCTTATTTGTCGGTGCGTGTGCAGCGCTGCGTACTTTGTGCGGGCTATTTCTTGGAAGGGTCGAGCGATTACTAGATCGTGGCGTGTGGCGAGCGCGTTCTGCGGACCTTGCAACGAGGCCTACCGCCTTTGCCCGAATTACCCAGTTTAGGTTGTGGTATCGATGCACGATGTTGATTCAGCGAGGCCTCGCCGAAATCACTCGGGCGAGCGCGACTCGGGTTGACATGTCTCGATAATTTGGTGCGGGAATAAGTCGACTTGTTGCGCAAAGCGACTTATTGCGGCCGAGATCATCCACGGTGGTAATCTTAGGGTCGCGACCTCGGTGCGGAAATATCATCGAGCAGGCGCTTCTTGAGACATCCACGGTTGGTAACACGGGGAATAGCCGGCTTACTCAGATAAGGATCGTTTTCTGCGACCTCGAGCAGGAGCGCATCGGGCTCGGGCGCTATCATCCCGAGGCGAACCGGGAGAACGTGGTCCCCCGAGGCCTTGCTGGCGATTACGAGTTTGGGCACAACTTCGGATGGTCGACTGGGATAGCTCGGTGGACCAGTTTTAGGCCTTAGGTGCGACTCGCGAGCTCGAGAATGCATCGAGCTCGGCAAGACCCCTCGAGGCGGTTTAGAGATTTGAACACAGCCACGGCCAGAGAAAGGTCGGCTTAGAACGAGCGAGTCATCCCGGTGGTGAATCCCAAGCTGCGACCTCGAGCAGGAAAAGTCATCGGGCTCGGGCGCCCTCACGAGAACGTTCAATGGTTGGCGGCACGGGGATGGCGGCACCTCGACAACAATCGCCTTCTGCGGCCCCGATCACGGAATGCCCGAGCTCGGTTGTTCATCCGGCGAACCTGAAGCGTGACCCGGTAGCGCAAGAAAGAACACGCATGGGCGCCCGAGGCCGAGCCCACCGCGTGGCCTTATGGTTGCTCTTATAGCCACGCGCGGTCGGGCCGCCGAGGCGTTCTAAGAAGAAATTACTTTGGTTAAAGAGGGACGGACGGCGCGCGTCAGGGCCTTTAAGATGGCGCGACCTTCGCCAGAAGGAATCGCAACTTAGGTCGTGGCGGAACATCAACCCTTCTACAAATCGAGCGAGATTAGCACGGAAATCGAAAGAAAAACTTTACTTATGGCCACGAACACAGGTCGGACGAGGATGGCAACACAAAAGGCCCCGAGCACGCCGAGGCGCTAGAGTTGAGAACACGAGGCGAACATAGCAACAAGGAAAGAGGCACCTTAACTTAACGAAGGCGAAAGAGGCGCTAGGCGTAGAACTTCCGGGTGGCCCGTTCCACGAGCTCGCGAGCTCCACGCCATCGGGGACCGCCCGGACGGTAAGCTCCGCGGCTTGTTGACCACGACTCTGAAGGGCCCTCCGTGAGGGCGGCTTGTTGGTGTGGGAGCGATCTTGGATCCGTCGTAGGACCGGGTCCCCGACGCGAAGCCCACAGGTCGGACGGCTTGGGCGGCATGTCTGCGGAGATCTTGCGTAGTGCGCCGAGCGCGAGGCCGCGCGGCACCTTACTTCTTCCGCCAAGGCAAGGTCGAGGACCGCTCACGCTCGAGGTCGACATGGTCGGCCGAGCTCGTCTAATGGAATGGAGCACGACCTCGGGCGGCGGGGCGACCTCGGCCCGAGAGGCAGTGGAAAGGGCTTGTCCCGTTGCGGTGGTCGAGTCTTGACGGACCAAAGGGCTGCGGGAGCTCGTTCACCCATGCCCGGTAGTGGCGGCCAAGGCTCGTCGAAGACTCGCTTCTTGAGCCCTTAGATGAGTGCCGTTGGCACGTCGGCGCCCGTTGCTCTGGGGTGGCTCACCGAGGATAGCGGACCTTGGTCCCCATATCCATGTTGAACTCTTAGAAACGACTCATTGGTGAAGCTGCGTCCGTTAGCCGGTGATGATCCTATAAGGGACTTCGTACCTTGTGACCACAAAGGCGGAAGAACCTTACGCGACCTTGGCGGTGATAGCGAGACCGATTCTGCCGATCCATTTTGAAAAGGTGTCGATCGCCACGAATAGGAACTTCTTCCCCGGCCGACCTCGGAAGGGACCGAGAATGTCGAGGCCCCACGTCGAGAATGGCGGCGAGGGAATGGTGCAGGCGTGGCGGTTGCCTCACCTTCCGGGCGTGGGCCGGCGGGGTGGCAAGAAGCGAGCGATGCCCAGGCATCTTGGCGCCGTTGGCGATAAAACCCATCCTAAAGGCCTTCAGGCCATAGTCACGAAGAGGAGTGAGCGCCGCGCAGCCGGAGTGTATGTCGTTGAGCGGTATTTACCTTCTTGCAGGTGATGCATTTTGACAGAGCGCCCAAAGCCCCTGACGGTGGAGCTGCCCACCGATGAGCCTGTCTGAGCCCGCGTCACGGAGCTGCTCCTTCGGCGAGAGTGGCGGGAGCTCCCCTTGGTCGAGGAACTTGATGAATAGATCCATCCACGTCGGAACGTTTTCGAGGAAGGCCACCGGGTCTTCCTGGTCGGCGACGAACGGTGTGGCCAAGGTTTCAAGGATGACGTCCGGCGGGAGCTCGTCGCCGGATGATCCAAGCCTGGACAGGAGATCGGCGGTGGAATTGTCTTTCCTTGGTGCGTCTTTGGATCCTCGGGTTCGGAACCATCTCTCCATCTTGCGTACCTCGGCGAGGTATTTGGCCATCGAGGCTCGAACACGGTAGACTTTGTTATCTTGATTGGCGACAGTGGAGTCTCCTTTCATGATTAGGCGGCGGATGCCGGGGACTTGCGAGGCTCGAGGCGGCCAAGAGGGCCTCGTATTCGCTGCGTTATTGGTAGTGGAAAGCGGCGGACCACATATCGCAAGTGGTCACCTTGAGGGTGATGAGGAGAACGCCCGACCCGAGCGCTCAAAGGATCTTGATCCGTCGAAGAACATAGTCCATGGGTCCTCGGCCGACCTTGGGCTCGAGGCGAGCTCCGTCGTCGCTTCGCCACGAAGTCTGCGGCGCACGTGATTTGATGGCGGTGCGGGCCGTGAAGCGGAGGTCGAACTCGGCTAGCTCCATGGCCCATTTGGCGGCGCGACCTTCGGCCAGGGTTTCTGAGGATTTCCCCAAGCGGGAAGCCGCTCGGGACGACCACCGCATGTGCTTGGAAGTAGTGTCGAGCTTCCGCGAGGCCATGAAGAGTGCGTGAGGAGTTTACGGACTGGGGATAGCGCTCCTTCGGCCCATGGAGTGCCGCTAATATAGTAGATCGGGTCTTTGCCGCCCTACCCGTTCGGCTACGAGACCATGGCGACGGCACTGGTCGCGGCCGCGAGGTAAAGTATGACACCTCTCCCTATTGTGGAGTTGTCGATGAGGAGGGCGCGAAAGGTGCGCCTTGAGCTCGTCGAAGACGGCGGGGGCCGGGGTCCACTCGAAACCCTTATGATCGCGCGAGGATCTTAAAGAAAGGCGGCCCGCGCTCGCCGGCGAGAAATGAAGCGGTGAGGGCAATGATGCGGCGGTGAGGCTCTGCACTTATTTTATCGAGGTCGGGCGGTCATCGCTCGTCGCCTCGATCTTCTCCGGGTTCGGGCCCACGCCGACTCCCGATCATGTAGCCGAGTACTTTTCCGGGGGCCGTCAAAAGCGCATTTTCGGGGTTGAGCTTGATCTGAACTTTGTTCGGGTTGGCGAAGGTCTCGGCAGTCGTTGGCGTGGTTAGCCTTAGAGGGCTCTTGGCGATGATGTCGTCGGCGTACACCTCGAGGTTCGGCCAATCTGCGGGTCGAAGGCTTTGGCCATTAACATTGGAGCGTGACACCGCATTGCGGAGGCGAGCGACATGGTCGTGTAGCGAGAATGTTCCAAGCGGCGTGATGAAGGCGGTCTTGTCTTCGTCTTCGCGGCGAGCTTGATCTGGTGGTACCGGAGTAGGCGTCGAAAACTCAACATCTCGGCGTTGGCAATGGAGTCCACAATTTGGTCTATGCGGGGGCGGGAAGTTATCTTTGGGGCATGCGGCGTTCAAGCCCGTGTGGTCGACACACATTCGCCACTTCCGCCCTTCTTACATGCGATCACGGGGTTGGCGACCATTGGAGTAGTTGACCTCGCGAATGAAGCCGGCCTTAAGGAGCTTGTCGAGTGCTCCACGATTATCACCGCCTTCTCGGAAGAAGCGCCGGAGCTTCGGCGCACGGAGTGCGACCGGGCTTTGTTTGCGATTTGTGCTCGATCACCTCCGTGGGACCGGGCATGTCGCGGTTCCCATGCGAAAATGGTTTTGTTATCTCGGAGGAAGGTGACGAGCTCGTCTTCCTATTTGGGATCGAGTGGCGAAATCTGAGCGCATTTGCGTGCCCCCTCTCAAGCCGCACGGCCTTGGTGGGCGTTGGTGGATAGGCATCTTTCGTGGCGGCGTCCTTGGGGTGATCTCGGGGCCGGTGAGGCGATATGTCGGCGGCGTCGGGGCCTTTTCTCGCGCGCGTGCGCGCTGCCTTAAGGTTGCCGCGGACCGTTATGGCACGCCGGGCCTGGGAGCTTCATACACCGGTGCCGTAGTGATTCGTAGCCATGAACTTGACCGGTAGGCGCGAGGATGGCGTTGTAGGGAGGTCGCCGTCCACGACTTCAAGGTGATCGGCTCGGTGTAAAATTTACGAGTCGCCGAAGGTGACGGGAGGACCACTGCCCGGGGTGGTCGAGCTCCGCGACGCGATGCCGAAGAAGGGATCGCTATGTTCTTGATTTTTGGCCAGGGTATTTGCATCCGGTCAAAGCGCCGCTAGGAGTAAGTTGAGGAGCGCCCCGTCGACCATGACCCGACCAGCAGCAGCGTTGCTTATGGTCGGGCGGCGACGAGCGATTTGAAGTCTCAAGACATCCCGGGGCGTCGTCGGGAAAAGGTGATGGGGACGGCGCCCATCTGCGAGGTTGGTCGGCGGGCTTCGGCGGTGGCTTGATAGGCGGCGCGGCGTCCTTCGGCACCAAGGCCGAGATCGGTATGCGGAGGAACCAGAAGATCATGTCCACACGGCGGTCGCCTGTTGGAATTCGGGGCGAGGCCCGCTTGGGCCTAACCGGTGTCGATTCCTCTGGCGTTCATCGCCTTTTTGTAGCGCGAGCATTTCCCGATCCCCTTATAAAGGCGTCCGGCGAGCGGCCATGTCCTGCGGCCCGCGGTCATGGCCGTGGATCTGTGGAGCAGGCAAAACTTGTTAGCGTCGGCGGGTTGTTCCTCGTTGCCCCAAGCTCGGATGTTCGCGTGGAGGTCCCCGACCTTGCCCGGTTGGGCCGTGGCGGCGCTGCTGCGATCGCGGATGGTTCTGCTTGGCGGGGCGGCGGTCGGTGTGGCGCGGTCCAGCCTTCACGTTTGTCGTCGGCCGTGGCGACTAAGCGGGCTAGCCGCCCTCGACGCCGCGATCTTTTCCCGCTTTTGTCGCGTGGGCGGGTCTCCTTCCTTAGCGTCGGATGGCCTCGTTTCGCCGGCGCAGGCCGAAGCTGCCCGGTCATAGTCATGCTTCAGTGGACGGCATCGTCGCGTCCGTGTCCGCTTCGATCATACGAAATAGTTTGTCGGCGGTGAGTCTTGTGGCAATCTCGAGGTCCTCGTAAGGCGTCATCTCGGACGCCAAACTTGAAAGCCTTGATGACGGTTTAAATCGAAACATTGGGGATCGAGTTTTAGCGTGGGTGAACCGGCGCACGAAGTCCCGCAGATGTTCCCTCTTTCCTGGATAACACGGTCCGGTCCTCTCCCGCCTGGGCCGTTCGTAGCAACTCGGAAGTTGGAGTGGAGAGCGCTCCTCGGTGGCGCCACGACGAGAAGGTGCGGGCGCTGGTTGAAGAGCAGTGCGGGCGGTCCGTCGAGCGTGTGGGAGGTAGTTGGCCATTCGGCCTCGTGCCCTCCGGCGCCGGGATGGCGGTGGAGTAGATGGAGAGGAATTCGCGGGATTCTTGGTCCCGTCGAACCGCTCCATCATCGCGGCCTAAGCCGGGCCAGCCAGCGTGCCGACGGAGATCGCCGCGAGTCGTCGAGCGGCCGTGGGCGGAAGGTCCTTCCGCCGTTGCTAGCGTCGGAGTCGTCACCGGCCGACAGAGAGAACTCGGCGGCGGCGCACCCGCGTCGGCCGTGATGGTCGGCGGAGGCGTCGTTGCGGTGGCGTCGCAAGCGATTCTGGATCTTACATCGCCCGAGTTGGGCGTCCGGAGAGGACTTCGGAAGTACTGCTATGCAGGCGAAGCATCGTTATTACGCCGTGGCGACAGGCGAGCCACGCGCCGCCCCTTCTGTCGGGAGGCGGTGAAGATGGCGTTAAGTGCGAGCCCGGCGGGATCTGGCGGTGAAGCGGCGGTGATCATGTGACGAGGCGGCGGCGTCACGAGGCGAGACTTCGGAGCCAGAGCTTGCTTGCCGCCGGGTGTGACGCCGTCGGTCGCCTTGTTGAGCTCTTTGGCGAGGACCGTCGGAAGAAAGTGGCCGGCCGGCGGGTCGACCATGACGGCGATGGTTCGAGCGTTCTTAGGCAGGTTCGTGCGGACGGGGAGGCCGAACCGGCGGATCGGGAGCGGTCGTACCACGCCCTCTCGCCGAATAAGCGGCGATGGCAGTCGATGGCGACACAGGCGAGCCGATCGCCTCGAGGGTTTCAGAGCCACCGTCGTCGCCGAGGATTGCCTCACGTCCGTCGGCCGCGAAGGCATGGCGTTCAGCGAGGCGACAAGGATGGCGAGCATGGATGTGGAGCCTTGGCACTCGGGGGGCGTCGAGCCAAGCTTCGCCGTTCGTGACATCTTTGGTAGTGGAGTGGAGGTGTTGAGCTGGCCAAGATGGCGAAATTTGACGAACGAAACCGGGCCCCACGGTGGCGCCGGTGTCGGCGATCGGGACCGTGACCACAAAGAAAGAGGAAGGATCGTGCGGGGCGAGGCCCGAGCCGCTCGTCGGATGGCACCCTTGGCGGGCACACTAGCGGGGGCTGTGCAACCAAGCGAGGGGACACAAGGTTTATACTGGTTCGGGCCGAACCCCTACTCCAGTTCGTGTGGTGGTGTTGTATTGCCTTTTTGTGTAGATCGCTGTACAAAGTTTACAAATGAGAGTGCTAATGGCTTAGCGAGATGGGTTCGATCCCCCTCCTATGGGGGTTCCTACCTCCTTTTATACAGAAGGAAGGGGCAGGTTACATCGAGATGCAAGATGGAAGGTTTGGGAGAATTGGAATAGATCAATTGATAGTAGAATTACATACAAATATAGACAGCCATGTATTCTAACTATGGTAATCTATTTCTAAGTATAGCAACAATCCCTTAAATTGGTACAGCAGGATATCCTTTGCATCGCAAGCCAAGGATGGCGAGGAGAGGATATTGCGCATGCATGATTGGGTCCCTGTCCAAATATGGGCAGGCAATATATGGTAGTCTAACATCCCCGCAATCTCGGTAGGGGCGTCACGGACGGTGAGATTGGTCCTGAACTCTTGGAAGATGGAGGGCGGAAGACCCTTGGTGAAGATGTCGCATATTGATGAGAGGTAGGCACGTGGAGAACGCGAACCGCCAAGAGCTACGCGCTTCGCGGACGAAGTGGAGGTCGATCTCCACATGCTTAATGCGTTAGTCTTTATCGGATTGGTGGAGAGGTAGACGGGGCGCGTTGTCGCGATGAAGCGATGGTAGCCCGGCGAAGAGGTTGGTGTAGTTCGAGAAGTAGTTGACGGAGCCAGCAAGCTTCGGCTACACCATGAGCCACCCCTCGATATTCGGCCTCGGCACTGGAGCGGGACACAGTGTGTTGTCGCTTGGAGGACCACGAGATAAGATTGTGGCCAAGAAAGGCACAATATCCAGAAGTGGAGCGCCGAGTGTCAGGACACTTGGCCCAGTCCGCATCGGTATAGACGGTGAGATCATGAGGACCACCGCGAGTGAGCTGAGTGCCATAGGGAAGAGTGCCCTTGAGGTAGCGAAGGATCCGCTTGATCAGTTGGAAGTGATGATCTCGCGGGTCGTGCATGTAGAGACATGCTTGTTGGACAGCATGAGAAATGTCTGGCCTGGTGAAGGTTAGGTACTGCAGGGCACCGGCCAAACTCCTATAGAGAGTCGGGTCAGTGACGGGCTGTCCTCCATCAGCCGAGAGCTTGGTGCGGGCTTCAATGGGAGTGGCGCAAGGATGGCAATCTGTCATGCCAGCGCGCTGCAAGATCTCTTGCGCATACTTAGCCTGGGACAGGAAGAAGCCATCCGTGTGGTGGGAGACCGCAATGCCCAAGAAGTAGTGAAGATCACCGAGATCACTCATGGCGAACTCGTGCTTGAGGGTGTCGATGAAGTGCCGAAGAAGAGCCGGCGTCGACGCCGGTGCCAAGTAATCTGGTTGGAGGTGGCAACGAAAGTGAATGGCGTGGTGGCAGCGCGAAAGGGGTAGAGGTCACCCGTGCTATTGCACCTCTGAATCACGGCTCGAGTGCGAAGGTCCTTCACAGAGAAACCAAAAGGATCAAACTCGATAGAACAGTGATTATCTTTAGTAAATTTGCGAACGGAAATAAGGTTAGCAATAATATTGGGAGAGACAAGAACGTTGGACAAATGAAGCGGGCGGGTGGTGGTAGGAAAACATTTATCCCCGGTGGCAGCCACGAGAAGAGAGGAACCGTTGCCGACAATGATGTGGGTAGAGGGAGAGGGTGTGAAGTGGATAGTGGAGAGGTTACCGGAGTCGGTGGTAAGGTGAGAGGAAGCCCCAGAGTCCATGTACCAACCGACCGGATCAGGTTGTTGGAGCGTCATGGCGTTCATCGCTTGGATGAGAGAAGCTTGATCCCAGGAGGGATACTACTCGCCACCATAAGGAATAGGGGACGGTGCTGCAAGGTGCGTCGGTTGCTGCCGGGGTGTCGGAGGCGCCGATTGCGGCATGCCAGGCGTGAAGAAAGCGTGCTGCAGAGGCCGAGGTCCGAGGATGCCTGGTGCGGAGGTGGTGTGCGGCCAGACTTGGAAGTTTCCAGCCCACGGCATGAATCCTGCGCGAGCTCCAAATGGCAAGGCCGGAGGGCGGGCGCCGTAGAAGTTGGAGCCGCCATGACCGGAGGAGCCTTGGTTATGGCGGCCCTTCCACTTTCCTTTGTACTTGGAGGAGCCGGCCCTGGTGGAGGGGGCCTGGCTATGGACACTGGTGAGGAGGGCAGTGGCGCCAGAAGCTTTGTTGGTCTTGATCTCAGCTTCTTCGAGGAGAAGCATAGATCGAACCGCCAGGAAGGAAGGAAGCGGCTCCTTGGTCTTGATGATTGCAGCAATGTGGCGGTAGGACTCGCTCAATCCTCGGAGGAGAGTGAGGACGAGCGTTTCATCTCGGACAGGGTGCCCGACATCGTTAAGAGAATCAGCATAGTTCTTGAGGCGCTGGGAGTAGGTGAGGATGGAGAGGTCTCCTTGCGCCAGGGTGCGAAATTCGGCTTCAAGAGCCAGAGCTCGCGATGTGCGATTATTTCGGAAGAGCGCCTCCACGCTCTCCCAGATGTCGCGGGCGGAGGCGCCGCGATGAAGCACAATGCCAAGAATCTCTTCAGACAGAGAGGCGTAGAGAAGAGACTTGACGGCGAAGTCGGTGGTTGTCCATGTGGCGTCGGGCCTTTGTTGGCGCGGCGACAAAGAGATGATCGTGGCGCCAAACTTGCCGCGAGGATCTCGAACAACTCGCGCCATCGGGAGTAGTTTGGTGGATCAAGTTGGAGAGAAAAGGGTATGTGGTTTTTGACATTGATGGTGGATAAAACGGAAGCAGGGTTGAAAGGAGGAGGGCCGGCGACTACTGGGATGAGGGCGCCGGTAGTGGGGTTAGATGTTGCGGCGTGATGGTCGGAGGCAAGGTGCTGTCGCCAGGAAGAAGATGAGTTTCGTCCATGGATGCCTACTGCTCTGATACCATGCAAGATGGAAGGTTTGGGAGAATTGGAATAGATCAATTGATAGCAGAATTACATACAAATATAGACAGCCATGTATTCTAACTATGGTAATCTATTTCTAAGTATAGCAACAATCCCTTAAATTGGTACAACCGGATATCACTGCATGCGCAAGCCAAGGATGGCAGGAGAGGATATTGCGCATGCATGATTGGGTCCCTGTCCAAATATGGACAGGCAATATATGGTAGTCTAACACGAGAGTTGGGAGAGGTCGAGGTGACCTACACTAGGAGCTTTGGTCGCCGTTCTGACCGATCACCGCCGTCTTGCCCATCTTTGGTCGGTAGTCTAGTTGGCCAGGGCGGTTAGGTATTTCCGGGAAGCGGCGTACACGCCTCTGCGAACCTTACGAGTGTTGACATTCTTTGCGCATGACGTTGGCGCTGCCTCGGGAGGGAGCGTGTCTTCGTCTTATGCGTGATCGGTCGATGGATGGAAGTATGACTTCGGCAGCCATTAAACCATCTTGGGAAGTGGCCACCTACTCTCGTATAGTCACTTTGATTGACCCCATCAAGTAGGGTGCGTGGTATTGGCGGTGGAGGCTTTGACACGCGGCCCTTGACGGGGTTGCCTTGGCTGGTGGTCGGGGACCCGTCCGCTCACGGAGGTCGGGAGCCCGGCTTGGTGGTCGGGGACCCGTCCGCTGCGGAGGTCGGGAGCCCGGCCCGCTAGGTCGGGGAAGAGCTCGGAGAGGTCCACCAGGTCGGGGAAGAGCTCGGAGAGGTCCGCCTGGTCGGGGAAGAGTGTCCCTGGTGGCCTCTTGGGACCTTTGGTCGGATCCGTGTAACGATTAAGCTTGGTGCCGGGCGGTAGGCCGGAGGCGTCTCTGCACAGGCTTAGGGCAGATCCCCGACACGGAGAGGAGCGAACACGTGTCAGGGGGACGCGCGCCAGGCTGTCCGATCCCCGACAGCACCCATATCTTTCCCCACACGGTTTTCTTCTTACCTGTTGTGAGTGCTGGTGGAGGTCGCTGCATGCGAACTCCAGCAAACTTCCGATCGTACTTATCATAAACTTGAGATAAGTTAGCACAGACAATTCAAAAATAACTAGAAAAATTAGTACCTACCGCATCACTTAGAAGTGAGAGAACATTAGATAATTCTCGAATTTTAGCTTTAGGATCTAAAATAAATGCAAATACATATAACATATGAATTTCTTGCCAATATTTTAAAATTTTAGTTTTCATAGCATAAACAACTTCACGCAAGATATTACCATTTTCGTGGCTGTTTAAGTGGGTAGCAATTTATAAAATATGATGCACAATTAAAGGAGAGGTTGCGTAATAAACTCCAGATAAAGCAACAATAGATTCAAAAAAGTTCTAAAAATGATAGCAAGTATTTAGCAATATACCAATGTTGTTCTGTGAGTAGCGGCTGACCATCCCGTGTACGACAGTGCGTGTTAATAAAAACAGAAAATGTGCTCTCATATGGTACGAGATTCTTAAGCATCAAGTAAGTAGAGTTTCATCTAACAGACATATCCAAACCAAACTTACGCGGACGTACATTCATTGCAATACAATAAGTCTTAAATGCTGCTACTCATTGATTAGAATAATTTAAGTAAGATATTGCAGTGCGAAAAGGTTTAAGATACTTATCTAACCTCTTAAAACCAGATTTAACTATAAGATTAATAATATGGCAAGCATAACGTTGATGTAATAAGAAAGATTCAGCATAGGAATTGAAAAGCGAAGTAAGAATGTTCAAGACAGAAGTATTTGCAGAAGCATTATCTAATGTTATTGCAAAAATCTTATCACTAAGACCAAAATCTTCCACAAATTTTACAATACAATCAACAATATTTTCACCAGTGTGTGCTACATCAATTAATTTGAATCCTATAATTCTCTTTTCTAGTTGCCAATCATCGTTTACATAATGAGCAACTACACTAAGGTAATCCTCTTTAGCTCTACCACTCCATATATCAGTTGTCAAAGGCACAGAAAAAGTACAGGTACTAAATTTTTCTTTTAAGTTATTGCGGCAATTATTATAATATTTAATCAAATCTCTAGTTGTTGTCTGTCTAGAAACTGCAGAAAAACTAGAATTATGAGCGGTCCTAATATAGCTTTCAAACGCAGCTGACTTACCAAAATTTAAAGGAAGATCTTGAGAAGCGATTAAACGACAAAGAGGTTCACGAGCTACCTCAGGATTGTAGTCCCAGTTACGTACCATACCGTCGGGGTTGTACTGCAGTTGCGTCTGTCTCAAAGCCATCCCCGCTTTTTTCTACAGCTCTCAGTATGCCTCTTCAAGTGCTCTGTTCCACCTGAAGATTTCACAGTTAATTTATGCTTACAATATTTACAAATAGCATACCTGATCTGGACGTCGTTTAATGTCTCAAAAATCTACTCTAAATCTTTCCAGACTCCTGATGTACTACGTCTTGTTCTTTTCGCCCCGATGCTTACCGACGCAGTAGCACTTGTAGAGCCTAAGGATGGAACAGCTCATGCAGCTTCTTGGGCATATGATGCAAGAAGCTCCTCGGGTAAAATACCGAAATCAGGAGCTGAGAACGACGGAAAATCCCTGGGCTCTATAAAGCAAATTACAAGAAGTAATTACGCTATTAATACTAAAATATTATTTAAAATACTAATAAAATGAAAAAATAAATCATAATTATCACCTTGATTTCTTGACAGAAGACGAAAGTCGAATTTCGGTTTTTTGGATTTTTGACAAAACTATTTTGAATTTTGCCAAATTACCACCAAGAGTAAAAGAATTTTCACAATAGAATGAGTAGAAGAAAATGCAAGATTGCTGGTGTGGAAATGGGGGGCAGCTACCTATTTATAGGAAAAAATTCGGGATTTTTTTAATATTTTTGAATTTTTTAACACTCCAATAGCTATAAAACGGCTATTTTTTTAAATGGGTCGTGCCCGTGACCATGTTGTGCCGGGCTGGGCCCGACCGTAAGCGGACCGTGTCGTGCTGGCCCGCGTGTGCCGCACCGCCGACCCAAGCACGGCACGGGCTGGTGGGCCGTGCCGACACGCCCTGTTTACGGCTAGGCCGTGGCGTGCCGCGTGTCGGCTCATTTGGCCCGACCCGTTTGGCCATCTCTAGTCAACACCATCTCATGTGGAAAGTAAGTACTATTAACGGAATGGTGGAGGCTTTACTGAGCGAACAATTACCCAAGTAATCTTTTTTAAAAGGTAAAGAGCAATACAAACCGTTGCAAAATCATCATACTGGCCCATTTTGGCCGGCACAGCAATCAGGCCAGTGACTGTTTTCTTCGCATAGCAGTATAACTGTATTCTCTCTCTCCAAAAAAAAATAGCTGTAAAAGTGGATGGAGTACGAAACCGGCCAACAAAACTTAAGAGGTCTGATCTACAACCACTTATCGATAGAGTACGAAACCGTTTGGTAGGATAGAAAGGAAGATGTTGTCTAGAGCTGTCAGATTGATTCTAACAAACTCAGTCCTCACATCACTTGCAGTCTATCATTTAACGGTGTACCTTCTTAGCAAATAGGTCACAAAAAGATTGGACAGGCTTCGAAGAAATTTCCTTTGGAGAGGCGAATAGGATTGTAGCGAGGGACATTACCTTGTTAATTGGAAGAAGGTCTACAGGCCGAAGATGTTAGGGGGGCTTGGGGTAAAGAACCTCGATAGATTTGGTTGGGCGCTTCATGATCGTTGGCTATGGTACGCTTCGAAGGACCAACACAGATCGTGGGCAGGGTCGCCTCTACCTTGCGACGCGATAGAGTACAGCTTGTTCAACGCAAGTACCATCATAACACTAGAAAATAACGAATCGGCAACCTTCTAGGAGTCCAAATGGCTATAGGGAGTCTCTCCATGAGAATTGCCCCCTTCTTGCTACAAGCTGGTGCGGAGAAGAGGAGGGTCGGTTAAGGAACAGCTCATCACCAGGAATTGGGTTCGACCTCTGTGCAGTATCACAAATGAAACACATCTTCACGAGTTCATCCATCTTTGGCAAGCCCTGCAGTAGGTCCAGCTACACCTGATAGGCAGGATCACATCGCCTGGAAATTGACGGCAAAGGGGGAGTACTCAGCGAACTCCGCGTACAAAACCTAGTTCTTCGCCTCCTTGCCAGATCACAACTCCAGCATGATTTCGCAGGCCACCGCGGAAGGAAAATACAAGTTCTTTCGCTTGGCTTTTCATCTAGGACAGGATCCTCATAGTTGACAGACTCGTGTCTAGGGGGTGGCCGCATTCTACCTCATGTGCTCTCTGCGGCTTTGAACCCAAATCAGCGAGCCACCTTCTTTTGCTCTGTCCTTTCGCACGCCATGTCTGGACGAAGGTCCTTCTATCCATGCGAATAAATCATAGCGCTCCACAGCTTCCGCTGGTGCAGCTAGGTAACTTCGCCTGGTGGCACAACGTCCGTCTCTCGGTCCCTACGCAAAGACGAAAGCAAGTCGATGGTGTTGTCACCTATGCTTTGTGGAACCTTTGGAAAGAGAGAAAAAAATAGGATCTTCAACAATGTTTATCGCACGATGCAGCAGGTGGCGAGCGCCATCGCTCAAGATGTGCACAACCGAGTGTTTGCATTCACATCGGCATGACGTGACGTTTACCACGTTAAACGGGGTCAGGCCCAGCGAAGGTGCGTGGAGTGGTGCCCTCCATAACTCTGGCAGATCGCCCAACCTCCTTTTGTCTTAATGGCTTTTGTCGGTGTCCTTGTTTCCGTCTCTCTTTGGGCATCTCTTCGGGTTATAATTTGTCACTTCTCTTTTCTCTAACTGCAAGGCGGTAAAACTCTCTCTCTTTTAATGCATTTGACATAGATCCTGTCTTCCGGTTAAAAAAAGGAAAGGAAAAAAAGTGGATGGATGGAGCCCAATTCCCCATAGCCCCTAGAGAATATGCTTTGCACTTGTGCTTTTCTCTTTCCAGATCCGGATGTCAATTCCACACTAGATTCCAGATTCCACTCTGACAAAGCAAATACTAGCATCTTGCTATCTCCAGTCCACCAGTGACTGGTGACCAGTCCATCATCTGGAAGAGTATTTGCCTCTTGAAGCTTGCAACAGACGGCATCGTTGCACACCAGCCAATTCTCTCAATTGACGACAGTGTAAGTGATGATGTGACTCGACTCCCCGGCTGATGCAATCCTACAATTAATTGTAACATGATCTGATAGATTGAGAGTATCAGAATAATATTAGCAACGAATCCTGTAAGTTGGGTAATAAATAATACTCCACTTGTGTATTTTTCGATCGTCCATTACCCTGGACAATTTCTTCCTTTGACTTTAATTTTTTTGGCTCAGTAAAGCGATGGGTAGATCTTGAAAGAAACAAAGGGGACAAAGCATGAATGTTGAATACTACTGTACTAGTGTAGTCTATATTGCATCCCTTCTCTTCCCTTGTCCTCCACGAGGGGGAGAGATCGAGTTCGCCCGCTCAGCTCGTCCATCGCCGCAGCCATTCCGGGTCCTCACCATGGCGGCTACCACTCCCAACGGCAATTCCGCTGTCAGGTACCATCTCCTTCCGTTCGGTTCCTATACATGTGCCTTCTTCTCCTGATCCGTCCTTGACCTTGACTCACACAAGGCGGATTTTATTCCATAGGGTAAATCCAGTAGTACTCCTGTCAGGAATAATCGTAGGGAACCCACATGGATTCATTGGACATACAGGTACAGGTACTTGCCTGTACCCATGAACAAGCGACCCAACGGAAAAGTCAAGTCACAGGGAGACCAATCGTTAGGCAACTGATGTTCGCGCGTGTGTAAATAGGGCTAGAATCATTGTAAACAGTGGCTCATTGCCTTTATTGATTTATTCTCAGGCTTTTGTGGCTCGTCATCTTGATAAATCATAAATCCGTGTCTACATGAGTTTTCACCTGTTTGCAGATTTTTCATAGAAATTAATCGGACACGTTTTGCAAGTGGAAATTATGAGGTGGGTCGGTCAGTGCAGGAATTTGCATTGTGCTACCCAGATATATTGTTCACTGTTGCCTGTTGGCAGATCTCTGCATGCAATTTAGTGAGTACATGTAAAAATGTGTTTTTTTTCCCCTCTGTAATTTGACAATACCTTAGGTATCAGCAGTTGTCGATTGACTTGGTTCGGAAAGTATATACATATGCATCTTTAGATTTTATCTGGCTATATGTGAAAGCAAAGAAAAAAAAAGGGTAGGCAGACAGGCCTGGACCGATTTTGTTTTTTCCCCCCCTGCTGTTTTCAGACTGTACACTGTTGAGTTGCTTGAATGTCATCGAGCGATGCCAATTATTTGCATTTTAAGGTTTATTGTTCACTGCTTAGAAGTTTATGAGTGCTGAATGATTAGACTGCTGATTCTTCACAGTTCTCTAGCAACAACTGTTCCGGTTGAGGCAGTCCTGTTTGACATTGATGGGACCCTGTGTGATTCAGACCCTCTTCATCATGTGGCTTTCCAAGAAATGCTTCTTGAGGTACGGATTTTTAAACTGCGGGACATTTGTTCTTCGTTACTTCTTCTAAAAAGCTGATCGAGCGACTATCCACAGATTGGTTACAACAATGGTGTCCCGATAGATGATGAGTTCTTCATAAAAAATATCGCTGGAAGGAGTGATGTTGAAGCTGCTCAGAACTTATTTCCAGACTGGGAGCTTGAGAAGGGGCTGAACTTCCTAGAGGACAAGGAAGCTAAATACAGAAGGTACATAATTGTGCATGATATCATATTGTTTCAAGATACTTGTATAATTCACGGGGCACTTTGAGTTTACGGTACTGACTGTAGCACTTATTCATAGCATAGAAAATCATCACGACATCTAATAAGGGAACAACTCCAGCATTTGGTATTATGTAAGGTTGTTGAGGGGCTAGTGATTTCTTATGAGATCTGTTTGCTGCTTTCCTCCCTTTTTTTATCATTGTTTTTGAGAATCGCTAGTTGGTATTAGTATAACTTCCTGAGCTGAATATTTATGGCTGTTCCCTTGTCACAGTTTGGCAAAGGAGCGCTTGGAACCTGTAAAAGGCCTTGGCAAAGTGGTTCAGTGGGTCAAAGATCACGGCTATAAGCGTGCAGCAGTAACCAATGCCCCCAGGATTAATGCAGAGCTGATGATCTCCCTTCTTGGGCTGTCAGACTTCTTCCAGGCTGTGATTGTTGGCGGTGAATGCGAGAAGCCGAAACCTGCCCCATACCCGTATCTGAAGGCCCTCAAGGAGCTTCAAGTGTCTGCAGCACACACCTTTATCTTTGAGGTACTTCTATAGTCCTATTTGTATCTGTTGAACTTGCCTTCTGATTGGATTTGTGGATATGTACTTATGTGTGCTGTCATTGCAGGATTTGTGGATATGTACTTATGTGTGCTGTCATTGCAGGATTCTGCTTCAGGCATCTGTGCAGGCGTTGCTGCGGGAATGCCTGTCGTCGGTGTGGTGACAAGGAACCCAGAGAAGTCCCTACTGGATGCAGGAGCCAAATTGCTGATCAAGGATTATGAAGACCCCAAGCTCTGGAGTGCGCTTGAAGAGATAGACAGAAGAAGCTAAGCGAGCATGAGATGATGACAATGATGAACAATTGATTAGATTCATTGCAAATTTACCCCCCCCCTTTTAAGTTTAAAGCAATGGTACAGAGCTCATTGGGTATTTTGAGCCTCTAGTTTGGTATGCTCTTTTTTCTTCTTTTTTCAGAAAGTGAAAGAGTTGGGACAAAGAAATAAAGAAGCCCAAATCTCCCATGAGTTATGATTGCTTTGTGGGTGGGAGACGTGAAGTTGACAAATCTGTTGGCTGTGTTGCCTACCATCTCTGAATTCTGACTTATTCAACCTTCAGATCACTTTTTTTTTTGTTTGAATCTCTCTTGTTAGTATGAAAGAAATACGGCAATGGTGTCTAAGCAACAAGACTGTAACTCATCGCACCTGGATCAGGCCTTCATTCCACTTGTCAGCTCAAAATCATTTGTTTGCTTCTAGCTGTTTTTGCTATGGGTGTATTGCTGAAATAATCATGTACTTGTGCAACGTGTGTCAATATTTTGACGCTCATCCAAAGGTGAGCGTACACTCCGTAACAACTCTTAAGGCCTTGTTTGGCTGGGCCACAATCCTGATCCATCCGAGAAGGATTTTAGTTCAAATTTCCGGATGACCTATGTGGATCTCGGCCATAAATAGGTTTGTTTCTAGATAAGACCTAAATGTCTAGCTGTAGCTGAAGTGAAGGGGTCAAAATGTTTTGATTTTCCTTTGACAGTGCAAGTCAACAAAAGGTCGGAGTGGGGCGAGTGAGAAGAGATGAGTGATGGTACACGTTGGTTAGTGCGTGCGTGAGACGGATTGCCACCAACCGCGCCAACTCCCCTCGGCCTCACCAACCAAAGCCCTCCCTGTCTTCTTCCTCCCAGTCCCAACCCAGGAAGGCCAGGAATATAAAAGCCAGGCAGGCATCGAAGCTCGCCATTCCGTAGCAATCTGAAGAAGCAGCCACGGCAAGGTAATCTTGGTTCTTCGATCTCCTTTGTCCCGACTCCAAGAAGAGCTAAATACTAGACTGATCTGCTGCAAGAATTTGTGCACGAGAATGCTGTGCAGTGCAATTTGTAAGGTGGCTCCTCTGGAGGCCGTGCTGTTCGACATCGACGGAACAATGGGCGTCTCCGATCCTTTCCATCACAGGGCCTTCTCCGAGCTGCTTCAGAAGGTTGGCTACAACAATGGCGTCCCCATCACGCCCGAGTTCGGCATGAAGCACATGGCCGGCAGGAGCAACGAGCAGATCGGTCGCTTCCTGTTCCCGGACTGGGACCAGGCCAAGCTCGACGGCTTCTTCGCGGAGAAGGAGGCGCTGTTCGCGCGGTACGCCGGCGAGGGGCTCAGGGAGATCGCCGGGCTGAGCAGGCTGTGCCGGTGGGCCGGCGAGCGCGGGCTGAAGCGCGCGGCTGTGACCAACGCGCCGAGGGCCAACGCCGAGCTCATGATCTCCATCCTCGGCCTCTCCGACTTCTTCCAGCTCATCGTCACCGCCGACGACTGCGCCCGCTCCAAGCCGTTCCCGGACCCCTACCTCAGGGCCCTCAGCCTGCTCGGCGCCTCACCACATCACGCCGTCGTCTTCGAGGATTCAGTGGTCGGGGTGCAGGCCGGCGCCGCCGCCGGGATGCCGGTGATCGCCATCGCGGAGGAGAGCCGGGAGGCCAAGGTCGTCGCGGCCGGCGCCTCGCTCGTCATCAGGGACTACCAAGACGCCAGACTCTGGGCGGCGCTGGACAACGCAGCTGAAGCTACTACCATCGATGGACAGCAGTAGCCGAGCGAGACGAGACGCTCATTCGTATTAATTACTCGCTCATTCGTCTATACTGACATTTTCCAAGCATAATCTCTTGTATTAATTACTCGCTCATTCGTCTATACTGAGGTCGAACAAAATTGCCGCTGGTACAATAAGCAAAACAAAAATTGACAGGGAGGGAAGCAGATCCATGCACTTGAGATGGATATGCTGCCGCCGCACGCCTCAAGAGCCATCTTCCTTCGTGAATGTCAGGCATCCCTCGCGTCCCCCAAAAGCCGCAAAAAACATAAATTTGCACCAAGGCTCTCATTGACACCAAGATGGAGGCATAGTGATGGATCAGTTTGACGAGTATTTCTTTGACAGTGCCTCGTAGTATTTCCTTTGCTGTGACCAAGAACAGCAAAAAGAACAAAAGGAGGTGGTAAAACAGGTGACAGTACTACAAGGGTGAACAAAACTCAAAAGATTAGCACGGTATCAGGATGTCAATCTGATGCAGAGAGGTGTGCATAGTCTGCACATTCCCATACCTGTTCTGATACCGATGGCTTTACTTTCGACAGAGCCTGTTCAAGGTGCGACAGTTCAATCGAACAAGATGAACTCATTGATGACGTTCCGTTTTCCAGGAATTCCAATCTCTCTTCCAATGCTGCCATGGCTGCTTCATTCACCTGATGAAAGAAGCATGTTAGTTCTGTTTTTCAATGCTCTTGAACCACACCATTTTGATATTCACACAAAAGAACAGTGCCATTCATTCCGGTATCTGATTGAACTCGGTTTATATATTCATTAAATAACCATCCCCAAAAGCTAAAAAATACTATGTTATCCAAACAAATGCACTAGTGTTCACTTCGAACAAAGTCAAAAAAAAGAGAACTGTTCGAACGAAAAATCACAGAAATTACCAGTGATGCCAGATCGGCACCAGTGAGATTGTTGCACTCCTCTCGACGTGCCAGTGCATCCAAATCAACACTAGATGAGATAGGTTTGTTCCGTGCGTGTGCCTTCAATATTGAGACCCGTTCGTCAGCACCAGGTAAAGGTACATATTGCTTCTTTCCAAATCTACCAGGCCGTAGAGCAGCTTCATCTATCACATCAATTCTGCACCAGAAAGGGGCTACAGATATCAACCTTCCATTCAGGGATAAATATGTAATAAGGATCAATCAGCAGCTCACAATACCTGTTTGTAGCTCCAATAACATAAACACCTTTACGTTGACCAGCACCATCGAGTTCAATAAGTAACTGTGAATAGAAAAAAAAAATAGAATAACAGAACAAAAAAAGAGAGAAAATAATCTGTTAGAGAATCTCCGTATCGCGAATATTCAGGTGAGTGAGTAGGTGACTAGTAAAAAAATGTTCAGACCTGGTTTAGGAGACGGTCAACAACCCATCCCCCCTCTTTCCCTCTTTGTGTTGTCAAAGCATCTACCTGCGACATCACATGAGATAAACACTTGAGTTGAGCATCATATACATGGAAAAACACCTTCGCACAATCGCACCCAACACAAACAAGTTGCTTGAATACTTCCAGTAGTACAAATGTATCAAACACTCAAAACTTGCTTTGAGTAATTGATCCAAATTTTCCTCAACAGAATAGATTATACGGGCAGCTAAACACAAACTTTTACCTCATCAAAAAATAGGATGCACGGGGAGTTAGTTAGTGCACGAGTGAAAATTTTCCTTATTTCTGATTCACTCTCCCCAACATACTTGTTCAATAGCTCAGGTCCCTAAAGTT
Organism: Otatea glauca; assembly: GCA_036346275.1. Taxonomy (NCBI): domain Eukaryota; kingdom Viridiplantae; phylum Streptophyta; class Magnoliopsida; order Poales; family Poaceae; genus Otatea; species Otatea glauca. The sequence goes on along the minus strand of CM070721.1, from coordinate 1,107,960 downwards.
CCCGAAAAAGAAATATCTTAGCACTAGTTTGTACAAATTTGAAAGAAGCATAGTAAAAATATGGAAATATAGACATCAATCACCTTAATGTGAATAAAATTAGCCCCTGCCTCATGTGCAACTGCTTTTGCTATTAGTGTTTTCCCACAGCCTGGGGGTCCAAACAGCAAAAAGCCAGCTTGCATATTCACTCCAAATACCTTGAAAGGCAGACAACAAAGAGGGCATGAAAACAAGAATCAAGTGTATAAAATACTTAAAGGAATGCTAGACTTCGAAACATATTGCAAATAAAAACCACAGATGTCTATGAACTGACTTTGGTACAATTTCTGGAGTGGTAAGTTTTAAGCTGCCAATCACTATGGAAAACATGATAACAAACAGAAGAAAGTAGCGTATAACACAGTTTGTTGGGATACAAGTGTGATTCACCTCATAAATTTCAGGGTGCTTGATACATCGAACAATGCAGCGGTCAAACTCTTTCCTTAATGAATCGAGACCTCCAACATCATCCCAGGTGACATCTGGGACAGAAGAGAATCCTTCCCTTCTCAAAGATGGTTGAACCATTTTGGTTGCTTCCTTCAGCGAATAAAGTTACCAGGCATATTAAATAAGCTACTACAAAGCTAATGGCAGTAGAAAACACACATGGCACACAACACAAAAGGAAACCAATATGATACGAACATACAAGTGTTAAGGAAAGAAGAAAAAATGACCATGCTGTAATCCATATCAGCTTACACAACATGAAATTAATACTCAAATTCATGTACCCTAAATAGAACAAACAGGCAATTAGAAAAAAAAATGGATCATGCCACGCTGTAGCCCAAATCCACCTTACCTAGATGAAGTTAATACAGGAATTATTGGGCTTGTGCTGTAGATGTAAAAGGTGGAAAGTTTACCTCAAAGTCACCCATGGTAATACTGAGGCTCTCCATCTCGACTTCATCCCAAGGTTGTCTCCACCAGTCTTGCTTGCTGTTTCCATCATTCTCACAACGACAATACTGAACTCTTCTTTTATCAATTATTTTCTTCATTGCAAGATTCCCTGCTTTATCCACCAACGCCTTCAAGTCCGCACCAACAAACCCTGGTGTGGCCCTCGCTATCTTGAACAAATCAAATTGCCCTTCCAGTCGAAGGTTCTTAATAAGCATCTTTAGTATCTGTTTCCGTGCATTCTCATCTGGAACACCAAGAGCTATCTCGCGATCAAACCTTCCTGGCCTTCGAAGCGCCTGGTCGACAGCATCAGGTCTATTCGTAGCTCCAATGACAATAACATAGCCAGGTTTTCTTTCAGATGATTGTGAATCCAAGTCACCACCATCCGATCCAATATTCTGGTGGAATTCATCCATGCATGTCATTAATTGTGTAACTATCCGTCGTTCCATTTCTCGTTGCAGGCTCTCCCTCTTGGATGCAATTGCATCTATCTCATCTATAAATACAATTGAGGGAGCAGTCCTGCACGCCTTCTTAAACAAACTTCTAATATTTTCCTCAGAAGCTCCTGCAAGAACACAAGGATTATGAGGTAAACTTTTGCATTACTTTTGACCAAAAAAAATTATCTAGGAGTGCAAATGAATATAAAACCAAAAAAAGCAAACATGAGACTTCCCGACAAGTTATCCTTCAGTTAAGTCATAGGTGTGTGTGGAAAGCTGGGTCAACACCAATAGTTTCCAACTATTCATCGTATCTGAAGCTATTTGTCAAGTTATCAGAAAAAGATGTGCCAAATATAGGCAATGCGTAAAGGGAGCTTGGGCATGTTCTCCAATGTAGCACTTAATAGCAATACCAGCCTTCCACAACTAAGTTTAGTCGTGCAAGGCAACAAGTATTAATTAGACAATACAACTTAGGATATCTAATCGAATAAAGGATCAGTATCATGCAATTTTAACCTCAAGCACCGCATATTCATGTTGCAGAAATTTTAGGCTTTCAATGGAATGCATCAAGGAGCTTATAATGCACGCATTGAACACTAACAGCTACAGAGTTCATCAGTTAATACATGAAATTCCATCCCGTCGACCAAGGAAAAGCTCATAATAAACAACCTGAATTTGCAAACATAGGTACACAAAAAAGATGGCCGACTTTGGTATGTTGCAAGTTGAAACCCAGAAACATTATCATTTGTAAATTTCGTCAGTCATTGGGTATTACGACATTTGACTTGTTTCCAGTATGAACATGTTCAGCAGTCAAATTAATTTGCCCATACATACACAGGGATTCCAACTCTTTGCAAATTTTGGTGCAAGATAGTATACCAGAGACCCCTGACACGACCTCTGGTGCCGAGATCTTGTAGAATGGCACGCCAGTCTCATTAGCGATGGCATGCGCAAGCGTGGTCTTCCCACAGCCAGGCGGTCCATGCAGCAGAAGCCCAGCCACAGGTCGAACCCCAAGCTGCCGCGGCAGCTCCGGATGGCACAGGGGCACCACCACCTCCATCATCAGCTCCTCTATCACCGCCCCCATCCCCCCGAGGTCGGCAAACCTTGGTCCCTTCTCTTCTCTGTTGCCTCCTTCGGTAATGGGCGCAGCCTCGCCCTCCGGCTTGGCGTCGCCTCCGCTGCCGCCATCGGACGTGATGAGGCGGCGGGCCTTCTCTGTCGCCACCTCGATCTCGAGCTGCTGGTTAGTGTTGGGGTTCCGTTCGGGCGTTTGGGAGGCGTAGTGGGAGCGGAGCATGGACTTGGTGACATCGAAGGCGGGGGGAGGCGGCGGATGGGAGGCCTCGTCGGAGAGGGATGTGGAGGAGGAGGAGGTGGTTGTGTGGGCATCGTGGAGGCGACGGTATCGGCGGGACGGGTGGGAGTCATCGGAATCGGAGGCGTCGGGTGAGGAGGGGGAAGGTAGGGAGGAGAGGGCCCGGCGGACAGCGGAGGTGAAGGGGTCGAGCTTGTGGCGGCGGAGCTCGCGGTGGCGGGAGCGGAGGGTGTTGGCGACGTCCTCGGCGGAGGAGCCGGGGACGGCGAGGCCAGCCTCCGATATGAGGCGGCGGAGGTAGGACTCGAAGATCGCCGAGGGGGCCCGGCCGCAGCCGCCGTGGCGCGGGCGCTTCCCCATCGGCAGCGGCGGCTAGGGTTTTGGGCCGAGGAATTGGTTCTGGCTGGTCGCGGTTTCGCGTTAAGAATGAAGAACGAAGCTTTATTTAGGAGGCGGTTTTTCCCGTTTGGCTGTCTGTCTGATCAACTAAGTTTACGCCTTCCCTTTTGTTTTTGCGTCATTGCTCTTGGCATGCCTGCCAGGCCAGAAGGCGTGAACAGGGAGATATCTGAAGAGTCCTAAAAGATTTTAATTCAGATTTCCTATTTTGCAGCCGTCCGCACGGCATCCATCCCGCGGTCACGCCTCTGTGCGCCACGTGTGGCCGGTCTAGGGAGAAAGATGATGACTCCTGGTACACACACGCTCATGCCAGAGAAAGCAGAGAGAAGCCAGCATGTACAATAAGATCGCGTCAGCTGGCTCTTAACCTGTACACGTTAGCTTTAGTCTATGTGAAGGAGTGAGAAAAGAGGAGAGAGAAGAGAGCTAGCTCTTATTTAGTAACCAGCTTTGCACAGGAGCATAGGTAGATCATTCATGTACAAGAGAGAAAAGATAGTTATTGTACAATATCTAAAGACAACCTTTAGAAATAGTTATTGTACAAGCTGGCTTTTAACTTACTATTAGACGGTAGTTGGCTTTGCTATTGTACTTGCCCTTAGGACCTCACGTCGTAGATTCGATTTTTTAATCTTGATTTTTTAATTTATATTGAACCTTGAATCTTATTAGATTCAAATTAAAAATTCTTGGATTCCAGTTGAAGTCTCTCGATTTGCATTTTTTTTAACTACTAGGAATTTTTTGAGAGCTAGTTCAATTTTTTTTACCCAAGAAACTCATTTCAAAGGAGGGGAGGACGTGGGGGACAAACTCTGAAGTTCACCGACATGGCATGGCAAGGTCACCCCCATTTTAATTTGGTATAATTAATTATTTGTCATAAAGTTGATGTGTATTTGATGATTTGCCACGCTATGTCACACTAGCATTTGAGCCCTGAATCACATGTCAATGAGACACATGACGTGGCAAATTATCAATTGCATGCACCAACTTAAGTGTGGTAAATAATCAATTTCCCCTTTAATTTTTGTTTGTAAGATACGTTTTGAATGGATTTACATATATAAAGCATGAGAAATCCCATTTATATTCAAAAAAAATTTGTACTTTTGTTTTAACTTGCAAATGATCCGGATGAAGGCTAGACACTCCCTTCAAGATAGCATGGTTTAAAGCAATACGCAACAGGTATATATTTTCCGCACCACATGTGTATTGTATGTACTATATATATAATGCAACATTACATAATTTTGGTTCAAATACAGTACTGGCAAAAAGTGTAATGATTCGACAATCTTATTACATTATTTTCTTATGAAACTCTCAGTCATATAAAAACTAGATATAGATCCAAAATCAACTCTATTATATATATATATATATATATATATATATAAATTAACAAGAAAAACTTTGTAATATCCCTCACAATGTATTGTAGGGAATGCATGCATGCAACATATGTCGTAGCTCGATCCCTAGCTAGCTACCCTAGACAAACTCAAACTCTTCCATCTTTCATGCATTTTCTTTAATTTGCATGCCCCTCTCTCCTTTCCTAACACCTCAAGACATCAAATCGAAAAAGAAAATGACAAGAAAAGTAGAAAATATCATGCATGGCGCCAAATAAAATAAAACCCCCCAATATTACAGGTGAGACCATGCATATATCATATGCCTGTAAGTAAGATCATCGAATCTTGCACGTATATAATGTGAGAGAGGCCAGAGATCTAGCTTAATTTGGACGACCATGGCGTGCGGGATCGATGGATACGCATGGGATGATCAGACGATGCCGCTGGTGAGACCGAGGGCGACCAAGGCCATGCGTCCGTACTCCCTGTCGTGGCCGGCGACGGGGACGCGCTCCTCGCCCTTCCAGACGTCCTCGCAGCTCTCCGAGGCGCCGAGCGCGGCGGCGAGCTGCTCGGTGGCCTTGCCGTAGATGCGCGCGTGGAGGTTGTCGAGGGCGTCGCGCAGGACGTCGGCGGCGGCGTTGTAGAGCTCGAGGCAGTGGTTGAGGCGGGCACGCGCGTGCGGCGAGTCCTCGACCTCGTTGAGATCGTCGATCTTGGCCTCCGTGCTGGCCGCGTGCTCGATGGCGATCTTGGTGGCCACCACCGCCAGCGTGTGCAGGTCGACGGCCTCGCGGCTCCGGTGGTCCGACGACAGCGACGACACGCAGTGCTCGTAGGTGATGCCCGAGTGGCTGCTTGCCGCGTTCCGGCACGCCTCGTCGATGGTCGTCGCGCTCGCCTGCGCGCCGCACGGCGCGACGGCGGCGGCGAGGAGGACGGCGGCGCAGAGTGGAACCAGCGCGCGCTCCATGACGGTGTTGTCTTCTTGCATTGCTGCTAAGCTCTTGCTCGGTAAATCGTACGTACGCGCTCTTTAATTAACTAATTAATCGTGCAGGCCGGAGCGTGTGTGATGCGTGGTATTTATGAGTTGTGAGGTGAGGATTTGTTATCGGAGGGTGATACAAGTGTCCTGCATGCCATGAGAGTTCTTGTTGAATGATTCAAGATCGAGCTCATGGCTAAATTTAGACATCAAATTCAACTAATCAGTTAATTAATTAAGTAATTAATGGGTGGATGCATGCTGGTTACGTTGTCGCTGTCTGATCCAATCCTGTGGACTGACGATAATTAGGAGCCGGCCGGCCGGCCGGAGCAGACTGTGGTCTCTGAAACATGCATGCCACCACTCACCACTAAGAAAAAGAGAGCACGAATGTGTGGAGATTTGACGATTAGCTAGCTAGCATTCATTTCTATCTTTGTATAATTAGTGTAAGTCTGAATGTTAATTAGTTAGTATGAGTAGTCTTAATCAGGTCCCTTTTTCAGTATCAATGACCACAACAACACTATGCTATATATATATGCCTATGGGATCAATGGAAAAAGCCGAAACAATTCGAAACAGCTTTCAGCAGCTTAAACAGAATGGTACAATTAATTAACATCTCAGCACATCTTCCCTTCCAGGTGAGCCCTGTGAGTGTGTGTGTATATATATGGAAGCACCTCTCTCTCCATATATGTGTGTGTAAGAGGGCGCCATAGCTGCTAGAGCTTGGAGGATCATGCATGGTTGTTTCAGATTTCCAATTAATGTGTCATGTACGCTGAGACGCACAACCCAACTGAAGGTGAACAGGAATCACACTCTCTCTTGCTGCTCTTCTACTTCAGCTGCTTCTGTTTGCACCGGCTTTGCCGAAGCAATGGCAGTACTGACAGCTTCCTCTTTCTTGCCCCACAGAACAAGATAGAGCCCTAGAATCACCAGGATTGACCCTAACACGCTGCAAGTTCAATACCAGATAAAGTGAGCTTAAACATTGCCTGCAATAAACAAAAATTAACCTGACAAAACGAACATAAAAAAAGAGGGAGAGGAGATTTTGACTGGCAATTGGCATATATAATTTTTCAGCGAATGGTTGGAAGTGTATCTGCTCAAACAGATAAAAAAGAAAGTAACCTTCCGAGGTAGAGTGGCTCATGGAGGATGAACAAATCGATGGCGGCGACAAACATTTGAGAGAGAGGGCTGAAGGCTGCGGTGAACACAGGGCCTCTCTTCTCCACACAATATGTGAGCATCAGGTACCCGATTCCAGATGCCACTACCCCCTGAAAATGGAACATATTCTATATTACTATTGGATATATTGCAAAATCTTGCATCGGTGGCTAAAGAATGCTAAATCATTCTTTTGACAGAAAAAATGAATATTAAGTCATACAGATAATAACATTACATAATATAAAATAACAAACATGTATCAGTGAAAAAACATGTCATATTTAAAAGGCATATTCTTTGGGTCAATTTACTGCAGAATAATCACTTATTGTAAGATCTTAGGTATCAAAATTAGCAGTTCATTATCTAAAAAAATCAAAATTAGCAGTTTCATGATAAGTCTGGCATGTTAACCTTTGATCCTAAAACAACTTCTCTAATTCTTATCTGATTAGTGTGTTCTACGAGTAAAATATAAACACAAGGATATCTGTATATATACTGGAAAACAAGAGCTGAACATTGTTTATAATGACATGTTTCTTAAGTGGCCGCCTGATACGATTGCAATGATATATGGAGTACTCAATATGCCATCCTAAAATCTTTGGTCCATAATGTGAATTGGTCCATGCTGCATGGTGTGGAAGTGGGATCTATCCCAAATTTAAAACAAAAAAGTCTGGTCCAACGAACATATTCTTCTTCATTACTTTTCTTTCCTTTTTCATTTCATTTCTCTGAAAGGATCCTTTGTAGATAAGAAACTAGCCATTGGAGAGAGAGAGAGAGAGAGAGATAAATATACAAAAAGAATATCTCCTTAATAAGAATTGGCATAGGAAAGATAGTTGAGCTCTGCAAGAGATCTTACACAATATACAACTGTGACGATCTCTATTGTCCCCTTGAGAGCCCACACCGAAATGCTGCTCCTCTGTATGGACAGGGCGAGGGCTCCTGCTTGGATGAGGCTGAACAATGACATGAATGCTGTAGCGGAGTAAACCGCCGGGTACTTCCTGGTAAATTTCCTCTGCAGCAGCAGCCATAATGCGAACCCGACAACGTTCGCGAGCATTGAGACAGAACCGAGCACCCACCGGACCGTGCCATGCTGTTCGGCTTGCCTATGCCCACTGCTGTACGTTGGACTACTGGATGATGGTGTATGGGTCAGTGTTGAGCCCTTGTAGAAGGTGAGCATCATTGCTCCACTGAGGGAGATCAGTGTTCCTGAAATCTTGGCACTCCCTGACTTGCTCCTCACATCTAGTGCTTCAAACCTGTAGACAAGTCGGTGTTTTGTGTTCATAACTGGAACTAGTTCATCAAAAGTGCTTTATGCTACCTCTAAAAAATGTGTTTTATGCTCCATAGGAGTTGAGCTAATCAATTTTAGGGTCCATGCAATTTACTTTCTCTACGGGAACAAAGTTGAAGTTTTCTTTTAGGTGCTTTAGGATCTTAGTTCATTTTAAGGTGCTATTGTACTAGTTTAAATGAAATGCTACGGTAAGTATGAATAAGTTAGAAAAGTGTTAACCAGAATCAAATAAAACATACAATAGACAGTAGCACACGTTGCACCTTACTTGACCTACATGGAAAACGATTGATTTTTTTTTAAATAATACATTTTTTTATTCAAATTGCAAAAATATACCTTGATCTCAAAAAATTACAAAAATATATATCTGTCACCTTTTGAGAAGGCGAGAGGGAAATATCGCCTGTTCAAAGGGCGACAGAGCCACGTGTCGCCTCTTGAATGGGTGATTGACTACCACACCAACGTAACTTTTTCATATGATCTCGGATGGAGATGAAATTTATATGAAAATTATAAATCTCGACGAGATCTATAACTTTGGTATAATTTTTTTTCTCATTTGAATCCATTTAGATGGCCAAAAACTGGGTAGAAAGTTCAGATCTGAACTTTCTATCCTATTTTTTGTCATCTAAATGGATTCAAATGAAGAAAAAAAATTGTATGTCAAAGTTGTAGATCTCGTCGAAAGCTACAATTTTCATATAAAGTTCATCGCCCTTTGAACGGGCGACATTTCCCTATCGCCTTCTAAAAAAGCTACAGAGTTATGTTTTTGCAATTTTTTGAGATCGATGTATATTTTTGCAATTTGAATAAAAAATGTATTATTTTTTTTAAAAAAATTCGAAAACGATTAAGGAACGGACTTCGCAGAAAAAAGAGTTTGGGATTGCTGAAAGAAATTGGTGTCACCTGAAAGCGAGTGATATCAAGAAAGTAACCACTGGAAGCATATTGGAGAAAGTCGCAGCAAATGTTGCTGTCGTGTACTCCAATCCGACGAACAGCGTGTACTGAAGTAACACCGGCCTGCCGCATGCAAGTCGAAGAAACAATTAATCTAGGATTACTTATGAAATCAAACTGAGCCCAGTGTAAGTTTGTGCCATGTGTTTACCCAAGAATTCCACTCAGGAACATGTACACGAAGATTTCAGCTGTGAACTTTGGTCTTGTCTTTCTGAAAAAGCAGTGATCAGCAACAGTGAAATACCAGCAACTAGTATAGTAGTTGCTTTGCTATTATTATTATAAAAAAAAATCTTCGCTTTTGACACTACCTTTCCTTGAGGTAGGCAATGGGGCCAAGGAATACAGTGGCCACCATTTGCCGGAAAGTAATGAGGACCAGCCGGTTCATCCCCTTGTTCAGTGCCTGCTTGATCAGGGCGGTCATGATGGCGATCACGACGTTGGTGGCGACCATTGCCACCGTCGGCATCCACTGCTCCATGCATCCTGCCCTCCACATTTCAGGCAAACAGAGGGCGGTCGCTGAACTAACTTTGACCCGATGGCCTTGTCTGAGGAATTTGTTTCGGTTATGTCATGGTTTTATAGGGAGGTGAGGTGCTGATGGCATCTGCAAGCATGTTTCCGATTTCGTTTCGTTTTCGCAACACGTGCCGAGGAGTTAAACAAGAGTTGAGTGAGAGGACAAGCAAAGCGTTATTTTCTGGCTTCAGAATATCTGCATTCTGGAAGATTTGCATCGAGCAAATTGCGCAACCAACTGAACGGAATAGCTCTCTTTACATAGTGCAGTGGAACAATTTAAAGCTCTTCCCTTTTTTTCAGTTTTGGCAAGCAAGTATGGCTTGTGATCCTGCCTGCATCGCCCCTACTGTAGAGCATTGGATGCTGTTTTAGCACTGAAACGTTGTCAATGTGCCCGTATCTGGGCCTATTAAGAGCTTGTAGGGAAACATCTTTCCATGAGGAAGTCCTAAGATCCAATGCCCACTGTCTCTGCTTTGATGAGCAAAAGATTGCTTTAAGTCCAAATCAAATCCCAAAGTATTGATTCACTGCCCTCACAGGAGCGTGGGGTACGGTCATTGATCATCGTGCAAAGAACATTTCTTTTCTTTTCATGTTCAATGTGACCGATAGTGATGTTCTTATGTGTTGAAACATGAGCAACTTATGCCGCCGTTCTCTAAAAACTTTGGCTAAATATTGGAGAGCAAAGATCCACGGTGTTGCATGGTTAGACTTAGACATAACTGTGGAAATTAGGGGAATATATCATGCTGCGCGAGCAAAAACGCATATGACAACACCAATACTAATGATTCTAAAAAAAACACACCAATACTACGAGTACTACAATACCCCACTTAGTTTTTTCCATGTAGGAGTAGGGAACTAAGGAGGAAACTATGTCCTGTTTTACAGCCCAAGCATTGTGTAGTTTGGTCCTCATGATTTGACTTGCTTCTCCTTGTCCTCTTCCTCTTCTTTGGCAGATGCTACCAAGGCATCCCTGTTCTTTCCCCACAGCAGAATGTAGAGGCCCAGAATCATCAGTATGGATCCCAGAACACTGCAAGGATAAAACAAAACGCAAAAGTGGTGCCATTTGGACCAGCCATTGCAGCTCTATCACTCCAAATACTCACTCATGACTTGACTGTGATGTATACATGTATCATTTCACCATTAATGTATGCCATTTTTTATATGACATGAAGAAAATTCTGACAATCAGCAGCTATTACTGAAATATTATGCATTTTTCATGAAGACGAATGAAGGAAGAAACATTAGACTGCATGTCTTGATTTAATAATTGAGGTAAAGATTACCTTCCAAGGTAGAGGTTCTCATGGAGAAAGAAGAAATCAATCATGGCAACCATGATCTGGATGACAGGAATGAAGGCTGAAGTGAACACTGGCCCTCTCTTCTTGACGCACCATGTCATCAGTACGTAGCCCACTCCAGACCCCAAAATTCCCTGGAACATATAATTGATTCAATCAATTCTGTGCTGACTTCTCTTTGTTTTTTGTTGATGAAGTGCTACAGGTGTAGAGAAAGATTTGTAGGATTCTTCCTGCTTATGCCAAAAATGTTGGGCTTACTCCCGTGTTTAACAAGTTTGGACTGGTTCTTTACCGAATTAGTGTTTATCTGAAAAGCTAATTTGCAATTTATCAAAGTACTTTTATTCCCATGCCTATCAGAGCTTCACTAAATAGGGAAAATAACTTTGATTAACAGGAAGAAAAGCAATGTAAATATAGCAAGAGACAGTGACATGGAAAATAAGGCTGTCTTACTGTATATAGTACTGTAACAATATCCACTGTCCTTGTCAGAGCCCACACTGATGCTCGCCTTTGTATCGCAGCAGTCAGGCCCCCGCCTTGCAGGGAACTGATGAGGAACATGTATGCAGTACTGGAGTAGAGTGCCGGGTACTTCTTGGTGAGCTTGGACTGCAGGAGAAGCCAAAACGAGAAGCATAGGCAGTTTGCCAGTAATGCTACAGTGCCCAGTGTCCAGCTCGTCTTGCCAGATTCTGCTGTTGCTGCATGGTGATCTGAGCTCGCTGAAGGCACAGCTTGGTGTGTCAACGCCACACCCTTGTAGAGGGTAAGGAGCATGACACCGGCGAACGACATGAGTGTTCCGATGATCTTTGCAGCTCCTGCCTTGCTCTTCATATCCAGGGACTCCACCCTGATTGCAGGAATAGTGTTCCAAGGTTTCAGACATGGGAAAAGCAAAGTAGTGAAGTGCATAGAAATAGCAAGGTTGAAAACTGGAACACCTTAGCAAGACAGCAATGAGGAAAGTGAGCACAGGAGACATGTTGGTGAAAGTTATGGCAAATGTTGCGGTCGTGTACTGCAACCCGTAGAAGAATGTGTATTGAGAGAGCGCAGCGCTAATTGGGGGAAAACAAGCAGAATCATTTTTAACAAAAGATTAGCCAAGCCATACTAATAGGAGCAATGATTGTGATGGTATGCTTGTAACTGTACCCAAACGCTGCACTGAAGAAGAGGTACACAAGGATCTCCAGTGTGAGCTTAGGCCTTGTGCCCCTGAAAAAAAGCGGCAAAACCAACAGTAGCGTCACATTATAGACTAAGTTGTGATCACTTTCTGAGAGTAGTTAGATTTATGTACCGTTCTTTAAAAAGGGCAATCGGAGCAAGGAAGACCGTGGCCACCAGTTGTCGCAGCGTGATGAGTACGAGACGGTCGAGCCCCTCCTCGAGCGCCTTCTTGATCAAGGCTGTTGTCACGGCAGAGATGAGGTCAAAGAGCAGCATTGCGATCACCGGTCTCCACTCGTCCATGCGCGCCACCCTCCACATTGCGCTGTTTCAGATGCCAAATCTTTCACCTTAATTGCCACAACAATGCTCTTGTCATGGACTATTTATAGTCCTTTTAACAGTCATCCTTCTGAAGAAGAGGCGTCACAGAGTGCACGCAATGACCCTTCTACCCAGAAAAAGCTGCTACTGATAACACACATATTCAACTGGAAAAAGCATTTTACAGGACACTGAGAATCAAACTGGCATGCAAATGCGAAAGTATAAGAATCCTGCAACAGTCCATTCTGACATGATTTTTTTTTCTTCTTCGGTGCCATGAAAAGTTACCGAGATGCCGTATACAATAGCCGAGATATTGTGACCGGTGCAAATGTTTCCTTTGCCACCAAGCTGACGGTGGAGATGGAGGGTAACGGAGAAAGATCAAGAAACCGAAAAGTAGGGAACACAAGCATTCAGTGCTACTGAACGTTAACGAAGCTGATGGAAGCATCAATAGAAAAGAGCCCACTGTTTTCACAGTGTGGTGAGTGTGGGCAAGTCTCGTTTGGCCTGCAAACCTGACTCCATTCATATCATGGTGATGACTTGGTGAGCATGCAGTACTGTTCAGTAGTGCAAAAAGGCGGCACTATCCAATCCAAATGAAAATAGGATGGGGAGGTGAGGTTGTGTAGTGCTCACTCGTATGAAAGCTCTCTGCCTCATCCACCACCTTTGAAGATCACTTTGATTGCCTGTATATACTCCCGTCACCTCTCTAGCTAGTTGCATTGTAAGTGCATCAGTATCAGTATCATTGGCTAGCTAGTGCTTGTGAGGATGGCATTGGCACATACCAATATATCGCATGAAAGACTTCAAATGCTTCGATATGTATGATCCGATATCATATCGCGTCGCACTTAAAGATGAAACCGAGAGACGAACAGCTCCCAATTGCGAAAGGGGGATGATGAAAGCAGTTGTCCCGATGCGGCATTCCATGGTGGTACTGCACTTGGCTGCAACTGCATTTGTTCATGATCAGCAAGTGGCCAGCCAGATCCCGGATGCATCAGGGAAAAATCTTCATCGCCGACAACTGCTAGTAGATCTAGATCGGTGTTGTGACACAAAATTCTTTGAAATTTCGGCTACGCTGACAGGTAGCACATTGTGTAGTGAGCACCTGCGCAATTATCACTTTTAGCAGTCCTAGAGATAACTCAATATCTTAATTTACTATATCTTTTGGTTTTATCGAAATAGGTTGTTAGTCCAAATCTACTATAACTCGGACTCTTTTGGCTATATAAGCTATGCCCCTGTACATGTAAACATGAAACAATTATAGTTGATTGATTGTCTCAAGGGTTTTTTCACGTTAAACCTCTAGTGATTTTGCCGTGCTAACGCTAACAAGCACTAACAAGGTAATCCATTTGTTTCCATCGCAAGACCGGATTCAGACGTATGCATGCATGGTTGAAGTAACACGCATGTACAGGTCAAGGCACATATATACTAGCCAGCACTAGTCAGTAATTAGGATGACGGTAATGGAAGTACAAAGCAAAGGACTGTGTGCCTTAAATCGATCAATGCTTTGCAGGTTGTAGCCTCACCCACATTCTGTAGCCGTCTTCTTTGGCTGCTTTCAGTGACAGTTAAATGTAACAGTAAGGTGGTGTTCCAATCACAAGAGTTTGCAGAGAGCAAAGCAAATCGCGTGGAATGGAAGTAGAGAACAAAGACAGAAAAGGAAAAGGAAGGCACTGCCTTTTGGTATGGCCTATGGTTCGGCAGAGCGCTGACTCTCCATACCGATAAAATTAAAGCTGTCCTTTAGTTTGCCACAAAAGTTTTGTCTTTTACATCTGTTAGAAGGAAACTAACAACTAAAACTATTTTTTTTATATTAATTCTAGAAATTAATAAAATAATGATAAAACTGATAAAATCAATACTGAATAATTAATTTAAAACTATGAAAGAAAACTAGAGTAAACATGCAAACTAGAAAACAATTGTAAATAAATAATAATTAGTAGATCGAAATCCATACTCACTAATTGCCATCAAAGAATACGTACAATGATCCATTTACACCAAGATGCAACCGTGAAAAAATCTCTCAATTTTTCTTCAATTTTTTTTCCTCTCCTCTCGTCTTTCTCTCCACTGTTCTCTCTTGTGACGTGCGCCTCGGAGCTGCTGCTCTCCTCTTCTGGACGCTGCGCTGCGCTGCGTATGCTCCTCCACCGGCGCCGAGGCTGCTCTGATTTCTTGCGCATAGGTTGAGTGTCTATAAAAAACATCATGCCACCTGGTACGACTGGGGATTGAGGTTAGGTTGTTTTACTCATGTGAGGAGCGTTCACCAGTTCCACCGACGTCACCCTTAGCTTAGATAGAGTTATTCAGTCGGCTAATACACGGTGAACTGCTTTAGGAACTCATACCATACTAGTCAAAGGCTTAGCTTAATAGCCGAATTAGCCGAGGCGTACTCTTCTGCTATCAATGAAACCGAAAGAAAAAACCAGTGCCCTTTCGTATAGATCGAGACGCAGTACTTGTTCTTGACTTCTTCCGTACTAGGAAGAAAGGCATTCTTGAATGCTAAAACCCTGGTGTCTCCTAACGCTACGTTTTCTAAGCAACCTGAGTGTTCTCTGAACTAGGTGAACAATCCAGGGCGATAGCCTTAATAGCCTTTACTGATGATATGAAGTCTCTGGCAGGTACTACTTGAGATTGTAGTCTAGTTTTACCCATACTTTATCCATCGTCTCCAGGGTCGGAAAAGCTATAACCAAGTAGTACCGGGAACAGATCTTGATGTAGAAAGGAGTTCTCAGCCTGGTGGTTTCTGATCGAGATTCCTAATCAATAGGGTGAAGAGCTCTTCACATGATCTGGTGACGACGATCGAGACGTGCTCCTGTTTCCTGCACGCCCTTTTCTTCGGTTCTTGCGCCTAGACTGGGCTCCTTTTCTTTTCTAGCGCCGCCGGCTGTTCTTTTTTCCCTCTACGGCGCATATAACCTACTGTAGCCACATCGCTATTTACTAGGACTTAACCCTAACATTTTATCTCTAATTAACCATGGACCCAATACATATACACAGCCTAAAACTCATATATGTACACGCATACGGTCCATCTGTCGCTCTTGTGTGACTCGCTCGTCTGCACGACCCGCTGGCCGCTATACTGCATCACCCGTTTACATAGACCTCTATATGCTTCCATCTCGATGCACTCGCATCTCTTGTGTGCTACGTCTGCATATGCGACCCTTGCATGCTGCGTCTATACCTGCGAGCTTGTGTGCTGCTCTCGGGCTAGCGGATTCTCCCCGAACTACTGTGTTTGTGCGTCTCGCATTCCCGCGCTGCACCTCCCATTGCAAATAAACCAAACCCAACACAATACAATACATTGTTCTTCCACAAATACATTATTCATCACAATAAATGTTATAATTCATCATAAATATTATCTGTCACAAATATTATTGTCAAATTAATCGTCGCATATAAATATCACAAATAGAATCAACAATTTGCATTGTCACCGGTGGCCATTGTGTGTGTGGGTGTGGGTGGGGGTGGGGATGCTCTTATCAAAGCATCTTACAAAAGAAACCTTTAACAGATAGTACAGTGCCCGTCTTCCGGTTTCCTTTTCACAGCACGTAATATATGGTCTTTTCCTTTTCTAGAACGTTTGTTTCCTTTTCCTTAATTCCAGGATATTTGTTTCCTTTTCCTTGAGATGATCTTTGGAGGTGGGGGAGATCTGTTGTGGGCCACAGGGATGAGTTAGACACATTAAACAATGGCCATCGGATGTGGGTGAGTAAAGCTGAGGAAAGATCTGAGAGGTTAATTTTGATGGAGGCAAGTTTTTGGGGGACGTTTCGCTGGGTGCATGAAGGTTAGGCCATCTCTAGTGGGGTGCATTATTTAGGGTGAACATAGAAAAGAATGCTTAGGTGCATTATAAAGGAGTATAGATATTGTCGACGATCGGGACCGTCGACCGCAGAGAAAGAGGGGGAAGGATCGCATGGAGGGCAAGGCCCAGAGCTTCGTTCGTCCGGGAGGCACCCTCGGCGGGCGCACTAAACAGGGGAACCTGTGCAACCAAACAGGAGATGCAAGGTTTATACTGGTTCGGGCCGAACCCCTACTCCAGTTCGTGTGGTGGCGTTGTATTCTCTTCAGTACAGGTGACTGCACAAAGTTTACAAGCGAGGGTGCTAATGGCTTAGCAAGATGAGTTCGATTGCGATCTGCCCCTCCTACGGGGGTTCCTGCCTCCTTTTATACGGAAGGAAGGGGCAGGTTACATCGAGAATTGGGAGAGGACGAGATAACCTACACTAGGAGCTTCGGTCCTTTGTTCTGCTGACTGGTCACCGCCCGTCTTGCCCATGCTGGGTCGGTAGCCTAGTTGGCCAGGGCGATTAGGTATTTTCCCGGGAAACAGCGTACCTGCCCTCTGCGAACCTTACGAGTGTTGACGTTGCTGCGCATGACGTGGGTGTTGCCTCGGGAGAGAGCGTGTCTTCGTACTGTATGTGACCGGCTGATGGGACTGGGAGCATGACTTCGGCAGTCATTAAACCTTCTAAGGAAGGAGCCACCTGCCCTTGTATAGTCACTTCGATTGACCCCATTCGTGGGGTACGTGGCTGTTGGTTGGTGGAGGCTTCGACACGCGGCCCTTGGCAGGGGTTGTCTTGGATTGGTCGGAGTCGGGGGACCCCGTCCCGCTGCGGAGGTCGGGAGCCCAGCTCGGTCGGGTCGGGGACCCGTCCGCTGCGGAGGTCGGGAGCCCGGCTCGATCGGGTCGGGGACCCGTCCCCGCCATGGAGGTCGGGAGCCCGCCCTTGGTCGAGGAAGAGCTCGGAGGGTCCCGGTAGCCTCTTGAGACCTTTGATCGGATCCGTGGTAACGATCTGCTCGGCGCCGGCCGTAGGCCGAGGCGTCTGCTGGGCTTAGGAGCATCCCAGTGCGGAGGAAGCGGCCACATGTCGGGGCCGCGCCGGTGTCCGATCCCGACAACCAGCCCCCGAGGCTCAAGCGGTGCGAGACTCTAGGCGCTCTTGAGTCTGGAGTCTTGTTTGAAGAGGGATTCCCCCATCGGGACACATACTTGGACTTCGCCCTTTTGTTTTCCCGGACGGGCCCAGGAAGCCCAGGGGCCTCGCGGATGGGGAAGTTGAAGGAATGGAGTCGGTAGGATGCGTGGAGGGACGCGCCCGTACGGGGGTTTTGAAAGGCCCTCGACGTTTTTGCCCGGCCCAGCTCTGAGCGCCTTTTGAGGTGATGGTGATGTCGGTAGATGAGGCGTCTTTTAAAATCAGGGGGGTCTCATCCTTTAGGATTTCACTTCCCGTTTCTCGTGCTCTTGCCTTCTTCCTCCTCGTCCCTCTGCGTTAACGTCTTCTAGCCCTTGATTGCGACCCCGCTCTCTCCCTCCCTCTTGACCTTGATTCTATGGCGAAGTTTGAGAGGAGCACGCTCACCGCAGAACGAATGAGGGAGATGGAGTCTTTGGGGCTTCTGGACCCGTTCTCCTGGCGGCTTCCTTCCGGGGAGAAAGTGCCGCGACCTCGGGACGATGAGATCGTGAGCACGGAGCAGTACATGCTCTTTGGGCTGCGGACCGGAAGCGACTTCTTGGTCTGCGTCCTTGCGCGATCTTGAGATCGAGCTCGTGAACTTGGTGCGAACTCCTCCTTCTCCTTCTGTTTCGCACATCTTTGCGAGGGGTTCTTGGGCAGGCTCCCTACCCCTCGCTTTTCTTATTTTTACTCCTTGTCCCGCACCGCGAAACCCGTCGTCGGGTGCCTCTATTTCATTTGCGGCGGGACTCCTTGCACCTTTCTCCAAATCCCGACCCGGGACTCGCTCGGGCCGTGGGCGGAGAAGTGGTTTTATTTAAAGAAGGGCGAGGAAGGCGGGCTTGCTTATAATGGCGTCGCGGTCGAAGGGAAGCGGGAGACCCCTGAGCCTGAGGACTCGGTGGACGACCAGGAAGTGGCCGCCTTCATCCACACATGCGCCACGCTGGGAAGGCGAGCGAGTCGTTCGACTACCTGCGGAATCGGTGCTCCTCTACGGAGGAGGTTGCACCTTTCTTTGAAATCACCGGAGGTACGACGCCACCGGGAAAGTCACGAGGTAAGTGTCGTCGATCTCGGATCCTTCGGACCTTGGTCGGGGCTTTCTTATCTCGACGTTTTATTCACGATCTCGCAAAGACCGAGGTCGGCATGGGTCGCCGAGGATCACGGGAGATCTTGGAAGGCCGCCAACTCCTTCGACCTCGGCGGCAACGTCCCCAAGAACATCTTGGGGCGCAGCAGCGAGGTAAAAGCCTTTCACCTTGGTCCTTACTTCGGGCGCTTGGACTCGGATGCTTATTGTGGCGAGCTCGTGTAGGCAACCAAAGAGCTCTGGGGTACGGCCAAGCAGTTGCTACCGTTTCCTGGCCTGACCAAAGGCAAGAGGGGGGGCAAGAAGCTGGCCTTCGACGCCCCAAAGCAAATCGCCGAGAAGCCCCACGTCGAGTGGGACGACCGTGTCGTGGTGAGTTTAGACCCCCCGAGCTCGGGGGTGCCCGGGCTCGAGCTTGACGCCGCCGGGCCCTTTTCTTTCTTTTTCTTCTTTTTTGGTTCACCCACTAACCCTCGCTTTTGCCAGCAACAAGAGGCGGCTTCGGCCGCGAGCCCCTGCACGCAATGAGCAACGAGTTCGACAACGAGCTTAGGGGAAGCCCTCCCGCCACGCCGAGGAGCGGTTCGCCCTGTCTGACCTCCGTACACTTTTCGTCATCCACCCCATCGCGGCGTTCGGCGTCAGAAGTACCGACCTTTCACGTGGTCGAGGCAAGGCGGGAGGAGGATTATGAGGGCGATTACGCCTCGTGGCGTGACCCGGGACGCGGCAGATCTTCGCTTGCTGCGTCCTCCGAGGAGGACGGCTACCGAGGAGGGTTGGTTGATAGCGCCCGACCAAGGAGGGCGTCGTGATCGAAGTCTTCTTTGCCAGAGCACCGTGGCCGAAGGGGCCGCGATCGAGGTGGCGTCGTCGTTGCGCCCGGTGGCGTCCGGCGAGTCCTTGGGAAGCGGAGAGCCGAATCGCGCCAGCCGTGCAGTAAAGAAAGCGAGGTTGCAGCGTCCGCTTCGCGCGTAAGTTCCCCTGTTTCTTAACTTCATGGTGGTGGGGCCGACCGAGCATCTTTTGATAATTTGCCACATGCAGCTCATATGCCGGGGCGGTCGTGGCTCCGGTCCACCGCCTGACCCCGATGCCTCCGTCCGGCGCGGTTGTTGAGCCGTGATCGAGGCGGCGTTGTCGCCTTGCCGGGTGGGGCCGTCCACCTTTGGCGAGCCGAGGATCCTTCCCAGCAATCGAGGGCGGCCAGGGGGTCGTCGAGCCACTTGCCGGCCCAGAAGGTCCGGCCGCCATTGCCGTGGCCGGAGCGGATCCCCGGTCCCGAGTGCGCCGTTGTCATAGCGGCGCGGAGGTCGCCGGACGCAAGCTGCGCGCATCTTGCCCGAGATTCTGATGGTGTCGTCGACTTGTCTTTGTTGGAAGACCGGCTAGTGGAGGTAAGATCGATCGTGGCGCCAGCTCCTTCTTGCCTCCCTTTTCTTAGTGGTCATGGCGGGTTTTCTCTTTGCCTTCGCAGGGTCTGCGGCTAGTTTCGGGGTACAACATCGTGCCTTGAACATGTGCTCGCTTCAGGCCCTTATGCGGTGCCCTCGCACCAATCGAGAGGACATCGCCGAGCTAAAGCCGCCGTGTCGCGCGGTCAAGAGGAAATCGCGCTGAGGAGGCCCAGGCCCTCGAGCTCGCGCGGCCGCCGTCGGTGGCCGGGGCGTGTGGCCTAGGAGATATACACCATAGCGCTCTCCGAAGCCATCAAGGGGGAGCGGAGGAGGGCGGAGGAGACCCTTGCACGGGTCCGTCGAGAGGTGCGGGGCGTCTTTGGCGAGGACCGCCGAGCCGCGTCGGCGGAGATCCAGCGCCTCAAGCTCGAGATCTCGGCCTTCGCTTCTAAGCGAAATCGCCGCAGCGGGGGGCCCTCCTCCGAGCTCGAGGCCAAGCGGCCGATCTCGAGAAGGCGGTCGCGGGGTTGGAGACGAGGCCACGGAGGCGAAACCAAGGTGGTGAGGTCGAGGCCGTGAATGCTAGTCTTGGAGAGAGGTGGCGCGGTGGCTCGGTGGGAAAGACGCCAGCCAGCTCAAGGCGGCTGCAGCCGGATTGACAAGGCGAATCCGAGGTCCTCGCATTGCGTGGAGGGTTCAGACCTTGAGCGGAAAAAACTCACCGAGACATGTCTCTGTAAACTTTAGAGTTAGCGGATGGGTCGGGGTGAGAGATTCCCCTTGTAAAGATAAAACAACTTTATGCTAAGCTTTATAGAGTTGTGTTTTTGGAGAACTTAGCTTATTTGTCGATCTTCTGCGCCACTGCGTACTTTGTGCGGGCTATTTCTTGGAAGGGTTGAACAATCTCGGATCGTGGCGCGTGGCGAGCACGTTCTGCGGACCATCGCGAGGCCTACCGCCTTTGCCGAATTACCGGTTTAGGCCGACAGAGTGGTATCGATGCCTGATGTTGATTCAACCGAGGCCTCACCCGAAATCACTCGGGCCCAGGCACGACTCGGGTTGACATGTCCCGATAATTTGGCTGCGGGGAATAAGTTGGCTTATTGCGGCAAAGCGACTTATTGCGACCGAGATCATCCCTGGTGGTAATCTTAGGGGTCGCGGCCTCCGGGTCTGGAAATGTCATCGGGCCCGGGGCGCTTCTTGAGGGCGTCCACCGGTCGGTAACACAGGGGAATAGCCGACTTACTCCGATAAGGATCGTTTTATTGCGGCCTCCGAGCCCGGGAACGCGTCGGGCTCGGGACACTAGCATCCCTGAGACGAACCCGGAGAACGTGGTCCCCACCGAGGCCTCGCTGGCGATTACATGTGTTTGGGCACAACTTGACCGGTCGATGCAGGATGGCTCGAGCTAGACAGATTTTTGGCCTTAGGTGCGACTCGCGAGCTCGGGAATGCATCGAGCTCGGCAAGACCCCTCGAGGGCGGTTTAGAGATTCGAACACAGCCACCGCCCCGAGGGAAAGGTCGGCTTAGAACGAGCGAGTCATCGGTGGTGAATCCCAAGCTGCGACCTCGAGCCGGGAAAAGTCATCGGGCTCGGGCGCCCCGAGAACGTTCAATGGTTGGCGGACGGGGATGGCGGCTTACCTCGATAACGATCGCCTTACGCGGCCCCGATCTGGGAATGCCCGGGCCGGGTTGTTCATCCCGAGGCGAACCTAGAGAGCGTGACCCGAGCGCCGCAAGAAAGAACACGCATGGGCGCCTCGAGGCCGAGCCGCCGCGTGGCCTTATGGTTGCCCTTATAGCCACGCCGCGAAGTCGGGCCGCCCGAGGCGTTCTAAGAAGAAATTACTTTGGTTAAAAAGGAGCGGACGAGGCGCGCATCCAGGGCCTTTGAGATGGCGCGACCTTCGACTGAAGGAATCTGCAACTTAGGGTCGTGACGGAACACCAACCCTTCTACAAATCGAAAGAGATTAGCACGGAAATCGGAAGGAAACTCTATTATGGCCATGAACCCGGGCCGGACCAGGGGATGGCAGCACGAGGGCCTCGGGCAAGCCCCGAGGCGCCAGAATTCAGAATATAGGAATGAACACAGCAACAAAGAAGGAGGCACCTTAACACAATGAAGGGTGAAAGAGGAGCGCTAGACGTAGAACTTCCGGAGCTGGCCCACGTTCCACGAGCTCGCGAGCTCCCTGCCCTCGGGGACCGCCAGGCGGTAAGCCCTCGCGCGGCTTGTTGAGACGACTCTGAAGGGGCCCTCCCACAGCGGGGACAGCTTGTTTGTGTGGGAGCGATCTTGGATCCGTCGTAGGACCAGGTCTCCGACGCGGAAGCCCATGGGTCGGACGACTTGGGCAGCATGACTGCGGAGATCTTGCAGGTAGCGCGCCGAGCGCAGAAGCGCGCGGCACCTCACTTCTTCCGCCAAGGCAAGGTCGAGGGACCGCTCCTGCTCGAGGTCGACGTGGTCGACCGAGCTCGTCCTAGTGGAATGGAGCGCGACCTCGGGCGGCAGGACAGCCTCGGCCCCGAAGACGAGCTAGAAAGGGCTTGCCCCCGTTGCTCGGCTGGTCGAGGTGCGGACAGACCAAAGGACTGCGGGGAGCTCATCCACCCATGCCCGGCCGCGGCGACCGAGCTCGTCAAGACTCGCTTCTTGATCCCTTGGGTGAGCTGCCCATTGGCGCTTCGGCCGCCCGTTGCTCGGGGTGGCTTATCGAGGCATAGCGGACCTTGTTCCCATATCCGCTGGCCGAACTCTTGGAACGGCTCATTTGGTGAGCTGCGTTCGTTGTCGGTGATGATCCTGCAAGGGTCTCCGTACCTCGTGACACGAAGGAACGGAAGAACTTTACCGCAGCCTTGGCGGTGATAGCGAAGACTGGTTCTGCTTTGATCCATTTTGAAAAGGTGTCGATCGCCACGAGCAGAACTTCTTCCCCGACCGAGCCTCGGGAAGGGACCGAGAATGTCGAGGCCCCACGTCGAGAATGGCGAGCGAGGGAATGGTGCGCAGGCGAGGCGGTTGCCTCACCTTTCGGGCGTGAAATTGACAGACCGGCAAGAACGACGATGCCACAGGCGTCTTGGCGTCGTTGGCGGTAAAACCCATCCTGAAGGCCTTCCCGACCATAGTCCTGAAAGAGGAGTGAGCGCCGCACAGGCCGGAGTGTATGTCGTTGAGCAGGTATTTATCTTCTTCTGGAGTGATGCATTTAGAGAGAACGCCCAAAGCCCCCTGACGGTGGAGCTGCCCGCCGATGAGCCTGTACGAGCCCGCACGCCGCCGGAGCCTGCTCCTTTCAGCAGGAGTGGCGGGGAGCTCCCCTTGGTCGAGGAACTTGATGAATGGATCCATCCACGTCGGAACGTTTTCGAGGAAGGCCACCGAGTCTTCCTGGTCGGCGACGGACGGTGTAGCCAAGGTTTCAAGGATGACGTCCGGCGGGAGCTCGTCGCCGGATGATCCAAGCCTGGACATGAGATCGGCGGTGGAATTGTCTTTCCTTGGTACGTGCTGGATCCTCAGGTTCCGGAACCATCTCTCCATCTTGCGTACCTCGGCGAGGTATTTGGCCATCAGAGGCTCCGAACACTGGTAGACTTTGTTATACTAATTGACGACGAGCTGGGAGTCTCTTTTCACGATTAGGCGGCGGATGCCCAAGGACTTGCAAGCTCGGAGGCTGGCCAAGAGGGCCTCGTATTCCGCCGCGTTATTGGTAGCGGGGAAGCCGAAGCGGACCACATATCGTAAGTGGTCACCTTGAGGGGTGATGAGGAGAATGCCAGCCCCTGAGCGCTGAAAGGATCTTGATCCGTCGAAGAATATGGTCCATGGGTCCTCGGCTTCGACCTCGGGCTCAGGGGTAGGCCCCGCCGTCTGCTCGGCGACGAAGTCTGCCAGCGCCTGTGACTTGATGGCGGTGCGGGCCGTGAAGCGGAGGTCGAACTCGGCCAGCTCCATGGCCCATTTGGCGACGCGACCTCCGCCCGGGGTTTCGAGATTTCCCGGCGGGAGGCCGCCGGGATGACCACCGCATGTGCTTGGAAGTAGTGTCGAGACTTCGCGAGGCCATGAAGAGTGCGTAGAGGAGTTTACGGACTGGGATAGCGCTCCTTCGGCCCGTGGAGTACCGCTAACATAGTAGATCGGTCTTGCCGCCGCCCGTTCGGCTACGAGGATCGCACGACGGGCCGGGTCGCGGCGCGAGGTAAAGTAGCGACACCTCTCCTGTTGTGGAGTTGTCGCAGGGAGGATCAGAGAGTACGCCTTGAGCTCGTCGAAATACCGCTGGCTTCGGGGTCCACGAAACCCTTATGATGCGCAGATCTTAAAGAAAAGCGGCCGCGCTCGTCGAGCCGGGAAATGAAGCGGCTGAGGGCGATGATGCGACCGGTGAGGCTCTGCACTTGTTTTACTGAGGTTGGAGCGGTCATCTGCTCGATCACCTCGATCTTCTCTGGGTTTGGGCCTACGCCCGACCCCCCGATCATGTAGCCGAGTACTTTTAGGAGGTCGTGCGAAGACGCATTTTTCGGGGTTGAGCTTGATGCCGAACCTGTTCAGATTGGCGAAGGTCTCGGCCAGGTCGTTGACGTGGTTAGCCTTAGAGGGGCTCTTGACGATGATGTCGTCGACGTATACCTCGAGGTTCCGGCCGATCTGCGGGTCGAAGGCTTTGGCCATTAACCATTGGGCGTGGCACCGCATTCGGAGGCCGAGCGACATGGTCGTGTAGCAGAATGTTCCAAACGGCGTGATGAAGGTGGTCTTGTCTTCGTCTTCCGCGGCGAGCTTGATCTGGTGGTACCCGGAGTAAGCGTCGAGAAAACTTAACATCTCGGCGTTGGCGGTGGAGTCCACAATCTGGTCTATGCGGGGGAGCGGGAAGTTATCTTTGGGGCATGCAGCGTTCAAGCCCGTGTGGTCGACACACATTCGCCACTTCCCGCCCTTCTTCTGTACGATCACAGGGTTGGCCAGCCATTCGGAGTAGTTGACCTCGCGAATGAAGCCGGCCTTAAGGAGCTTGTCGAGGTGCTCCCTGATTATTGCCGCCTTCTCAGGAGAGAAGTGCCGGAGCTTCTGGCGCAAGGTTCTGCAGCCAGGCTTTGTTTGCATTTTGTGCTCAATCACCTCCCGTGGGACCCCGGGCATGTCCGCCGGTTCCCATGCGAAAATGGTTTTGTTATCTCGGAGGAAGGTGACGAGCTCGTCTTCCTATTTGGGATCGGTGGGCGTAAATCTGACGCATTTGCCGTGCCCCCTCCTCAAGCCGCACGGCCTTGGTCGGGCCGTTTGGTGGATAGCCGAGATCTTCCGACAGGCGTCCTTTAGGGTGATCTCGGGGCGGTGGGGCGATATGCCGCCAGCGTCGGGGCCTTTCTTCGCAATCGTGTCTTGCCTTAAGGTCGCGCGGACCGTTATGACGCCCCCGGGCCCTGGGAGCTTCATACACCGATGCCCGTAGTGATTCGCAGCCATGAACTTGACCAGGGCGGGGCGCCCGAGGATGGCGTTGTAGGGGAGATCGCCGTCCACGACCTCGAAGGTGATCAGCTCGGTGCGGAAGTTTACGGAGTCGCCGAAGGTGACGGGGAGGACCACTTGCCCCAGGGGGGTGGTCGAGCTCCGACGACGATGCCAAGAAGGGATCGCTATGTTCTTGATTTTCGACCGGGGTATTTGCATCCGGTCCAAGGCGCTCGCTAGGAGTAAGTTGAGGGAACTGCCCCCGTCGACCATGACCCGGCCAACGACGGCGTTGCTTTGGTCGCGGCGACGACGAGCGATTTGAAATCCGGGACATCCGGGCGTCGTCTGGGAAAGGTGATGGGGATGGCGCCCATCTGCGAGGTTGGTCGGCGGGCTTCGGCGGTGGCTTGATAGACGGCGCGCGCGGCGTCCTTCAGCTCGCGCCGAGATCGGTATGCAGAGGAACCACCGAAGATCATGTCCACACGGCGGTCGCCCTGTTGGAATTCCAGGTCAGGGCCCGCTTGGGCCTGGCCAGCGTTGATTCCTCCTGGCCGCTCATCGCCTTTTTGTAGCGAGGGCATTTCCCCAGTCCCTTTATAAAAGGCGTCCAACGAGCGACCATGTCCTGCGACCCGCGGTCATGGCCGTGGATCTTGTGGAGCAGGCAAAACTTGTTAGCGTCGGCCGGGTTGTTCCTCGTTGCCCCAAGCTCGGACGTTCGCGTGGAGGTCCCGATCTTGCCCGGTTGGGGTCGGTGCGGCCGCGCTGCGATCGCGGTTGGTTCACTGAGGTCGGGGGGCGGCGGTCGGCCGGCGCGTCCCGCCCCTTCATGTTTGTCGTCGACCGTGGCGACTAGGCGGAGCTGGCCGCCCTCGGCGAGAGTCTTTTCCCGCCTTTGTCGCGTGGGCCCGGGTCTCCTTCCTTAGCGTCGGATGGCCTCGTTTCGCCGAAGGCGAGGCCGAGCTTGCCCCGGTCATAGTCATGCTTCCGGTGAACGACATCGTCGCGTCCGCGTCGCGCTTCGATCATGCGGAATAGTTTGTCGACGGTGAGTCTTGTGGCAATCTCGAGATCCTCCGTAAGGCGTCTGTCTCGGACGCCAAACTTGAAGGCCTTGATGACGGTTTCGTCAAATCGAAACATTGGGGATTGAGTTTGGCGCGGTGAGCCGGTGCACGAAGTCCGCAGATGTTCCCCTTTCACTGGATAACACGGTCCGAGTCCTCTCCGCCTGAGCCGTTCGTAGCAACTCGAAGTTGGAGTGGAGAGCGCTCCTCGGTGGCGCCACGACCGGAAGGTGCCGGACGCCTGGTTGAAGAGCCAAGTGCGGCGGCGCCATCCAGAACGGTGGGGAGGTAGTTGGCCATAACGGCCTCGTCCCCTTCGGCCGCCAGGATGGCGGTGGAGTAGATGGAGAGGAATTCCGCGGGATTCTTGGTCCCGTCGAACCGCTCCATCATCGCCGGCCTAAACCGGGCGGCCAGTGCACCCGACGGAGATCGCACGAATCTGGCAGGCGGCCGTGGGCGGAAGGTCATCGCGCCATCGCTAGCGTCGGAGTCGTCACCAGCCGATAGGGAGAACTCGAGCCGGCGGCGCACCCCGCGTCGACCGTGATGGTCGACGGGAGCGCCGTTGTGGTGGTGTCACAAGTGGTTACGGGTCTTCTGTCGCCCGAGATGGACGTCCGGAGAGGGACTTCTGTAAGTACCGTTGTCCGGGCGAGCGTCGTTATTACGCCGCTGGCGACGGGCGAGCCCACGCGCCGCCCCTTCCTGTCGGGGAGGCGGTGAAGATGGCGTTGGGGTGCGAGCCCGAGGGTGGCGATCCCACCGGTGAAGCGGCCGGTGATCACGTGACAGGGGGCCGCTGGCCGTCACGGGGCGAGACTCGGAGCCCAGAGAGCTTGCTTGCCGCCGGGGTGTGACGCCGTCGGTCGCCTTGTTGAGCTCTTCGGCCAGGGACCGTCGGAAGAGGGCCGAGCCGGCCCGAGCGGGGTCAGCCATGACCCGGGCGATGGCCCGCAGGCGCTCTTGGGCAGGTTCGTGCGGACGGGGAGGGCCGAACCGGCCGGACTGGGAGCGGGTCGTACCACGCCCCTCTCGCCGAATGGCGGCGATGGCTTGGTCGATGGCGACCTGGGCGAGCCGATGCGCCTCCCGAGGGGTTTTCGAGCCACCGTCGTCCGCCCCAGGGGTTGCCTCACGTCCGTCGGCCGCGAAGGCATGGCGTTCGCAGGGCGGCAAGGATGGCGAGAGCATGGATGTGGAGCCTTGGCACTCGGGGACAGCGTCCGAGCCCAAGCTCGTCGTTCGCGACATGCTGGTAGCGGAGCTGGAGGTGTTGAGCTGGCCAAGATGACGAACTTTGGACGAAGAAACCGGGCCCCACGGTGGCGCCGGTATCGGCGATCGGGACCGTCGGCCGCAGAGAAAGAGGGGAAGGATCGCACGGAGGCAAGGCCCGAGCCGTTCGTCGGGAGGCACCCTCGTGGCGCACTCAGCGGGGAACACGTGCAACCAAACAGGAGACGCAAGGTTTATACTGGTTCGGGCCGAACCACTACTCCAGTTCGTGTGGTGGCGTTGTATTCTCTTCAGTACAGGTGACTGCACAAAGTTTACAAGCGAGGGTGCTAATGGCTTAGCAAGATGAGTTCGATTGCGATCTGCCCCTCCTACGGGGGTTCTTGCCTCCTTTTATACGGAAGGAAGGGGCAGGTTACATCGAGAATTGGGAGAGGACGAGATAACCTACACTAGGAGCTTGGTCCTTCGCTCACTGACCGGTCACCGCCCGTCTTGCCCATCTTTGGGTCGGTAGCCTAGTTGGCGGGCGGTTAGGTATTTCCCGAAGCGGCGTACGCCCTCTGCGAACCTTACGAGTGTTGGCGTTGCTGCGCATGGCGTGGGTGTTGCCTCGGGAGAGCGTGTCTTACGTCTTGTATGTGGCCGGTGATGGGGATCGGGAGCATGACTTGGCGATCATTAAACCTTCTAGGGAAGGAGCCACCGCCCTTGTATAGTCGCCGATTGACCCGTTCATGGGGTGCGTGGTCGTTGGTTGGTGGAGGCCGACACGCGGCCCTTGGCGGGGTTGTCTTGGATTGGTGAGTCGGGGACCCCGCCCCGCTGCAGAGGTTGGGAGCCCAGCTCGGTCGGGTCGGGGACCCGTCCCATTGCGGAGGTCGGGAGCCGGCTCGGTCGAGGTAGGGGACCCGTCCGCTGCGGTGGTCGGAGCCCGATTCGGTCGAGTCGGGGACCCGCCCCGCCCGGAGGTCGGGAGCCGGCAGGGTCCCGGTGGCCTCTTGAGACCTTTGATCGGATCCGTGGTAACGATGCGCTCGGCGCCGGGCGGTAGACCGAGACGTCTGCACTGGCTTAGGAGCGATCCCAGTGCACGGAGGAGAAACGGCCACGTGTCAAGGGGACGCGCGTCAGGCTGTCCGATCCCGACAGCAGTGCACATTATAGTCAATTACATGTAAGGCGAGCATCATGGCTCGTACGACATGCTAACTGTAACCGGCCGGATGCTACATTAATTGGATCTTTGCAGCTTAATGAATCCTTTAATTTGAAGAAGAGCTCTTCTAGTATTTTTGTGTGTGTGTTGAGACTCTACTCTTTTGACTTGGAAAGTACTGAGCAATCTTCCTTTGTAGAGCTGATGTGGAGGAAGGAAGGAAGGATGGACACGAAAATCGCGTGTACCGGGCCGGCTCGGTAATTGGAATCGGGTGGTTTACCGCATGAGTTCAAATTCAAATTCAATTTTTTTTTAAAAAAATATTCAAAAAATTTCTAAAATTAGTATTAATTCCTACGTTACCTATGGTGCAATTTTTTTTTTCTCGAAAAAATGATGTTTTGGAGATGTTTTGAAGCCATTTGAAATGTTGAAAATAAAATAAAATAAAGAAAGAGAAACGTGGTCTGTGGGCTTTCGGCTTTGCTTGAAATGCCGACAGTGCATGATGCCTCTCCGGACGCAATAATTGAGCATATGCTTTCCCCACCCGACGCCCAACCCATCTGCATCGCCGCGGCGCCACTCCGGCCGCCGAGCTTCCGTCGAACTGCCGGAGCAAGACGATTTTTCACTCGGTCGCGGCAGCCGCGAAAATCGAAGGTAGCGACGAGATTCGTGGTTTGAGGTACATTTCTCGCACGTTTAATGTCGATTTTCGTTCGGTTTAATGCGCAAACCGATCGGTAGTAGTAGACAAGTCTGCGAAGCTTTTAAATCATGTGTAACGTGCCTAAGATCTATAGATAGACCTTAAAATGGTACATAAGTTTTCGCGCGTGGGTTTGATTAGAATTCAAACCGATTTGAATTTGCCAACCGTTTGGTTTTTCGTGGTTTTGATCGGTTTTTCGCGAAAACTGCTACCGCCGGGCTAGCGAAAAATCCCTCCAAAACGAAATTTTGAACCCTGGAGGAGGGAGATGATTGGTTTCTGCAGGCATGAACTGATGATATGGACCAGATGAGGCATGCAATCGCAGAGGCAGTTCCTAATTAATTTAGCAACGAACTATTATTGGGTCGTTCTGATGCTGTAGATGGATCTTGGGGCGCCTGTACTCGGAGGAAAGGAATGGGTGGATGAGGCCTGACGGCGAGGCCGAAAGGCTTGTGATTTTTTTTGGATGATTTTAAGCGGTCGAATGCTTCGTATTACTCGTAACATCTGTACTATTCGTTTTTTTTCGATCGAAATACATGGTAGAGCTCGTACCCTTCCATTCAAAAAAAAGAAAGAAAGGTAGATGCAGACGTTCATATGGATGGAATCGGACATCCTCGCGGTATCATTTCCGTTAATCGTTTGGTTTTCAAGATTCTGTTGACTAGTGAAGTGGCATGGTTAGTGTCAATGCACGCAATTGGCATTTGTCAGTGTTGACTAGTGAATTGGCATGATCAGTGTAAATGCACGCAACTGGCATTGGCAGGATGCACGTGCGGACCGCGCGCGAAATTGCTCAATTGACCGATCGAGTAACCAACTGGATGGCAATGCTCGAGATGCATGACGACGATGGATGGGATGGCTCACTCCATTCGATCGTAAGCTACTTCCCTAGCTAACACCAACGGCGTCCAGGCGTGTATAGGTCAAGTTGTCGCATCGACCGCGTTCGTGCATGAGCTAGCTAAGTGCGCATAACTTTTTATATGTATATATACATGCAGTATACTAGCTGTTATTTGTAATCCTGATAGATGCAGATTATGTTTGTTTTCGGTTATGCTTTGTCGTTTCGAAGGAGGAGTCTGCTTAGTTTACTAGTTGTCGGTTAGAAAACAGTAAAAGCCGAATAGCAGTTCCGTTGAGATTGATTACTTCAAATTTGTAATCACAACTTATCTGTAATCTCGGCACTGTAAAAAAGGAGAATATACAATAGAAAAGCTGAGCAGTTGGGGCAGCACCAAAACTCTCTGTTTCTTTGATCTGCTATAATTTCCTTGCTGGCGTATTGTTGTCTGGCAAGTTGTTGCTGTTTTCTTGGTGTGCAGGTAGCAATCGAGTTGCAGCAGCAACGGCGTGAGTCCAGATACTATCAGGAGTTCTCTCTCTGTTGTCGGTATTAATCTTCTGAGGTTTCTGAAGGTACCAAATATTGCCGAAGATCTGTTGTTCCGCATAAACAGAGGAGCGATTCTTGGTAGAAAAGAGCACTCCTTCAGGATCTATACCAACACTAGCTAGCTACTTGCTAAGCTAACATTAAGTAGTTAATTAGTTAATGCTGCTATACTACTAGCTAGCTAGTAATTTCCAAGCCCTAGCTACTAGCTAGTCACAGCAGTTAATTAACTAGCTGTATATTCATGGCACGCCCAAGCAGCAGCAGTAGTGTCGCACTGATGCTGCTAGTATCTCCACTGATCAGTCTCCACCTTCTTCTCCTGCCACCGCTTGCCTCATCGGTCGGCCTTAGCAAGCTACGTTTGTGTTTAGAGCGGTAGCTAGCTAGCTGCAGCGAATGAACTGAAGTTAGTAGTTATGGCGCCAGCAGACGGCGACATCGATCCTCGGAGAGAAATCAATACGCGACACGCTACGCGTTGGCCTTCATGGTGACTGTGCTCATCGTCACGGTCATCGCTTAGGCCATATATCGTCATGGTTCTCCGCCTCGAGAAGAAAAGGTTGTTATGCAAAGTAGTAATCGTAAGTATGCGAGAAAGTAATATGTTATGCATGTAATAGTAAAATTTGATGGATGATTGCATCCCAAGGACGTTGGATGAACGAAATGTATGTCACTAAATAGTAGTAAATATAATATAGCGTGCTAGTAATATGGTGTGAACGATATAGTAAAATGAGAAATGGTAGTTAACATAGGTCAGTAAAATATAGTAAACATAAAACTATTAGAAAGTAATACGTTGTGAACACAAAAATAAAAGTTGACGGATGATTTAGCAATATGCATTTTGACTAAAGAAATGAATCAGTAAACGGTAGTAAAACATAACACATCGTGTCAGTAAACACGGCAGTAAAACCGTATCACATCGTGACATCATTTCATAAAAAGCACGACTATGACTATTCTACGGTTCCAATATATAGTATTAAATTTAAGCTATTCAAATAGTAATACTACACAATAAAAATTTGTCAACCTGTTTGTGTTCGTTCGTAACATAGTCAAATCTACTAAAAATATATTTTGTAGTTTGTATATGTATATGTTCGTTCTTTATTTTAGTCATAACTTTTTATTCGTAGCTCTGATTCACGAACGGTTTTCATCAGTAGATTACTTACGACGAGAGGAACAACATGATAGAAGTCTCGCTAATAAATAGTAAATTGATGTTCATTTAGCAGTAAATTTAATTTATGTGAAGTTTATTACCGAAACTTATATTGTATTGTTCCTCTAGTTGTTAGTAATCTATCGGTGAAATTCGTTCGTGAATCGGAGTTGCGAATAAAAAGTAATGGCTAAACAAAGAAAAAACATATTCATGTACAAACTAGAGAACGTATTTATTAGTTAGTTGGCCATGTTCGATGTAGTAATAGCTTCGTTAGTTCTTTATAGTAAAATATAGTAAACAAGGTTGTAAATCTTTTTATTAGCAGCTCCGAACAAGGTTTCAAATTTCGGTTTCGGAATAAATTTCGCCCCGGGCCGGATAACGAAATTTCGGAATTATTTTGGAATAAATTTGAATTTGAAAATTCAAATCCGGTTCAATCCGGGAAAAAAAACCAAAATTCGGCGAAAAAACCCGAAATTTCGGTTTTTTTGCACTGGCTGAAAAGTGGTCTAAACGTTATCTAAAAATTTTAAAATTGTTTTTGGAGGTTCCTGACACAATGATGATGTTCTCACAAAAATTTCAGCTGATTATCACATCTGAGGAATTTTTAAAAATTCGGAGAGTGGTACTGTCCTGATAAAACACTGACCGACAAGTTTGATCGGAATGGAAAATGGTACAAATCAAGTTATAAACTGTTGAAATTTTTTTGCATGGTTATGATCCATAAATAATGTTCTCATAAAAATTTCAGCTGATTATCACATGTGAGGAATTTTTAAAAATTCGGAGAGTGGCGCTGTCCTGATAGAACACTGACCGACAAGTTTGATCCAAATGGAAAATGATACAAATGAAGTTAAAAACTGTTGAATTTTTTTTTGCATATTTA
This sequence comes from Otatea glauca, assembly GCA_036346275.1. NCBI lineage: Eukaryota > Viridiplantae > Streptophyta > Magnoliopsida > Poales > Poaceae > Otatea > Otatea glauca. The sequence continues at coordinate 1,074,806 of CM070721.1, read as the reverse complement.
TGATGTATCTATAATACTCTCATAAAATTTTCATATGATGATCAAAATTTATGAATTTTTAAAAATTCGAACAGTACTACTGCCATGTTAAAAAGCTTACCGGCAAACTTGAACAAAATGAAAAATTATGTAAACCATAAATTTTTTTGAAATTTTAAATAATGGTGAGAAGGAAGTTATTAATATCCCATAAAAATTTTGATTCATGATAACACTCCAGTGAATTTATAAAATTCTTACAAGGCACAGTACCATTTATGTTCTTTTCTTTTTGATTTTTGAAATATAATATAACAAACGAAGTTCAATGCTTACATAGATTTGATTGACCAAAAAAACAAAGTTGAATTTTTTTGAAAAATTTATATAATGTTACTGAGTCAATTATTAATCTCTCAAAAAAAATTTAGATCATAATCACACTCAAGAAAATTTATAAAATTCTGACAATATAACTGTCCCAATTATGTTCATTCAGTTTTTGATTTTTTAAAGATAACAAATGAAGTTAATTTTTTTAATTTTTTTATGTATGATCCTAATCTACTCAGGATAGTATCATAAATTTTTCAGATTATTATCATGCTTGTAAAATTTTATAAAAATCTGAAAGTATTTCTACCAAAATTTTAAAATGTTTAAAAAATTAGGTTTTTCAACAAATTTTCATAGGAGATGACTTTCCTAAGGGTTATTGGACCAAATACGGTCAACTCCGGCCCTAAAACTTTCAAAACCGGCCAAAAAACACGAAATTTTGCCAAAAAAACAAAATTTCGGATTTTACTGTAGTAATTTCAATTCTTTTTTTTTTTAAATTTAAAATTTTTAAAAATTAGTTTTTTAAAAATTTTAAATTATAATATAGCGTGCTAGTAATATGGTGTGAACGATATAGTAAAATGAGAAATGGTAGTTAACATAGGTCAGTAAAATATAGTAAACATAAAACTATTAGAAAGTAATACATTGTGAACACAAGAATAAAAGTTGACGGATGATTTAGCAATATGCATTTTGACTAAAGAAATGAATCAGTAAACGGTAGTAAAACATAACACATCATGTCAGTAAACGGCAGTAAAACCGTATCACATCGTGACATCATTTCATAAAAAGCACGTCTATGGCTATTCTGCGGTTCCAATATATAGTATTAAATTTAAGCTATTCAAATAGTAATACTACACAATAGATATAATAAAATTTGTCTATCTATTTGTGTTCGTTCGTAGTCAAACCTACTAAAAAATATATTTTGTAGTTTGTATATGTATATGTTCGTTCTTTATTTTATCCATAACTTTTTATTCGTAGCTCCGATTCACGAATGGTTTTCATCAGTAGATTACTTACGACGAGAGGAACAACATGATAGAAGTCTCGCTAATAAATAGTAAATTGATGTTCATTTAGCAGTAAAATTTAATTTATGCGAAGTTTATTACCGAAACTTATATTGTATTGTTCCTCTCGTTGTCAGTAATCTATCGGTGAAATTCGTTCGTGAATCGGAGTTGCGAATAAAAAGTAATGGCTAAACAAAGAAAAAACATATTCATGTACAAACTAGAGAACGTATTTATTAGTTAGTTGGCCATGTTCGATGTAGTAATAGCTTCATTAGTTCTTTATAGTAAAATGTAGTAAACAAGGTTGTAATTTTTTTATTAGCAGCTCCGAATCACAAAAGGTTTTCACCAGTAGCTTACTGACGACGAGAGGAACATAATGATATAAGTCTCTCCAATAAACAGTAATTTTTGTTGTCCGTAACATATGCTACTATCCATATATATATATTTTACTATCATGCAGAGAAGACAGATATATCATAGTCCCTGACAACTGCTTGCGGCCGTGGTCGTATACGTCAACCGATCAGTTAATACATAACTAAATGTGAATAGAGAATACAAAATGCAAGTGCATGCATGACTGATCGACTAAACATTTTACTGACTAAAACGTTCAGTAAAATGTAGTTACTAAACGTTTAGTAATATGCAGTTCGGTTAGAACGTAGTTACTAAACGTTTTACTGACTAGATCGACTAAACGTTTTACTGACATAACTACATGCAGTTAGTAAAATGTAGTTCGGTTAACATAGGTCAGTAAAATGTAGCAATATAAAGTTCGGTTAACATAGGTCAGTAAAATGTAGTAATATATAATTTGGCTAAAGAAATGAATAAGTAAACGGTAGTAAAACATAAAACATCGTGTCAATAAATAAACGATAGTAAAAACATAACACATTATATCATCATTTCATAGAAAGCATGTCTATAAACATTCTACGTTTCCAGAATATAGTAGTAATTTAAGCTATTCAAATAGTAATATTATACAATAGATATAGTAAAATTTGTCAATCTGTTTATGTTCGTAACATAGTAACTACAATTTATTCATCTAGTAACAGTGTCCAAATAAAATAGTAGACGAGCCCTGTATTACTATCTTGTTTACTATATTTTACTATAAGACAACGAAACGGAATTACTTTGAATCACTAAAGAAGTCAAACCACTAAAAATGTGTTTGGTAGTTTGTACATGTATCTGTTTGTTCTTTATTTTAGCTATAACTTTTTATTTGTAACTCTGATTCACGAATGGTTTTCATCAGTAGATTACTCATGACGAGAGGAACAAAATAATATAAGCCTCACTAATTAACAGTAAAATTTAATTTATGCAAAGTTTATTACTGAAACTTATATTGTGTAGTTCCTCTCGTCGCTAGTATTCTACTGGTGAAATTTGTTCGTAAATCGGAGATGTGAATAAAATGTTATGGCTAAACAAAGAAAAAACAAATTCATGTACAACTAGAGAATGCATTTATTAGCTGGTTGGCTATGGTTCTGATACAGTAATAGCTTCATTAGTTCTTTATAGTAAGATGTAGTAAACAAGGCAGTAAAAGTTAGTGTATAAAATAGTAGAAGTCAATTACTAATCCTACACAGATCAATCATTTTAGTAGTAAAATTCTATAAAAACTATATGTACATGTTCTGAAAAATTCTTAAAAAATTACCATACGTAGGGAATGTGAGCTTCTATAGCCTGTAAAATTTGAATACCAAACTCAGTTATATTTGAAATATATGAAATTAACAAGTGCTAGTCAGTGATGAATAGTAAATTTACAATCTTCATATCTTTAAAATGTGATTGAGTTTGGTTTTCAAATTTTATAGAACTGTAGAAGCTTACATCCCCAACATATGATAATTTTTTGAGAATTTTTTAGAACTTGTACATATAGTTTTCATGGACTTTTACTGCCAAATAACTAAAAAAATATAAGCCAGTTCTCACAAATTCTCCAAAAATTACCCTACGTAGGTGATATAAGCTTCTACAACTCTGTAAAATTTGATTACCAAATTCAATTGCATTTGAAATATATGAAATTGATGAGCACTAATCAATGTTGAATAGTAAATTTGTCATTTTCATATCTTTCAAATGCAGTTGAGTTTGGTATTCAAATTTTATAGGGCGGTAGAAGCTCACATCCCCTATATATGTTAATTTTTTAAGAATGTTTTAGAACTTGTACATATAGTTTTTATGAATTTTTACTGCCAATTAACTGATCTATATAGGATTAATCCAATTATACTGTATGATAGTAATTTATAGTTGTAGATGTAATAATTTTATATTATAAAAATAGTAATTTTTCTTATCAGTCAATAAAATTACTGTTTAATAGTGAATCCGAGCTACCAATAAAAAGATACGATGGAAACTATATGTACAAGTTCATGAAAACTATATGTACAAGTTCTAAAAAATTATCAAAAAATTATCATAGGTAGGGGGTGTGAGTTTTTATAGCCCTGTAAAATTTGAATATCAAACTTAATCACATTTAAAATATATGAAATTGATAAAAAATACGTCTGAGTTTGGTATCCAAATTTTATACAGCTGTAGAAGCTTATATCCTCTACATATGGTAATTTTTTGAGAATTTTTTAGAACATGTACTTGTAGTTTTTTAATTACTTGGTAGTAAAAGTCCATGAAAACTATATGTATAAGTTCTAAAAAAATCTTAAAAAATTACTATAGGAAGTGGATGTGATCTTATACAGTTCTATAAAATTTGAATATCAAATTCACTCGCATTTGAAAGATATGAAAATGACAAATTTACTATTCATCACTGATTAGCGCTTGTCAATTTTATATCTTTCAAATGCGACTGAGTTTGGTATTCAAATTTTGCAGAGCTATAGAAGCTCATATCCCCTACGTATGATAAGTTTTTGAGAATTTTTCAAAACTTATACATATAGTTTTCATAGAATTCTACTGCCAAAATAACTGATCTGTGTAGGATCAGTAATTAGATTTTACTATTATACTATATGTGCTGGTAACAAAAATTACTACATACTGACCTACGTATGTTAACAGAAATTATTATATGTACAAGATGAAATTACTACATCTATAATATGTTCTGCACATATAAATCATTTGGTAGTAAATTCTGTGAAAACTATATGTACAAGTTCTGAAAAATTCTAAACAAATTACCATAGGCAGGGGATGTGAGTTTCTACAGCCCTGTAAAATTTGAATACCAAACTCAGTCGTATTTGAAAGATATGAAAATGAAAATTTACTATTCATCATCGTTTAATGCTTGCCAATTTCATATCTTTATAATGCGAGTGAGTTTGATATTCAAATTTTATAGGGCTATAGAATCTCACATCCCCTACTTATCGTAATGTTTTAGAATATGTACATATAGTTAATATATTTTACACGATAAGACTACTTTAAACAGGATATAGTAATTGAAGGGATGCAGGTAGGCTACACTAGCGCACAATAAAAATTTCTATATCATAAACCAAAAAGCCACAAAAGTAAATGATCATGGATCGTTACCACTAGACGCGCAGTGCAGCGAAAGAAAGTTGATGCAGCCCGAATCAACGAAGTGCGCATCTAGTTGCAGTGGTTGATCTTCCTCGTTGTGGTGGTCGATCCTCCTCAAGCGGTGATCGATCGTCCCGGACAGTGTCGCAGTAGCGGCAACACCTCTACTGATGTCCACACATTCGGGAAAAAAAACGCCGTGTGTCGGTGTGCCAACACTTGAGCGCAAGGGAAGACCCAAGTGGTGACGGCTAGGGTTTTGGTGGCTACGCCCTCTTTGAGTCTCCGGCCGAATCGATAGCAGATTAAGCATTAGTAGGGTCAGAGGATTCCATTTTACCGATTTTCTGGGCCGGAGCTTGGCCGAGCGGCTCTACCACTGTGCGCCGGCCGTGGGGAAGAAAGGTGCCCGTGGCGACGGTTGATCGGCAGAGAAGAGCTGAAGTTGGGTTGTTGTGTGGGTTCAGAGATGCTCTTAGAAGCTCCAGATAGAAGGAATTGAGATGAGTTGCGCCGGATTGACTCAATTTGGTGTTTTCCCCCTTTCGGTTTTCTGGCAAAACTGGCATAGGATGGGGTCTCGAGCTCAGGCGTTTGGTTCAGGGAGTAGCTAAGGAAAAAGAGGCCTCAATGTGACGCAAGACTGGTATTTATAGCCAGGGAAAAGTGGTGGCTCCAGTGTATGAACGGAAGGGGGAGTTGCGGCTTTGGTCTTGCGCTGACACCGCGAGAGGGCGCAAGGTCTCGCCGGCAAGGATTGACGTGAAGCTGACCGGGCATGGCGCGGGAGGCACGAGGTTCAACGTGGCAGCAACCAATTGCTTGGGCGACGCGATTGGTGCTGAGACTCAGAGACGGCAAGGACTCGGGCGTGAGAAGCAGGCTCGGCGGGGAGGAGAAGAAGAGAAGGAGAAAGGAGGCGTGTCTGACGAGTGGGACCGGGGTCCACCGGCAGCGAGAGAAGCCTTTTCCGTTGCTTCCATCGAACGCCCGTAGCACAGTGACCGGGCCCATACGTCAGAGGTGGAAGATGAGATAAGAGATAAGTTTGGCTGGGACAAGCTGGTACATGCATTAAAATACCGATCTATTCACCGTCATATTTTGTGAAACTTTTTGACCGACATCTCCTGATAGTGATCATATTCTAGTAAAAATTTTGGACCAAAATATCCTATAAGGAATTAATTAAAATTCTGAAACTGTGCATCAGCCAGAATTTCCATTTCGGGTTTTTATTTATTTAAGGGCACAAACGATAGTATTTATTTTTGAAACTTTTATAAAGAGTTATATTAAGGTTAATTATGTCTCTAGAAAAATTTCAAGTCAAAATATTTGGTAATTATTTTATAAAAATTCTAACATCATTATTTTCAGATTTTTGAAGCCTCTGTGTTTGAATTTTTAGATGGTCTAAACGACATGATAAATTCCTGAAAGTTTTACCAGAGGTATATCCTGCTCTGTGGGTGATATGGTAATTTTTATGACTCCATATAAGTTTCTAATATTTTACATTAATTCTGACTTATACTGTTTTAGTCAAAAGAGATGTCATTCTTTTTATTTATTTACTTTTCTGTTCATAAAATTTTTACTTGTTGACTTTACTGACTTACCAGCATGGTTAGGGTTCCATGGTAATTTTTTCAAAATTTTACTTTTGCCTTTTTATCTTTTTACCTTTATCCATTCTTTAATTCTATTTGTTTGATTTTTCATTCAATACAAAAATCCAGGAAAATCCAAATAAATTCCAATAATGCCAGGAAAAATCAGAAGTAATTATATTCAAATTTAAAATATTTAATTTCCTATTATTGTATTTTTCGGGATGTTACAACAGACTTGTATACAAACTAAAGAATGAAGTAACTAGTCAAGCAGTAAGCGAGCAGGTTCTGTAGTTTCGACCGGGCGTAGAATAGCTTAATCTGCGCGTAGGCGCAGAATAGCGCCACCGTGTATGTATGTATATATATACACGCAGTTGGTCGCATCTCATGACTCTGACGTTGCATGCGTGTCGACTTTGCAGGATTAAATTAATGCGCATATAGCTTAATCTTTGATCTTAACTAGAATTTATGCTTCTTATCAGCGCATTTTCTCCTCGTCCTTTTCTTTTTTTTTTGACAGATATCAATGCATTTTCTTAAAACACAGTGAATGGGTTTGACAAGTATGCGACAGCTTTGTATTGTTTCTACTTCTGCCGTATGACCCCACTATCATTGTCAAAACTAGCATATTTATCCGTGCAACTGCACGGCTAGATATTACATGCAATTGTTTTTGATATATAATATATTCTATTTACTATAATTGAAATGCAATTGTTTTTGTTATATAACGTACTATAATATCTATATATGATTAATCTGCATCGTTATGATCTGACCCTATCAAAATTAGTGGTAGGGATCTTTCTCTTTTTCTCCCGATTAATATGAGAATTTCTAGATTTTTTTTTCTTTTTTAGGATTATCGTTGGATTTTCTTACCCTTAAAACTGACGTGTCTTCAACATCACCTATTGTTTTTATTTATATAGATTGCAACCATGCATAGCGAAAAACAAAGCTACCATTAATTGCAATAAGGACTAATTAAAAGCTAAATGGATGCACACTATCCGTTAGCTGATCCAGCGGGTTGCTTGAAAGACATGCCTTGGTTAAATCAATTCTAGCTAGCAGCTAATTAATTACGTACGTTAACGGAGTAGCTAGGATCACTACTACAGAATGGTACATCACTATCGCTTCATCTGTGTCGGTTCTTAAGTTTTTAGGAAGAAACGATTGTGATAGATGACTTAGAGATGATTAATCATAATCACTATCGGTTCTCGGGTTAGAAGTGATAGTGATGTATAAGATCGAACATTATAATCGGTTCTTACGAGTAAGTGATAGTGATATGCATTATCATCACTATCGGTTTCATATAAGAAGCGATAGTGATGAAGATCGTCACATCACTATCGGTTCTTATTTAAGCGATAGTGATGATAATCGACATCACTATAAACTCACAAAAGAACCGATAGTGATGACTCATCACTATCGGTTCTTTTGTGAAGCGATAGTGATGTCGATTATCATCACTATCGCTTTAAATAAGAACCGATAGTGATCATCGTCTTCATCACTATCGCTTTATATAAAAACCGATATGATGACTATTATAATCACTATCGCTTCTCTTGTAAGAACCGATCATGATGTTCATGATCACATCACTATCGCTTTTTATATGAGAACCGATAGTGATGTACCTCGTTAGTTATTTATACCACTGAGTGAACTCTTCTCTCGTTATTGTTCAGAGGAGGTTTCTCCGCCGCCACCAAAAAAATAGCTCATATTCGTGGTTGGAAGCAATACTTGGGTGAGAAAATTTGAAATCCTCAAGGGTGGGTGTTAAGAGGGTAAATTTGAAGCCCTAACTTGAGGAGATTTCCTTCATTTTGCATAATTTGTGGTTTTCTTCAAAATGTGAGCATTCCTTCAAACCCCTTTAATTTTGTACTATGTAATTTTGATATGTCATGAAGAAAGTTTAGATTGCTTTGGTATTGTGTATATCCTATCGATTTCACACCTTTATTTCACAAGCATGTACACATGTATTTAATTATCTTAATTTGTAGTGCTTTGATGTTAATATGGAATTATTATTTGTCACCGATGAATGCTAGAGTTTAGGGTGCGGAACCTCGTCTCCGCTCGAGGATGCTTGTTTATAAATATACCGAACGAAATGGTATATTTATAAGCGGCGATCTCAATTGTCCACGTTCTTTGGACAGTTCGAGGATATGTGCTTGGGCAAGTTCTGAGTGTGTTGTACAATTGTAGAGTAGAGATTTGGTGGCGTCTCCTCGGTATTCTCCGATACACACCCTCTTGACCTGTTGTCGAGGCGTGTATATGGAGAATAGCGAGATCTCGCCAAATTTTCTCTCTGAGTTGTACAACGGCTTAGGAACTTGCTCGAACTCACATATTCTCGAATGGGATTAGGACCAAACCTATTTAGAGATTAGGAGTCATCGTTGGTACCCTTGTATTGTTTCGTTGTAGTCAAAAGATCATGAGGCTCTTGCACTATATAATTAGATTGTTTGATATCATTGTTCATGTTAAAAATGTATGTCTCTTATCTAGGAAATTGGAAGCTCTAAACCAGGGAAGAATCTAGGTATCGATCGGAGTACATATTTCATATATGTTGCGAGAAATTGTCATCTATTTTGCAAAGGTAATATTAAGCGAAATGATGTCTCAATATTTCAAATAACTAGCTTCTTTGTCGCTCCGGTTTGTGCATAATTTATTGGGTGAAGTTTAATTGCGGATGAACCGTAAGGAATGGATGTATGCAAAAGTCGTGTGAGTCTTTGAATTTGAGAGGGTGTTAAGGAGTTCAAAAAATTGCCGAAGAGGACATGGTGAGGAGGGGTGTAAACTTCATATATTGTGTTAGTGTTATGCCCTTGAGGCAATCATTTAGATGATTGTAACATGACTATGTTTATGAATAATAATATGATTATTGGTCCAATGAATGTATATCATTGTATTGATCAACAAGTATGTGACTTGATTATGAAGCTCTTTACTTAATGATGTAATTCGATAAATATCTCTGATCGGATATCATCGTATAGGACTACGATGAATAGATCGGCACATGTAGTGATCGATGATCATGCTTCATAGATCATGGGATATGGAGATATCATCTCTACATTGTGGACCATGTTGAAGAACATGGGTTAGATAGACCCGCTATGGGACATCTGCGAGAATGTTTCATTCTTATGTGTCATCGGTGTAGCTCATACCTAGAAGATGTATGATCCTTAGACACGAGATTGTCATATTCCCTACATGTGTAATAGTTTTCCTTGGGGCTATCAAACACTACTTCCTAACCGGATAGTTATAAAGGTAGCTTTCATGTTTACTATGAAACGCGAGGGAAGTGAGCGAATAAGATGGAATTTGCCACTCCAATGAAACGGAGATATATGACAAGGCCACTCGTGTGATATGATTAAGAAAGTGCATGGCCATGCCGTGATTGAGAGTCAATCACAACTTATTAATATATCACGGATACGAGAGATGGATTGAATCATCAAAGGATGACATGCTTCTCGCCTTGAGATCAATCTTCATATACTTGGCAAAGGATTATTACATGAGTTCTTTTGATAGGTTACATTCGATTTGATCACAGTATGTTTGGGAGTTGGCATACTTTGCAAGAAGCCGCTACCAACTATTGGATTGAAAAGGAGTTTTCGAATCCATGTCCAAGCGTATGTGAACTCGCAGGTCACACACTTAATGGGTGGGGACGCATTAATTTGGATTGGATCCGTAATTAATGAACCTCGTGGGCTTAGCATCTTGGTGGGCCCTGGTTTAGGTTTCATCTCGTGGCTATATAAGGAGGGAGGAGGGGCGCGAGTGTGCTTTCCACGGTTTAGGTTTGATTCACTTGAAACCCTAGCCTCCTCCTCTGCCGCCTGCCGAGCGACTAGGTGCTTGCACTGACGCACGCCGCGGCGTTCCATCTCGGACGTGTGGACTCTGCGGTGACGCTGCTGCGATCAAGCGGCGTGGGAGGACGATCCACGCGCGGCGGGACGATCCACTACATCGACGCGAACGATCGCGGCGAGGACGAACCACTACATCGACGCGGCGAAGGATTCGCGCTGCGCGCGTCTAGTGGTAATCTTATCTATGATCCCCTTCTTGCGAGTAGCTTTACGGTTGCGCGGTAGTTTTTTTGTGCTAGCGTAGCATACCGCGTTTCCTTCATATTGTCCTTGCATTGATTGCACCAACTGAGAAGATTCAACAACTCGGCTCAAATTGAGGACCACCGATTCGACGTGGCCGTGAGGAATTACACGTGTTGGATCCATCACGGGAGGCGGTAGTACCTGTGGTATGCATGAAGACACGGTGGAACCGGATGATGAGTTGCAATTTGATATGTTTGAGGAGGAGAATTTGGAGCAAATGTTGCGGGATGTGGAGGTAATTACACGTAAAGAGAGTTTGGAAAGTTTAAAAGCCCGATGGAAGGCGATGCGAAACCACTGCTCACAAAGTTGCAAAGCGAGAATACACTGTTAGGTTCGGTCCTTGCATTGTTCGAATCAAGGCAAAACACCGTTGGATGATACAAGTTTTAATGCACTTCTAGTTCTTCTATCGGACACGCTTAGGAGAAGCGAGTTGCCAACAAGCATTTATGAAGCGAAGAAGCTACTATGTCCCATGGGAATGGAAATAGAAAGGATACATGCATGTCCAAATGATTGCATCTTGTCAGTAATGCACATCGGAGCTGCACATTTGTCCGGTTTGCGGTGTGCCTCGGTACAAACAAAAGGAGAAGCGTAATGACAAGAAGCGTAAGAGCCGAACAACGAGGGTGAAGAGGTCACTAAAGGTGCCGGCCAAGGTATTGTGGTACTTGCCCATCATTCCACGTCTGAAAGGTTGTTTGCAAATCCTAGAGAAGCAAAATTGTTGCGTTGGCATTATGAGTCTCGAAAGGAAGATGGCAAGCTGAGACACCCTGCTGATTCGGCTCAATGGAGAAACATCGATTGGAAACTTGAGGAGTTTGGTGCGAAATGAGGAACATAAGATTTGGATTGAGTACCGATGGAATGAATCCGTTTGGTAACATGAGCAGTCGTCACAGCACGTGGCCATTCTGTTGTGTATCTACAACCTCCCTCCTTGGTTGTGCATGAAGCGGAAGTATATCATGATGTCGTTGCTAATCTCGGGACCCAAACAGCTGGGAAATGATATTGATGTGTACCTCGCTCCATTGATCGAGGATTTGGTAAAATTGTGGAATGACGGGGTCATTGTGTGGGATGCGTACAGAAGAGAGCATTTCACCCTACGGGCTATGGTATTTTGCACCATAAATGATTTCCCAGCTCTTGGTAATTTGGCGGGCTACAGTACGAAAGGAGCAAAAGCATGTCCTATTTGTGAAGAGGAGACCGAGAGCCTATGGCTGCCGAATTCCAAGAAAACTGTGTATATGGGTCACCGTAGGTTTCTACCTTGTAATGACCCCCATTTTCACATAAATGCAAAAATGGAAATCTCATGTGCAAACAGTACTAGTCCCATGATCAGTAGCTAGTATGCACATTTACAACAATTGGAATCACAACCATACATTATATTATTAAAGCGGAAGCTAATTTACACAATAATCTTACAATTCAGAGTATAGCAGCAAAGAAGCAATAGTCTCGTAGTGTGCCCATCAATCCCTCGGATAAGCGACAAGGCATAATCCCTAGAAATTCATCGTCAATATCCCGAATCTGCGACAATTATGTTTCATCGAGCTAATCGATTCTTCACCTAAAAACAACAATTAAGCAAGGGTGAGTACTTTCGACTCGCAAGACTTTGCAAAGCCTATGATATATGCAAGCCATTTCAAAGGAAAGGCTAATACAGTTAGTTTGCATAGAGTGATTTGAAATATAAATACTGTAATAGTAGATTGCAAAACGGAATTTAAGTAAAAGCAATTTAATCTTCAAAGTAACAGAATGTAAACATAAATATATCTCATGTACCGGGTATCCCGACCATATCCACAAAACCAGTTCTATCGACACCCGGTAGAATTCACCAACACACAGTAGAAACCGCATTTTATGAAAATAACAAAATCGCTAACTATGTGATGACTTTACAAGTTCCCATAACCGCTGGTGCGGCTTTTGAAAAGTTTGACACTGCAGAGGTGTACATCTTTACCCACAAGTCATGACCTTTTCCTTTTGCCGCATAGTTCACGCACCTTTGGCGAGTGGCGGAATGTTCATGACGAAAACCTTTACATTACCTAGGTTAACTTTGCACCACTCGGGACGTAAAACCCATACTATGGCGGAAGAACTCGAGCATAGAAATGATGGAATTTCCCAGTACGGCGACACACGGTGTATCGGTAAACGTTTGATCCATGATCACCTCGGTGTGGGCGCCCTTGAGCAATTCATTAAGAAACAGCTCATCTTGCTCCACCTTCCAATGTGCAAAGTTAAACTAGATAACTTAATTGGTTTAAGGCTGTCCCATACCAAAGACTTGTGGTTGTACGGTAATTCTTGGCACGAAAACAACCCATAGTTCGGTCCTTAACTCGACACGGGCAATAATCTCCACCTACACTCGTGCAAAGACATGCACTCCTGCTATTGCCAATAATTGCCCGCATCTAAACCATAGTTTTATTTTTATTTTCCAACCAAAATACCAACCATAAAAATGGTCATACCCAATGAATATCATATCCAACATTTTTAATCATATCCAAGTTTTATGTTCATTTGAGCATGGCTAAGCATGACACTAGGTGTGAGTAACCCAATTGACATCAAATAATGTCTACGCTATTCTAGGGTTATCAAGGTTCACAATTTCATATTTATCAAGGAAGTTCCATACGTCTACAGGTACAATTACCAATGCCCACAATATAGCAGACTTTAGTAAAATAGAGTATGCAGTAAAACGTTTAATGAAAACATTTATAAAACTGGGATCAATATGATCAAAGGGGGTGCTTGCCTTGCTTATTTATTGCTTACGACGAAGACGAAGCCACGGTTGACGGAGGCAATGACGGAAGTAGCGTCGTCGGATTCTACACGTCGTTCAATCGGAAATACAACAAATATCCAACTTCAATAAGGGCAAAAAGAAAACAGACAGAAAACCAAATAAAGACTCATTGCAGAAGGCAGGAATGTTTTAGGGTTTGGTTTGAATGATTTCAAGATCTTATGATTTAGATAATTATACAAACATATTGTTAATGACTTATGATAAAGAAAGCATGGTTTCTTTGATGGATTATCTATTCTTGATTTACGAATTCAAGAGGCTAAAATTATAAATTCTTGTATTTATAACTTCGAATTATAGATGCTAAAATTATTTGGATTAATAGAATTAACATATTAGACAATTGAGCTGGAAACTATAAATGAATAACACTTAATTGATTTTGCATAATAAGCGGTTTGAACATATTAGATCCGTAAGTTAAATTACCAATTATACATTAGTGGTTTTTCGAAGGTTCCGTGATACAAATTACATATTTGTGCATTATTTCAAAGTTAGCTTATTCATATAATTAAGTCCATAAAGCATAATACTTAAGGTTATTTGGCTATTAGGATTTATTTGCAAAACATGATGAAATAAGATTATTTCTCCAGAATATGATAATCTATACTTTGAAAAACATTCTTAAGCTGATTTCATACATTTTAGTGTTTAGACGATACATTATATTCTTTGTTGAACAGCTTATATGATATTAAGGGTTATGACAACTATATTATTTAAGGGTATTGGACTACTCGGATTCAGATGCAAAGCAAGTTGAAAATAAGATATTTTTATAGATTATGGTAGTACATATCCTAAATAACATTTCTAAACTGGTCTTTATAAAATTTACATTAAGACGAGATATTCCACGGGCTGTTGAAAATGCTTAATTAGCTTTATCATTTACACGATAAAGGTTCAGTTTTAGTTCTTAATTTACGACTGATCCTTACATGATTATTCATTCATTTTCCTGGCATTAGCATGGATCATCCCTAAGATTGTTTTAAAGTTGATTTCACAGTATTCTGCTTTTATCCGAGATGGTTTTCATACAAGTACACATTGAGATTCAATATGAATTTAATTTAAATATGCACAAGCATGAGGTATTCTTGCATAACAAGGATACTATGGTTTTATTAAATATTTAGGAATCATTTTACCATTATCTGAACTTGTATATTTTTACTTATTTTGATTCATATTATTGGGATGTAATCTATTCTCAAATTAATTCAAAATAGATTCAATTCTAAATATTTTTGTATATCTAAGTAGATTAATAACTTTTGAACACATAGAAACTGATTTTACAAGAATTGAATCATTGTTTTATGAGATATTCATATTGGAATATTCAATGTATTGAAACAACTTACTTTTAGAAAATGATGTAAATCAAATCAATAATTTAAATAATTTTACATATTTAGGTTCCTGAAGATTTAAGGTTTCTATCAAAATTGGTTTTATTCAAATTGGAGTTTATTTGTAGAAATTCTACATATGGCATTCTTTTAAACCCTTACTTCGAATTGAACTTAAAATTTAAATATAATTCATTTCCAAAATATTTTTCGATATTATGAATCTAAAGGATTGATCATGAATTTAGAAATTTACTTCATCTCAATTGGACTAATGGTTCATAAGTTATAAGCATTTGAATGCATTGCGGTTTGGAAAACACAGAAAATAGAATATTACCATAAATGGAAAATACGCTTTCGGGTTTTGAATGCGTTTTCCTTTTCGGACTCGGTTGAGTTGACGCTAGCTAGCGGTGGGCCCAGCAGCGGCGATGGGCTCAATTGCGAGTGGTCGACGCTGCGGGACCGCAGCGCAGAGACACAACATGGCTTGAGGTCGACGGCCGGTCCCGCAGCGGTGACCAGAGCAGGGAGGCGGCCGAGGCTCGTCGGCGGCGAGAGAAGTGCGGAGAGGTGGAAGCAGACGGCAGAATGAGCATCAAGACGCCGTGGCACATCTTGTGATGACCTTCACTTGGCGTAGGTGGCGGGTTGATGCGCCACCGAGAGCTAGCGCGCGAAGAGGCAGCTCGACGGAGAAGAAGATGAATGGATTTCGATTCGAATGGATAATGGTGTGAGCATCAAGGTGGCCCAAGAGTTTCATTTTGCAGTTGGATGGATCGGAGACTTATCAGAAGGGCTCCGCCACCATGCGACCGGATCTGGAGAAGAAGATGGCGGTGACGGTGGTGTTGCGCGCGAGTTGAGCCGAAAATGAGATGTGGTTTAGCTTCATGGGTGCGAGAGGGTTCTTTGAGCCAAAGGAATTGAATGATTGTGCACTGAAGCAGGAGATGGAAGTTTTTCCGCTTCTCGGATCTCACGGAGTTGGAGAAGAAAATGGAGGCCGAGTGGAGTTTTAGCTACCGTGGCGGTGAATTTCTAGAGGAAAGGCTGCCGTGGCGATTTGGAGCAACCGGTGGTTGGTGAGTTGCAATTTTTCGCCCAAATCATGCCGTGGGCAGAAATCGCTTCGCGCGCTCATCGCGGCAATGATTCGTGAAGCGGTGAATGGAGTTGCGGCTGCGGGGTTCCTTCGGGGCAAGGCACAGCAAGATAGCCATGGCAGAGAGGGGAGACAAAGGAGAAGCGGTCGGCGTCTTGGTGTGAATGGCGGCGAGATGGAGATAAAGGAACGAAGGCGGTGCTTACCGTCTTTGCGCTAGAGAGAAGGCAGAGGAGAGGGAGAAGACTGAGCTGACGGGTGGGGCACGGTGGCAGTGGAAGCAAAGGAAGTCGGCAAGGGCCAGAGAGAAAGTCGGCAGGGGCACAACTGGCCAGGATGGCCCACTTGTGAGAGAGAAAAGAGGAGAAGTGCGCCAAAACTCGACAAAGACAGGATAGATTCGTTGGTTTAGGTCACAAAACCGACTCAAAATTTTATGCAGATTTTTCTATAGGTCGGCAAGGATGAGATAAAGGTCCAGTAAAAATTGTAGATAAAAATTATTGATAAAAATATTTATAAAAATCTGACAATGCACTGTTGTAGATTTTGGCTGATTCTTATTTTTATTTAATTTAAGATACAAACCAGTTTATTATTTTATGAAACTTTTTATGAAGATCTTAAATGGCATTATTTACATGATAGAAATTTTCATATTTTTAAATTGTACATTTTATTTTTAATAATTCGACATTGAATTTTTCACTTTCCTCATTGTCTGCTTATGAATTTCTAAAATTATTAAACTATGGGATAAATTCTTGATATTTTTACCAGACATAGATAATATAATCATGTCAGTATGGTTAAAGTTTTAACTCTGGTTAAGGTCGACAGAATTCTAGAGAAATCTTGCAAGGTCGGTTCAGAGTATCTAGATAGGGTCATTTTTGTCTTTTTACTTTATTTAATTATTCCAGATCAGTGAAAGTTGTATAATCATGATTCTAGATAGATCTGAGATTTATCTGATATTTTTACAAATTTTATTGATTTTGTATTTTTATCTTTTTACTTTTATCATTTTACCATTTCAATTTATGAGACTTTTCTTTTTAAACAAGAACTCAAGAAAATCAATAATTCAGAAAACTCAGAAATTAAAATTTCAAATTAAAGTTTACATCTCAAACTTATTTTTATATTTTGTTTGTTTTGGAAGAAATAGTTTTAATAAAGAAATCTTTCTTTCCTTTAAGATTGGAATACAAAGAAAGAGGAAAAGATATTGTTTAAAATAAAAATCTCAATTCCAATTCAAATTTTCATTCAATTCTATTTTTAAATTTAAAAATTTTATTTTTCATATTTTTGAATTTTACGGGATGTTACATACCTCGAAGTCATCGATACCGTAAGATGGATGACAAATTTGATGGGAAGAGGAAGTCCATTCGAAGACATGAATTTATGAGTGGAAGGCAAGTATATTCACGTGTAGAGGATATCGATGTTCAAGACGGAAAGAGTCAGAATCTGTTCGTTCTAGGACCATTTGGAAGAAGAGGTCAATATTTTGGGACTTACCGATCGAAGGAGTTAGATGTTCGGCATTGTATTGATGTCGCACGTTGAGAAGAATGTCCGCGACAATTTGGTTGGTATCCTCGTGAACATACCGGAAAGACAAAGGATGGTGTGAATGCTCGTCGCGACATGGCCTACATGGGAATCGAGCCCGGGCTTACGGTGATAGAGGAGGATGGAAAAGGTCCGTATATCCCACGCATGCTACACCGTCCAAGAAGGAGAAAGAGGACCTTTGCAAATGTCTCCATGGTATTAAAGTTCCATCGGCTACTCCGCGAACATTAAGAAGCTTGTGTCCTTGGATGATTTGAAGTTGTTGGGCATGAAGTCCCACGATTGCCATGTCTTGATGACCCAAATGCTCCCGGTTGCAATAAGAAATATTCGCGCAGAGGATGTCGGGTTTGCAATCACGGCGTGTTACTTCTTCAATGCGATCTCTGCGCAGTTATTGACCCGACGTGCTAGACAACTTGCGAGTGAGGTGGTGCGACTCTATGTCGACTTGAGATGCATTTCCCACCGTCGTTCTTCGATGTCATGGTCCACCTTGTTGTTCACCTCGTTAGAGAGATTAAGATATGTGGACCGGCATTCCTACGTTATATGTACCCGCTCGAGAGGTACATGGGTATATTAAAATCCTACGTGAGGAATCGGTGAAGCACGAGGGTAGTATTGTGGAAGGTTATGGCATCAAGAGGTTATTGAGTTCTGCGTGGACTATCTCGGGAAAAGACAAGCAATCGGTGTTCCTCTATCTCGCCATGAGGCGGACTTGCGGCAAAGGAACCGTTGGATCGAAACTAACGAGGCCACGGTTTGATATGTATTACAAAGCGCATCGGCGGCCTTGCGCAGAGCGCGAGAGTTGCAGGTACATCGAAAGCACAAGTCGATATTACGGAAGAGAATCCACAAATGGATGAGCTTTCCATCATGCGAGAACACAACGATAGATTTCTCACATGGTTCAAACAAAGGCGGAGGTCTCTGTTAGTGAAACTATCAAATGGTTGGTCGACGGACCTAGATTTAATGTCTGGACATGGCAGGGTACGATATTAATGGGTACACCTTTTACATCGAAAGTCGATGCAAAGAGTCTTGTTCAAAGCAGTGGTGTAAGCATAGATGCTTTTTCCGATGAACATCACTCGAAGGAGGATCCTCAATGGCAATGAACTCTTACTTGGGTGATCAAGAAATTTGGGAGCTCGATTACGAATATACCAAATCCCATTGTTCGATGTAAGTGGGTGGGACTCTACATGGAGTGAAGGTCGACAAGAGAGGTTTTACTCTTGTGGATCTAAACAGATTCGCCTATAAAGATGACCCATTCGTACTTGCGAAGCAAGCAAATCAGTCTTCTATGTACGTGATCCGCCAATCCGAGGTTGCACGTCGTCCTTCATGGCAAGCGGCGGATCGTTGAGTCGAAAATGTCATAGATGAAGAAGAATACGACCAATTTGATGAAATACCTCCGTTTGCGGATGGGGCTGTCTTAGTGGCATTGATGACACACATGGAAGAAATTACATGCGTGTAGATCATCGGGAAGGGTTGTATTGCAAATAACAGAGTACATCATTGTATCGGTTGCTATGTGTTTGAAATGTTTGTATTGTACATAATCGTAGTTTCGTGTTTGCAAAGGTTACGTGTACGTATGAAACTTTTGCAAAAAATTTCAATGGATTGTGGTATGTATCATCTACTTGAAGCAAGAAAAGAAGGCACTCCACACCAAATCATTTCTCGCAATTTTCAAAATACTCGGACTTCATTTGAGAAAGATTTGACTTTGAGATGTTTGAACAAAAATCTAGCCTACAAAGTGACTTTGGGCTTCTTTTTTCAATGCTAACTCTTTTTCCGAATCCTTTTGGAATAGTTTTGTAGTATCACAAAGCACGTTCTGCAAAATTTCAAAAATTCCAACTATGTTTGCAAAAGTTATGGCCTTTTCACTCTTTGATCGATTTTTTCAAGTTCGTAATTCATGGTTTGTCGGAAAGCAAATAGTGATGTTTTTTTCGTATCGGTTTTTTTCAAAACCGATAGTAATATTATTTTTGTGTCGGTTTTTAAAAACCGATAGTATAATTACTTTTTGTGTCGGTTTTTTAAAAACCGATAGTAATGTAAGTTATTTGTGTCGGTTTTTCAAAAAACCGATAGTAATATTCGAATTTGTATCGGTTTTATAAAAAACCGATAGTAATATATATACTTTTTTTGTCCGGTTTGATCCAAAAACTGTAGTGATGTTTATTTTTTTGTGTCGGTTTTTCAAAAAACCGATAGTATAATTATCTTTGTTGTGTCGGTTTTTTAAAAAAACCGATAGTAAATAAAGTTTTTTGTGTCGGGTTTTAAAAAGAACCGATAGTAATGTACTCGGTTTGTGTCGGTTTTTTAAAAAACCGATAGTAATATATATACTTTTTTTGTCTGCTTTGATCCAAAAGCGTAGTGATGGTTATTTTTTGTGTCGGTTTTTCAAAGAACCGATAGTATAATTATCTTTTTTCGTCGGTTTTTTAAAAACCGATAGTAATATATTCAATTTGTGTCGGTTTTTAGAAAACCGATAGTAATAAATATATTTTTTGTCGGCTTTGATCCAAAACGTAGTGATTTTTAATTTTTGTGTCGGTTTTCAAAACACCGATAGTATAATTGAATTTTTGTGTCGTTTTTAAAAAACCGATAGTCAATTAAATTTTTTTGTGTGGGTTTTTAAAAACCGATAGTAATATATCAATTTGTGTCGGTTTTTAAAAACCGATAGTAATATGAATTTATTTGTGTCGGTTTTTTCAAAAACCGATAGTAATATATATTTTTTTGTGAGGTTGATCCAAAGCGTAGTGATATTTATTTTTCGTGTCGGTTTTCAAAAACCGATAGTATTATGATCTTTTTGTGTCGGTTTTAAAAACCGATAGTAAATGAAAGTTATTGTGTCGGTTTTTTCAAAAACGATAGTAAGATGTTTTTGTGTCGGTTTTTAGAAAACCGATAGGAAGAATAAAGTTTCGTGCCGATTTTCCAAGAAAACCGATAGAAATATTATAGGTCGATGTATTTGGCGGCGCCTCACTAAGCCTCCAACTCCACGCCCTAACTCCCCACTCCCGCCAGTTTCGCCTCAACCCGCCGCCTCCGCCTCCGCTCGACGCGACCGCGCCCAACCTCCACCGCCGACGCCACCCCGCGCCCTCCGCCCCTACTCTCCACCCCGCCGCCCCTACTGCCGCCTCCCGGCCTGCGCACCTGACCCACCCCGCCCCTCCACCCCTACCCTACTCCACCTTGCCACGCCACTGCCCCGCCTCCCGGCTGCGCCCCGACTCCACCCACCCCCCCGCCCTCCCCCTACTCCACCCCTCGCCGCCTACTCCTCCCCCGCGCCCCCCCACGCCTCCGGCCTCGCCCCAGACTCCACCTCGCCGCCTCCGCCCCGCCTCAGCTGACCGCGCCCCTCCACTTCGCCACGCGCCCCTGCCCCCGCCGCGGCGCCGCTCTCCGCCCCGCCCGCCCACGCCCCCCTCGCCTTGGTGAGTGTTCTGCCCATGCTACAATGATTGCCAGTTTGAGCTTGTCATTGCGGTGAAGAAAAGGCGCTGCCTTGGTCGGTATCGGGGTGGTTTATTAGTTGCATTTATATTGAACTGTGAACTGTGAACTGCCAAATGCAAATTTGGTATGGGTGTGTGCAATGGGACATCGCTGCAATGCAAATGGTGCAAAATGCAATAGTGTATTGGAATTGAAGTGGACTAGATTGTCAGTTGTGTGCACATTATAGTGAAATATTGACAACATGATGCTAATATTTCGATGTGAACTGTTTGATTGGCTAAGTCCACCTGTTTGTGAATTCAGTAGCTTTGGTTAGTGAAACGAAACACTATACACTTTGTCGGCAATTGAGACTCATGGCCTTGGTATGACAATCATGCAAGCTTCTTTCACCAAGCTCTACATTTTCAAAGTAAAGATGTATGTAGTTGCATGACTCTCGAATGACCGCTCTGTCATGAACTTTTCTTCATGACACTAAAGCTGTTATTGTACTCTTGAGATATTCTTAATAATAGTTACACATGTAATAATTTACATAGAGTACAAAAAAACCAAGAATACATAATTTTTCATGATATGCATATAACTTTGCCTATTCGTACATGCTTTACGTATTCAATTTTTCATGATATGCATGTTGCATCCGAAGGCTTGCTTTTGATGGGTTGCCCTCATATCTAAACCCAAATAACAAGAATTATAGATTGATCTATTTATCACATAGAAATCTCATCATCCTGTTTCCATTATATATTCAATTGATGGGTTGCCCTCTACATTCAATTATTCATGATATACATGTTCCCTCATCCTGTTTCCATGAATGTTACGATGCTTTTTTCATTACTTTCTCATATGTGCTTCATACTCGGATATGTTAAGAGTTTAGGTTGCGTAACCTCGTCTCCGTTCGAGAGTGCTTATTTATAAATATCGTAATGACATATTTATAAGCAAGCGATCTCGAATTGTCCATTTTTTGCGATTCGAGGATATGTGGTTGGGCAAGTTCTGAGGCGTTGTACAACTCACGAGTAGATTTCGTAGCGTCTCCTGGTGTTCTCCGGATGCACACCCTCTTGACCGGTTGTCGAGGCGTGTATCCGGAGAACGGCGAGAGATCTTCAAATTTTCTCTGAGTTGTACAACGCTCAGAACTGCCCGAATCACATATCCTCGAATGGGATTAGACCAAACCTATGTAGAGATTAGGAGTTATCGTTAAATGCGTATTTAGAACAATGATTTATTATCAAGTTCACATAATAGCTACGGAATTTTCTCTGCCGAACTTTTCTTGAAGATCATTCTTTCCTCTGTTAATGTACTGCAATATACTAGAACAATGATTTATTATCAAGTTCACATAATAGCTACGAATTGCTTTCTCTCATGTCAAATATTTGTCCATGGTAGATAGGAAAACTCAAAATGTCGCAATTAGAGCATCGGCTCATCGCGTAAAGAGTAGAAGGTGCTCCGAGGGCGACCAACTTCCTAGTGTCGAGCCGACCAGGTTGAAATGTCGAGGGCCGAGTAAGGTGAGGAAGGCCGAGGACCAAGCAAAGGGGCCACGGGGAGAACGCCGCAAATTCTCCACTTCAATGCGACGGGCGTTTGCACGGGTCCTCCCAAGTGTAAGGGGCGATACCGCTCATTCCTCGGGCAACTGGTGAGGGAGAGAGTTCCCATAACGGTTAAGGATTGGAGAAAGGAGGTCGTCGAAGCGTAAGAACCGGTGTGGGACGAGGTTAAGGGAAAATGGATTATAGAAGAGGAGGATGAAAACAATGCCGGCAGATGCGCCTTGAAGAGGATGGGTGTGGCTCGAGGCACTTCGTGGTCTACATGCACAGTGAGTACGTCTTTGAAAGGCGTGCACCATTCGAGAGGTATCCGTTCGTGACTACCGATGTTTGGGAGGAGTTCACGAGATCAAGAGTACGCTTGAGGCGGAGGAGCCGAGACAGAGAACGTTGCTACCCAAAGGTCGAACACGCACGCCGCACCACCTCGGTTCGGTGGCTACGAAGGGAAGAAAGCAGAATGGGCACGACTAGCCGAGGAGTGCGCCAACTCCGGGACAGCGATGCCTTACTCGCACATATGTGAGGAGAGGGCACGTGACTGGGTATTAGCGAGGACAAAGAAAACCGCGGATGGGCAGCTGGTAGTACCAAACCCCACTACCGCGCAAGTCGTCTCCGCCATCGTAAGATATCAAACTTACTACATTCTTTGTAGACCATTCCCTCCGTATTTGAGATCTAATTCGTACTCGCTTATTGCGGGAGGAGGTAAGCGGAGGAAAGAGCGGGGACCTTTCTTAGCCAAGGGTCAAATGACATCCTATCCACTGCGATCGGAAGCTCGACCATAAGGGCCGGTGCTTGCCGCAGGTCGGGGCATCTGAAGAAGTCCTTCTTCAAGATCTTGCTCGAGTACCGGATCAAGAACATGGGAGGCACGTGCGGGCGCTGAAGGACACGCAGGGAGCGGTGAGGAGGATATCTCGGAGGAGATGAGGGAGGAGATGAGGTGCAGATGATGGCACGTGAGGAGGAGATGAGGGTGGAGATGATGGCACGTGAGAAGCGCCTAAGGGCCGAGATGATGGCGATGATCTCCCAGTCGAGCGGATGCCCCGCCATTGTAGAAAACTGTGCCCCCACCAAGTAGCCGCGGTTCCAAAATGATAAGTCCGGTCCCAGTGAAGGTAATAATTAATTTTGCCTTACTTAATGGTGCGAGGTAACTTTTCATATGTTTTCTCTCAAGTTCGCACTTTTGCAGAGCCTACCAAGTGCCAGCTCACCCTGACGGAAGACGGATTTCCTGTTGAGGCTGCACGCGGTGTTGCATTTCCATGCAAGGAGACCGACACGGTGCATGGTCAGCCTTTGGGGAAGGGCTACATGAGGGTCCAGGTGGACTACGTCCACGAAGCCTTCTTATCACATGTGCTCGAGTTCCCCCCTAACGAAGACATCACCACTCTCGGGCTAGCGCGGATGTCGTTCATCAAGTGGCCCACGACAGGCGTCGTACTGGTCAAGGTAAACATCCCTCACGTCTTCCGTACCATTCCAGTAGTATTGCAACAAGTTCCTTAATTATACGCGTGCTTTGTAGGTTCCTACCGTACCTGCGCCTGCTCCCACGACCGTGACGAGCCCTGCACAAAGTACAGAGCTGGTGTATAAAAGGACTAGCACGACAACCACAGAACCACTGGAGGCCTCTGCTAAAAAGGCTAGGCTCACAAAGGCCACAGCGCCCCCTCAGGTACATGAAAAGCCCACTGCCCCGGCCTCGGAGACTCCTTCGGCCCAGAAAGGAGAGCCAGCACAGACCACAGTGAAGCCTTATGAATTTAAGGCCTACGTACATGGAAAGCCCCTTCTGCCTCCCAGCAAATTGAACGCTCTAGGCATATGGACTCGACAGCTCCATGGATGGTACATTGACAAAGCGAAAAGAGAGCGGCGTGTCGACTTCAATGTTAGATCTGAAGGGACATTTCCACCGCGAGGAGGATGGGACATTCGGTTAGTTTTGAGGATCTGTTCGTCTATACCAACCGATAGCCATCGATATTTCTCTTCAGACGATCACTCGACGCATTGTGAGTATCGCACCACGTTGCACGACCTTATGACTTCCATAGGATTTTGCATTACGCTTTTTAACATTCAATGCGAGTTGCAGGGCGATGAGGCAGCGGGTCGTGACGAATCGACAACTAGTTGGGTTCGTCGACCCTGAGCTTGTGTCCGCGACGATGGCTAGGCTTCAACCGGAATGGGTTGCCTGGCTACATCAAGAGGGCATTGCAAGCTGAGTCGAAGAAGGGCTTCATTCTATTCTCGTACCACGAGGAGTAAGTACTACTTCACTGTTCAATTACTTCTACACTTTGAAACCGTATGTGAACTTATTTTCTTGTTGCATACCATTTAATAAGCAACCATTGGGTTCTACTCGTGCTCTTCCGAGCGACAACAAAGTGTACACTTTTAATTCGCGATAAGAGACCGATGGCCTACGCGATCAAGCCTCCTTTGGGCGATAAGTGCACCACTCTTATCTAACATTTTCGTATTTAACTACATTCATTATTTTTTTACTCAACGACATCTTTCCAATGTATATAGGGGTTTCAAGGAATACGTCAGCGGGAGGGACACACGATGACAAAAGGGCTCCAAGCCGAGTATGTCACTTCAAGGTACAAGTGGCTATCATATATAAGATTTAGATTTTCGACATATTTTCTTTGTCTCTTAATTTATTTTTCTTTCTTCACAAGTGTCATCAGCAGGTGGCAATGACGACCGCTGTGGTTTGTATGTCATGCAACACATGGTGATCTTGATTGTTGGCTCGATTGTTTCCCTAAGGTAGTACATGCATATACAATTAGTCTTTCACATGAAAATTTGAAAACTCAAATTAGAGCACTCGTTTCTATCTTGCAAGATACCGTTATCCCCGTAAGAGTGTAGACAACACTGCACTCAACAAGATCTGAGACCACTTATGCGGTGGTACTGGATAGAATGCTTATCGGAGGATCTGACGGTTTAGAGATCCCAAAAGCTCCTACTAGACCAGATGTGAACAAATATTACATATCTGAATGCGATTGCATGTGTACTTATGGTTAAGCATGTTTACGTTCTATTTTGTTAACGAATGTGATATGTGTTTGTTGTAACAAAGTGTTCATGTTCTTTGAATGTGATATGTTGTCGTAATTTACGTGTGAATGTGATATGTGCATATTGTGTGGAATATGTGCTGATTAGAATGTGATAGCACACCACACCCCTTCATCTCTGTCGGTTCTCACAAGAAAATGATAGAGATGTGACGGTCATCTCTATCGGTTCTTTGAAAGAAGCTATAGGGATGATGAACTCATCTCTATCGGTTCTTTATAAGAAGTGATAGAGATGAGTATATTCATCTCTATCGGTTCTTTCAAAGAAGTGATAGAGATGATTAGATTATCTCTATCGGTTCTTTTTAGAAGCGATAGAGATTATCGATCATCTCTATCGGTTCTTTATAAGAAGCGATAGAGATGATGGTATTATCTCTATCGATTCTTTGAAAAAAATGATAGAGATGGTATGTTCATCTCTATCGGTTCTTTGTAAGAAGCGATAGAGATGATGGTCTTATCTCTATCGCTTTACAAAGAACCGATAGAGATAAGACCATCATCTCTATCGCTTCTTAAAGAACCGATAGAGATGACTATATCATCTCTATCGGGCAAGAACCGACTGTAATAGTGCCCGCCTCATCTCTGTCTCATGACTTTGTGTCACCACTAGAACCGACTGTGATGACGAAAAAGAACCGATTGTGATGTATATTTGTGTAGTAGTGGATATGCATGCATCTGATCTCCAAATATGGGTACTATTTCTCAAGCATTCGAGCATATATGTCGTGCATGCAGACGGATGCAAGCTAGCGCTGATGCACGCGTAGACTAATATTGTACACTAACGTATGTGTGTTGCTCGCTCTTACACTCATAATCGTGCTTTTTTCTCTCTTAAGACACAGATATCATGCATGCAAAATGGAGGCAATATATATCCAAATAAATCTAGTACAAACAATATTTATAATATACATACAAATGAACACATATTCTATGACCGTCACCAACATATCTATGACCGTCACCAAACTCGATCAGCTGCAAACAAATTCAAAATATATCTTTAAAAAGCATGGATTGCTACTATACATTATCACGATTAATTGATAGCCTTTATGCATGGGGTACCGGAAGATGTCATCATACCATGCATGTATATATATTGGAAAAATGAATTGGTTTAGATGGATCATACTTCTACATATAAGCAAGGGCATTTAGCTCAAATTTATCATGATACAAGGAACTGAGGAAGGCCTTCTTTTCCCAAAAGAAACAAATGCTAGCTAGCTAGCAAATCATTACCCATGTTTTTATCAGTCCAGTAATGAATTTCTCCACCAGGAACATATATATGCAAATCGTGCCGTGCTAACTGTTCATTCAAAACTGCAAAAAATCACCGAATGGGTACCTAAATTATAAAGTAAGTTATGCAATCAAGATCGTACAATTAGCTAAACGTAACAAAATATAACTAAAAGAATAAATCAACGCATATCGATCACAACAGAAATTTTGTGCAATTGACATAGAGTTTAGTTCCAGATAAGTGCATATATTCTTAATTAAAAAAAAAGTGGCGTGCGCTTGCTTTCACTAGTACGATTTCACCCGTTCGATGCTTTCTCGTCCAAAAATCAACTCAATGTTGAATGATAATAACAACCCAGTGAGATGATGAATTAGAGCGTATATTGTCAACACCTTCAATTGCAACAAGGATTGAGTGAAAAGTAACTTAAGATAGGCATTTAAAAATGACAACACTAAACCAATTCAAATTAATTGATGGTTTTACAATACAAGCAAATCAACTAGTACGCTTGTAGTCATGAAATGATGTTCACCTCTCCTTACACGCTCTCCTATCCGTCCAAATCATGCAGCAACTGATCATGAGAACCTAGTAGGTTCCTATAAGGTAGCACTCCGTCTTCCTCCTCTCCTTCCAACATGAGTGATTGCTGCTGCATCATCGACGTTGCAAACGGTTGCTGTTGGAGCCCTAGAGTGAGCGACACTGCGCCGCCGACACCATGTAAGCTTGGATAACTATGGAACTGGTCGCCGTCAGCCACAATGGATGGAATTAGCGAGTTAGGGTTGCTGTTTCCTGTGCGAAGGTGACTAATTTCTCCAAAGGTTGCTGTCGACGCAGTTGTGTTCTTATGATCGGGCTTGCCTCCTCCTCCACCGCTAGGGTTTTGGTTTCCATCTGATTGCTTCGTTTCTTCCGTGTACATGTCTTCTATCATTGGCTTCCACAGCCTCACCCTTGCATTGATGAACCAATTTGAAACCTAGAAAGGGATCGAAAATCCTGTATGAAGCCTTCTTTTTTCTTAAAAAAAGGGAGAGACGATTCTGTGGGCCAGAATGAATACTGGGGAGAATTTGTTTTATTAAAAGAAAATAAGGTAACTATAGATAGTACTACATATGTTGATAAAGGAATGATGACATATATAAGAGGAGGTGGTTGAATAATAACTGCATGGTCGCATATATTTGTGTCATGTTTATACTTTTGTTTAGAGAGCGTTGGATCAAGTTGATCAAGAGAAGAAGTAAGGGAACATTTATGTTGATGGCTTGCCGCATATATGAATGGATTTGAAATTAAGTACCTGGCTTCTTGATAGCCCGGTTTGACGCGCCAAAATGTGCTTGTCGACATCATTTGGATACCTGTTAATTTGTGTAATACATCAATTTTTCGCTCCACCAATTTGTCGCAATTAGTAGTACGTTACGTTGTTCATTCTAGTTAATCAAAATTAGATTGTTATTATTAATTAGTGATCGATGATATATGCACGTACGGGTGGAGGAAGTGCTCGAAGAGCCAGGCACGGAGGATGGCGACGGCACGCTCTGGCAGGCCGCGCTGTGGCCGCCATGGGAAGCTCTCGATGGCGCTGGACTGCTGGAACGCCCTCTGCTGCCTCAGGCACTGGTCCAACACACTTAGCCTCGGTGTGTCGCCCTTGGTCGCGCCCGGCGCTGCCGCCGTGCCCCCGACGTCCCTCTCCCCCATCGCCTTCCTCAGCGCGCGTATTTGCCCCACGAGCGCGTCCCTCAGGCACCGGAAGTGCCGCGACATGGCCCGCAGCGCCAGCTTCGTGTACACCTGTGCTGCCCCGACACGGCTGCCGCCTCGAACGATAGCTCCACCGCCCTCATTTGCTCGCGGTATCGCCAATAACACCTGTCCACCTAATTCATTCACACATAGTACATACAGATTAAATTGAAGCGCATATATCAAGCTAGGCAACAAGAATAACACTAATTAAGTTCTAAAAAGTAGTACTGTTATTTTTCTCTTAATTTGAGGGGCTATAGTATACACGGTTCTCTCTTTGATTTTAAGTGTGTATATATACAAGCGCACATTAATCAGTGTATACTTCAGTTATAGTTACGGTTTTCATTCGTACCTACTTACATCAATTTGGAACGGCGCCGAATACATGCGTAAGTACTTAATTACCATATTAACCAGGAGAAAATGGCATATTTCTTGCGCCGCATGCATACATGACTATATAATCATTGTACTTGCCTAGAAAAGAGGGGGTGTTTGGCACAAGAGACAGAGATAAAAACTGCAAAATTTGCCTAGTTTAATGTAATACAGTAAAAAAGCGAGGGGAATCAGGAATCCATGAACGAGGCAAATATTCCCACTGTTCATAAATATAAGATCTATAAGTTGAATGATCTTGTTAGAAATATAAGGTTTGTATAGAGATTTAATGAGCCTTTTTCTACTATACCCCTATTTATTCTCTCTCAACTACATTCATTTATTCATTACAACCACACACAAACTATTATCTCTCGTCTTTCAAGACAATTAAATAGGGTATCTAAGTCATTTTCACTCATACTTTTCTCAATTTCATCATAACCTTAATCCTCGTGTAAAGTTAAAATATACCTTATATTTCTAAACAGAGTGAGTAAAAGTTGCTTCTTACTCTAGATAGCAAGATGCCTAGCTAGGGTGAAAAGATGAATAGGAGTGAGAATGGAAGCTTTGGAAAGCACATAATATGGTGGTGTCACTAACTAAGGCCCTTTTGGATTCATTAGTGTTAATAGTTAGCTGGCTGGCTAATAGCTAGCTAACTATTAGCAGGAGCTGTTTGGATCCACCTGCTAATAAAGTCAACAAAATCAGCCAATTAAAGAGAAATGACCCTAATACCTTTTTAGTAGAATAGTGGACGAGTGAACAGGGACGCTTGAGTGGATAGGGTTGGAGGAGGGTAAAAGTGTTAATTGGCTATCTATTAGCAGCTTTTAGTAGGGTACAACCTGCTAATGAATTAATTGTTAGCAGGGTGGGTTGTTAATAATTAGCAGGTCTATTAGTAGGTCTGTTTGGATCCATAGCTGCTAATTTTAACAGCTAACTATTAGTGTTAATGGATCCAAACAGACCCTAAGTAGCTAAAGCTCTCCACTACTGCCAATGTCGACATGCGTGCATGTATAGACGGATTCCTTCCAGAAAATGTCACGAGAGTATTCACTCTGTTCCCGCATACTCAAAAGCTCTTTGATTACTAACAAAGGACTACTAACTCAAAAGTTGGAAAAGAAAAGGTTGAATGAAAAGGAGAGGTTGCAAACTGAGATTCATAGTAACTAATTATGGTAAACCAGTATCGGAGTAACAATAATTAATTAGGCAAGAAACTGAAGCAACAAGTGAAAAAAAAACCCAATTAAGGTATGTGTACCTACCTCCTCAACCATGGACAAGAGCCTGGCCTTCCTCCTCTCAAGCTCCAGGAGATCCATGGAGCTTAGAGATGGATTGGCCCATGGGCTAGAACACGACGAAGCCTCCACGTCGTCCCACTTGCCGGCCTTCGGGGCTCTCTTGGTGCTGTTCATGGTGTGCAAGTCCCCTTCAAGGCTGCAAAACTCACCAAGCAGCTCCTTCACGGGGCCCAAAAACTTGGAGCTCCTTAGCTGGAAGGGCTGCATGGTCGACGGCAGGTTATGCGCCACCGACGACGGAGGCGCGCTGAACGGTTGCTGCTGGTGGCCTACCAACGATCCTCCGGCCATGTTGTACAGAGAGAGGGAGACTTGTTCCCACGGCGACGTAGTGTCGGCGAGGACGCGGTGGGGGACTACGCCTCCTCCTCGCATGTCGGTGCCGGCGTCGCGGAGGGCGAGGGGGCCGTGGTCGAAGGGCGGGGGTGCCTCCATCGCCATCGCGGGGTTCGGAGGCGACGAGAAGTCGAGGAGGTGGGGCTGATGGGCCATCATCGACGCGCTAGGTACCTCTCTCTCACCAGTTTGTTGGGTGTGCAGTGCGTGTCCTCTCTAGAGGCGCATCGTATCATATCATCATGGTACATCGACCACATCGCAATGAAGTAGCTAGCTAGCTACTTGCAAAGATGCTAGTACTATGTTTGCGTGGTGCAACGTACATCGAGTTATATATAGCTAGGTATCCATATATCATAGAATCATAGTTGATTTTGTGTAGCACTCAACGTGCATCGTGTATACATGTGTGCATGCAGGACAACAGCAGCAGCAAGAAAAGTGAGAAGAACTTCGAGGTAGGGTTTTGAGGGAGAGGGGAGGCTAGCTAGATCGGCTAATCGGATATGTGGGGCCTTAGTTAGAGAGCTAAAAAGGATACAATAAATTTATTATAGATCATTCATTCTTTTGATCTAATAGGTCAGATTAGCTGATCTTTATTTGTACTTTTGAGATCTAATAGTAGAGTGGTAGGAATACCCTCAACAAATTAAGGGTTAAATCATTTGATTTCTACTGCCTACTACTCTCTCTGTCTAAGTTTATAAGACGTATGTCTTCTTGGCACATAAACCAAGAATATGTTGAAAATGACTTGATTACCCTTGATTATTATCACTAAGCACTATATTCAATACATACATATAGAGAACATGAAGTAAAGATGGATATTTATTAGGGGTATATATATAAGAAATATCATACTAATTTTGCTTTGAAATATGAAATACGCTATATAATTATAGACAAGATCAATAAAAAAATACATCTTATAAACTTAGATGGATAGAGTTACGTTGTACCATCAATATTCGTAGGAATCCACACCCTATTGCTATATACTAAAGCTATTAATTGCTGCCCTCTTTTTGGAGTTGGCCTTGCTTTATGCTGCACTAATGTGATCGATCCCCTAGGATTAAGTATGGATATGCATCAACATCATCTTCATGCGTCCACGCTCAAATCCCAACAACAGAAATGAGCTACTACCTTCTTCTCCTAGCTTGATACCTTTGCCAGGAATTAAATCCCTATTACTTCAATCTCATGGCAGGTTTAGTTATTGTCACTGCTAGCTGCTCGTTTTGAGAATAGGAGGGAGAGAGTAAATATTCCGAAAATATGGATTGACGACAAGAAATGAAGCGGTAAGGAGTGGTGCTTCCTCACACACATACTCTCTCTCTCTATAACAAATCTCCATCATGAATAAACCTAGCTTAATTAGTACCCCTCTGTCAAAGTTTATAATGCTTATTTTTTGAATGATCTTGTCTATAAATATATAAAACTTGTATGTAGGTTTAACGAGGCTTTTTCTTCTATACCCTTATTTATTCTCTTTCAATCATATGCATTTATTTATTACTACCCACACAAAGTATTATCTCTCATCTTTCAAGATAATTAAGTAGGGGCATCTAAGTCATTTTCTCTCATATCTTTCTCAATTTCAACACAACTTTAATCATTGTGCAAAGTCAAAACACGTCTTATATTTTTGGATGGAGGGGGTACCATTTGCATATTGGAAGTGTATTCTTTTTTTTTGGGTAGAGATCAGGGAATCACTTCCAGCAGTATTCATGCATGCATACATACATATATATTCAAGTATAACTAAGAAATCCTAAATGACCTTTAGTTAGTCTCAGAAGAGAGCTGGCTATATTCAAGTACTGAGAAAAATCTTGGAGAAAAAAGAGTCGTATCCAAGGTTTACATTAAATTGACAAAGCATACTTGTGGAACTATATATTGCACATATTTTCCACTGAATTTATTCGCTTTCTACATCGATCTCTCAGTGGACCTGTTCTCTTCCAGCTACTTGCCACTTGTGGTCCAAAGCTTGGAGTGTGACACCATTTTCCTCTGTCGATTGGTTGTCACTCCAATGGATATATGTGTATGGGCCACACAACGAAGAACTTTCAAAACTAATATTGAAATTGTGTGAAAGTTTTCTGTAAGCTTGTGACAGGAAATTTAGCTTGCAAACGTTGATGTATATTATGAAAGGATCATGTAACTATATATTAAGTGCAAATTGATGTGGAACTGCTTAAATTTTGATGTATCTAAGTAAGTTAATTATCACCAAGCTAGTAGCTAATCACTCTCCATATTGTAGCTAGTAACTGTCCTCACCAGATCGACCAGCTGCTGATTGATTTGTGCAAGTGAGTATACTGTACTATATATCAAGTCTCAACACTTCACTTCTGCTATATATATGCATGCATGTTTGATGTATGCATTACTTTCTTCGTATAGGAAGAAAAATAACAAAGAAGCAAGAACCAAAAAAGAAAGAAAGAAAGAAATATTAACAACACCACATCCTATATATATATACTTATTCCCCATTTCCTTAAGAACACACTAGTACTCCTCTCATTAATTGAATTAGCTGAGAAGAAGAAATTGGCCATCAATTTCACCAACAGCGTCACACTGGCCCCATCAATTCTCTGTTTAGAGCTAGAGCAATGGAACACACTTGTGAGGCAAAATTTCGAGCATGTCAGCATCAGCATTTGTGTCCAAAATGGGTCAAATGGCTATAAAAATAATGCAACTAAGTTTTAGTCTATATAAGCCCCAGTTAATCTTTCCTATTTGTTGGCGGATAGGATTATGTATGCACGTGTACAAAAGGTGTGTGCGAGAGAGATCGATTGGCGAGGCCAAATCAAGGAACACATGTGAAGAGAGTATTTTCCTTTCAGTATTTTGATTTTATAGCCAAAGTATCTAATCGTGTACATATGGTAATAGTTCAACGTGAATTTCAAGTGCCTGCTCTTATTTACTTGGAAGTTGGAAGTGAATAATTCTCATTTGGAGATGGCCACAAGTTGGTTGGAGCTGGGATACATCAACGGCCCCATGGTTGTACTATGACTGGTACAGGTGAAAAGACAAGCTGCCTGCCAATAGGGTTTGGCACGTGTTGAAATTGGGTGATCACTGATCACACGCCTGCTCCAAGCGTCACATTACACAGCACTAAGCACACCGGTACAAGTCGAAAACCGCTAATCCGGTGGTCGCGGTTTTCGCAAGAAATCGTTCGAAAATCGAAAATCGCGGTTTACAAAATAAAAAAAATCGAATTTTAGTCAAATTGTTTCGCGAAAACCGCTGTTTTTGACGAAAAACCACTCGGTTTTCGCGGTTTACCGCGGTTTTTCGCAAAAAAACCACCCGACCAATTGAACGTTTTTAAAAAACGGTTTTTTCAAGCGGTTTTCATCGCATAATTTTTTTAATTTTTTTTAATTTTTTTTTAAATTCCACTGGTAAACCGCTCGGTTTATGTTTTCGAACCGAAGCGGTACGGTCGAAAACCGTGAAAACCGAGCGGTTTACCGCGGTTTTGTTACCCTGCAGCAAGATTTCAAGAGCCGAAGAGATTTCAGAAATCTTGGTCGAATAATTTTTTAAAATTGTTACAGTAATTTAAGAAAATTTTTGGCTAGATTTCACCGAACCTTGCCGAAATATTGGATTTTTTGATCAAAATTTGACATTTTTTTACGGATTTGGCCCAATAACCCTTAAGGCAGTTATCTTCCATGAAAATTTGTTGAAAAACCGATTTTTTGAGATGTTTTAAAATTTCAATACAAACACTTTCAGATTTTTATAAAATTATACAAGTTTGATCAAGATCTAAAAATTTATGGTACTATATTTAGTAGTGTAGGATCATATATAAATTTTTTTGAAAGAATTGAACTTCATTTGTTATCTTTAAAAAATCAAAAACAGAATGAACATAATTGAGACAGTAACCTTGTTAGAATTTTATAAATTTTCTCGAGTGTGATCATGATCCAAAAATTTTATTAGGGCTTAATAATTTTCTCAGAACCCTTCTCTAAATTTTTTGAAAAATTTAAAATTTTTTGTTTGCTCAATCAAATCTATGAATGCATTGAACTTCATTTGTTATCTTCCAAAAATAAAAAACACAAGGAAAACAAATGGTACAGTAGCATTGTAAGAATTTTATAAATTGACTAGAGTGTTATAATGACCCAAAATTTTTAAGAAAGCTTATCTCAGAACCCTTATCTAAATTTTTTAAAAATTCAAACCCTTTTTTGGTTGCTCAATCAAATCTATCTATTGATCATCAGGCTTTTATTATGACAGTAGCACTGTCAATTTTTTTTAAAATTTCTCAGGCTTGATAATCATATGAAAAATTTATAGGAATATTAGTGATGCTTTATGAACAGCCAAATGTTTTTTCAAAAATTTATTATGTGGTTTGAACTATTTTTCATTCGGTTAAAATTTATCAGTCAACCTTTAGTAGCACTGTTATAATTTTTTAAAATTATTTAGGCTTGTTCATCATTTAAAAATTTTATGGAAATATTATTGATACTTCAGAACCATAGAATTTTTTTCAAAATTTTATAACAAGGTTTGCACCATTTTTCATTCGATTGAAATTTTGTCGATCAGCCTTTTATCAGAACAGTAGTACTGTCACAATTTTTAAAAATTACTCAAGATTTATATTTATTTTAAATTTTATAGAAATATTAATGATGTGTTAGGACCATCCAAAAAAATTTAACATCATTTCGACCATATTTTACTCGGTTGAATTTTGTCGAGATTTTGGCATTTCTCGACGAAATTTCTGTAATTTTGGCTGAATTTTGGTTCAAAAATTCTGGATTTTAAATTTGTTTTTGAATTTTGACAGGATTTGTCCGAAGTTCCGAGATTTCGCTGAAATTTCAAAATTTGCCCACCTCCAAGATGTGAACCAAAATCAAAATTTGAAACCCTGACACACTGTGACAACTATAAAACTTTTGATTGGTGTGTATGTTTCACACATACATGAACTCTGTTGTCCTTTTGTCTTGTATAATAATTTCATAACGTCGATCATAAATTAAATACATATATTTAAAATTTGCTAAAAGTATAATACAAATAGCTCTAAGGTCTTAAAAACCCAAAACTGTCGAAATCGGGACCAATTCAATCAATAAATTTAGCCTATTAAAAAGATATTCTCGTAATATTTTTTGAATTTTTGGTATGCTGGGGGCATACGCTGTGACATATCGTCACGGTCAGGAGATGTGTTGTTAATATACACTATAGCTGCAGCTAGTGTACATATTAACCATCCTTGATCTGGACCTAAATTGTATGGATTCAACGACAAACTTAATTGGAACCTTGTGACCTGTTCTTTACCCTGCTCACATAATATTTGTTGGACACTTCAATTCCTAGCTAGGTCCCAGGTAATCCATCTAACGCATGCACTTGATATTGTTGTTTGATGCATAAGTACTACTCCCATGTATATATAGGGATGGCAAATTGGCAATGGCCCCATTCCCCATTCCCCATGGGAATTCACCTGTTAGGATGTAACAGTCTTAAAATTAATAAAATAAATAAAAACGAGTTAAAAATCTTTTGTGTATTATTTCTGAAATTTTTGGATTTACTGGATATTCTTTTGGCTTTTCCCTAATGCAAGAAAGTGAATTAAAGAATATAGTAAAATGGTAAAAGCAAAAAGTAAAAATGCCAAGTCAACAAAAATTTATCAAAGTCATAAAAAAATCTAAGGGTTCTCCACAGCCAGTTTAAGTCGGTGGAATAGCTGGATTAATTAAAATAATATTTAATCAAAGCAAATCATGTGAAAAGAAAGTCAGGGTAAATGGTAAAAGAATTGTATGGAATTCTCAGGAAGTTATCCTGGATCAAGATTTTTACCCTGCTGAAATCAGCACAGTGTCAACTTCCAGTAAAAATATAAAGAATTTAATAATTCATTTTATAAATTTATAAATTTAAAAACAGTGAAGAAATAAATTGGAAAATAGTAATGTCAGAATTTTTAAAATTAAATATCAAAAAATAAAATCTTAAATTATACATAAGGTGTATAATACCATTTCAGACTCTCATAAATTTTTTTACAAAACATTAACTTAATTTTGATTATAAATTAAATGAAAAACAGATTTGACAGAACAGCAACAGATGCATTGTCAGAATTATTTAAAATTCTACATGCATCTTAAAATGGTGAAAATTTTACAGGAGGCCTGTAATTCCCTTTCCAACCTATGGTAAACGTTTTATAAAATTTAGAGCCAGTTTTACTGATGAAACCACCGTAATCCGCCTGCTTCGTCCGAGTCTTCGTCGAATTCTTTTTCCTCTCACGACTTGTGGGCGGTGTGTCGACCACTCAAGACGCGGCGCCGATCCATCGCCATTTCGCTTCACGCGTCAGCATCCTTACCGCGCCTTCTTCTCCCCTCTGCCCTTTCTCGCCGAAGCCAGCGCGAACGCCGAACCGACCTCCCTCT
Organism: Otatea glauca; assembly: GCA_036346275.1. Classification (NCBI taxonomy): domain Eukaryota; kingdom Viridiplantae; phylum Streptophyta; class Magnoliopsida; order Poales; family Poaceae; genus Otatea; species Otatea glauca. Next base: position 1,037,230 of record CM070721.1, on the reverse strand, counting down.
CTCGCGCCAAACCGCCTTCGCCTCCCGATATAAAAGTCTCTCGCCTCGTCGTAGCCGACCCAGACGTCGCCCTGTGCACCCCATTTCACCGCATCTCCCGTCGTCTTCTCCAGCGCCGGCAAAAACCCGAAAACGGGAAAATCGCCAATTCGCCACTCTACTCAATCCTAGCCCGATTCACCCTAGCCATAGCTTCCTCTCGCCACCAGGGACTCATCCACGTCGTTGGTTCCAGCCCTTCTTCCCCGACGAGCACCCGCGCCGTGCCTTTTCCTCCGCCGCCACCGCGCACGATGAGAACTCCCCTTTGCCCCTCATTCTTCGAGCTAACCCCGAAAATGAACTCCTTGTGTTGCTCTGATACTCTCTGAGGTGATCTTCAAGCTCGGGGAGGTCTAGTTCGCTGGAACGCCGGTTAGCCGTGAGCACCGCCGCCCCTCGACGGTGGAACCACCCTTCCCGGCCATCTCCGGTCGCCGCGCCATTGCCCACGTGTGCGCACGGGTCCACTGGTGCCTATGGTGGAACCGATTCCGCCGCTCCGGCGCTAGTTCGCCGCCGGCGAGCTTCGGAAAGCCGCGCTCTACTCTGGGTCACCGTCAAGCTGGCCCGAGCTGTCAGCCGCCCACGCTGAGCCAGCCGCTGCCATGTGGGCCTGGCCGTCACCGGTCAGCGTCGTCGCCAGCCGTCTTCGACACGCGTGACATCACGAACTCACTTTGTCGATCGCACATGCCCCATGAACCCTGGCGTCGATCGCATGTATTGCGTCGCGCCACCACGCCATCTGGGCCCGACACATCAGCGCCTCGGCGTGAAGCCGAAAAGGAAAGCGACTTTCCCGTGAAATCGTACTTTCCATTTTCGGCAATTTTCTGATTTTCAGTATTTTTCAAAACCTAGAGTATTCAAACTTGAATATCTTTTGAACTAACTGTCCAAATTTGATGAAATAAACTTATAAATTCATATAAAATCATGTAGATTAATAATATGCAAAAATATTTCAGAATTGAATTTTATTTGAATTTTGAATTCAAATTTAAAGAAAGGATTAGAAATGTGTCATACATGAAAATTTTGCAAATGATGACCAAATTTAGTAAAATAAATTTTGTTAGATTACTTGTAACTTCAGGAACTAGAATATGCAAAAATACTTAGGGTTTGTTATAAGAAAAATTTAAGTTATTAAATATGTGGTAAAATAATGCAATAATGATTCAAACAGATTAAATCTTTAAATTGCAAATAAGAACAAATAATTCATGTAACCATTTCTGAATTTGTGAAGTTATTTTATTTGAATATTTCCATCTGATTTCTTTTTGGCCCTATTGAAATTTGGTATTCGTTATATGTTGCAATACGACGTGTAGAACCCGACGAACCCGGTACATCCGACGAACAAGAATTTGACGTCGAGGAAAGTCAACAAGGCAAGCAATCCCCTTTGATCATATTGAACCCAGTTTTATAAATGTTTTCATTAAATGTTTTACTGCATACTTTATTTTTATTAAAGTCTGCTATATTATGGAAACTGGTAGTTGTACCTGTAGTTTAATAGAACTTCCTTGATAAGTATGGATTTGTGAACCTTGAAAACCGTAGAACGACATAGACATTATTTGATGTCAATATGGGTCACTTACACTTAGGGGTTAAAACGGATCAGATACGGACGGATAATAGGTCTACCATATTTGTTTTCATATTTTTTTCTCGGATGCGGATACGGATACGGATAGTCCGGATACGAATACGAATACAGATAATGTCGAATACAGATACGGATCGAATACGAATCGAATCGGATACGGTTTCGAATATTTTATCGGAACATGATAACCCCTTAGATTGTATATAAAAAGTCAACGAAAACACATAACTAGTTGATTTGATGAAAATGTTATTGAAAATTGAACAAATATAAGCATTTTCATTCACTTAGACAATAAATAGATACCATGTCGCAAATAAAATTATATAAGACTTAGTTTATCACACACATACAATTGTTCATTATACAAGTAGATCAAAACACAAAAATAAAGGTAATCTTTACTCAAAGATACAAATGGAGGCAAACACATAACACACTAAAAGTTTGATAATACTTAAATATCACGTCTCTAGAAAAAGTATATAACACTTATATGTAATGATCCAAGATTTATATTCTTTGTTGAATTATGTTAAAAATAATAAATTATGTATTTATGAGTTTTTATGATTTCTAGGTACTTATTTAAATATTTTCCTATTAAGAATAGGAATTGTAACGACCCAAAATTCAATAAAATGAAAAATATAATATTAAAAATACCCACATGATTTATTGTTATGTTTTCTGATTTTTCTTGTATTAAAAGAAATTCTTTTGGCTTTTACCATTAAAAGAAATCCAAAATGCTATATGGTAAAATGGTAAAAGGTAAAAAGGTAAAAATACAAAGTCAGTAAAATCCTTAAAGATCTCAGAATCATGATTGTGCCTCTTGCTCTATCCTGGCATTAATAAAATAAAATAAAATACAAAGATAATCATGAAAAGTCAAAGAGAAAATCTGAATCAAAAGATTTGTTCAGAATATTTCTTACCTTAACCCTAGTTGAAAATTTAACCATGCCGACATATTAACTTAACCCAACCCTGGTGAAAATATCATGAATTTATCTCTTCATTTATTAATTTTAGAAATTCAAAAACAGTCAATCTTAAAAGCTGGAAAATGCAGTGTCAGAATTATTAAAAATACAATATCAAATATAAAATTTTGAAATTTTTTCATGAGGTATAAAATATTAATTCCAATCCTGTCAAAAAGTTTCATAAAATAATAAATTGATTTTATCCTTCGATTAAATGGAAAACAGAATCAGTGAAAATCATTAACAGTGAAATGTCAGATTTTTAATAATATTTATATTCGTCAAAATTATTTGAAAATTTTACTAGACCTTGATCTTTACCTTGCCGACCTCAGTAAAAAGTTTTGTAAAATTTTGATTTTATCTTCTGGCCTAAGCTACCGACTTTACCCTGAGCTGTCCAGAGAATTCCTGGTTTTAAACCCTTCGTCTCATCGACAAGTGGGCCCGCTGGACAGCTGTGCTCTTTTGCCGACTTTGCTTTCTCGCTGACAGCCTGGCCCCATCTGTCAGCCCTTCTTCTCCGCTTTCTCCGTTCTTTCCGTTCTTCTCGCCAGAGCGTGCCGCCTCTCCCGTTTTGTCGCCACCGCGCCGCAACTCGACGCCTAATGCGCTCGTGACGTCGCCCTCTGCCACGCGGCGTCTGCCTCGGCCTCGTGTTTCTCTCTCCACGCTGAACGGCCGAGAAATCGCCCGCGCAAGCCGCCGCTTTCCTCTCTGTCTTCACCAAATGCAAACCGCCTCATCCTTCTATTTAAACCCCGCCAAAGCGTCGCATTTCACTCGTGCATTCTCCTCGAACCAAAGAAACCGAGCCACACCTCCTCGACATCGCCACCACCCTCTTCTTCCTCATCTCCGGCCAAAAACCCGAAAAAGAGGAGAAAGCTCGAACTCACTCTCCATCGCACCATCCTCGAACCACCTCGTCCAAAGCAACCTAGACACCCCAGAACCTTTCCCTACCTCAATTTAGTCTCTCCTTCTCCGGTGAGCTTCCCACGACTTCCTTCCGCCATGCCAGCCATGACAAGACGGTGAGATCACCTCCTCCGATTACTCATTTTCTTGCCCGAACCCAAAATGAGATCACCGTGGTGCTCGATGCTCGTGGTGGTGTCCATTTGTCTCGGGATGCCGTTTCGCCGAACACCGGTGAGCAGGTGTGCTCGCGCGCCTCTCCGGTGGCGGTCGCCTCCGGCCATCTCCTACCAAGCGCCACCACCCATAGATGCGCACGGACCACCGAGCAAGAATCGGAATCCATTCCGTGATTCCGGCGTGCAGGCCGCCGCCGCGAGCCGCGCAAACCATGTCTCAGTCGGGTCACGGCGATCGGGTCCATCTTGTCGGTCTCTGCTGCGTTATTGCCATTGCCGCGCGGCCCGATGAGTCGACCTCGCTGCTCGACAACGTGGTCCCCGACGTCGGACCGCAGGCTTCGGCGTCTCGCGCCATCCGGGCCCGGCATGTCGATTGCCTCGGTCCGACGCAGCAGATAAAAAGCGAAAGCGTTTTGCAGTGAAGGCGTACTTTCCTTTTGGTATAAATTCGATTTTCGTATTTTGAAAACCGAATGCATTCAAACTTGAATATCTTTTGAACTATCCAACCAAATGAAGTGAAATAAATTTCTAAATTCATATAAAATCAAGTAGATTCAGAATATGCAAAATATTTCAAAATGAATTCTGTTTGAATTCCAGATTTAAATTTAAAGAAAGAATTTGAAATATGTTGTTAATAGAATTTCTGCAATTCAACTTCAAATTGAATGAAACAAATTTTATTAGAATCCATGCTCTGTTAGGAACCTGAATATGCAAAAATACTTAGGGTGTACCATGGAAAATCATTAAAGTATAATATAGGGTAAGAAAGTAGCTTCATAATAGCAATTTAAATAATTTCAGAATTTAGAAATTGAAAATCCAGAATAGTAAAACCTGTAAAAATGGTCTCTGAAAATGATAAATAAAAGTGAATTATTCAAGAAAATAAGATTGGTTAATATTAGAACATAATCAGAAAATAAACATGGAACTTGTAAATCGATGAACCACAAATATGTTGATTCCAAACAGTTAATTTTATTTGGTTCTTATGTCCGATCCTTTCGCTTTGTTGGACTTGCCATGTTATTATTATTCGACGTGTAGCAATCTGAAACGAAACTTGTGAGTTCGACGATCGTGGAGTTTGACGTCAAGATCATCAACAAGGCAAGCACCCCTTTGATCATATTGATCGCTTTATAAACATTTTCATTAAATGTTTTATCGCATACTTTATTTTACTAAAGTCTGCTATGTTATGGGTATTGGTAGTTGTACCTATTGCTTCATAGAACTTCCTTGATAAGTATGGAATTGTGAACCTTGATAACCCTAGAATAGCATAGACAGTACATGATGTCGATCTGGGTTACTCACACATAGTGTTATGCTTAGCCATGCTTAAATGAACATAAAACTTGATATGTTTAAAAATGTTGGATATGACAACTTAATGGGTATGACCATTCTTTATGGTTGGTATTTTGATCAAAAATGAAAATAAAACTATGATTTAGATGCGGGCAATTCGGCAATAGCCAGGTGTACAAGAGACTTGTACGTAGTGTAGGGTGGAGATTATTGCCCGTGTCGGATTAAGGACCGAACTACGTGTTCGTTAAACCCAAGAATTTACCGTACAACCACAAGTGCTGGTATGGGACAGTCTTAACCTATTAAGTTGCTTAAAACTAGCTTTGCACATTGGTAGGCTGGAGTAGTACGAGCTTCTTGATGTTGGTTGCTCGTAGGGCGCCTACACCGAGGTGTTGGGAGTCACGCTTGCTAATATAACGGTGAATGCCATACTATGGACATACTTAATCATTATTGTGCGTTGATTGTGCAAACATAAATACCATAGTACGGGTTTGACGCCAAAATTTGGTGCAAAGTTAGGGTTAAACAATGTAACGGTTTTGTTATGATCTCCTTGCCGACATACCAAAGGAAGTGTGTTCTTGGCACGGCAAAAGAGGTTGATCATTACTTGTGGGTAAAGTCGTATAACTCGCAGAGTGTAAAACTTTTCAAAAGCCGTTCCCGCGGTTATGGGAATCTTGGTGCGCCAGCACTAGTTAGCTGTTTTTATTTTTCATAAAACTCTGAATTTCTACCTGGGACTGGTAGGAATGGTTACTCAAAAATTCTGCTGCGACAGAGAAATGATTCTTGAAATGGGCATGATACTGTACATGAGACTTATTTGTGCTTACATACTGTTACTTTTTAAATTAAGTCGCCTTTACTTAAAGTTCACTTTTCAATCTATTAATCAGTATTTACATTCAATTTTAGCTTTATGCAAAACCACCATGAGCCTTTCCTTGAAATGGCTGCATTTATAATAGGTTTTGCAAAAGTCTTATGAGTACAAAAGTACTCAACTTGCCATGTTGATAATTTTAGGTGAAGAACTGCATTTCCCGACGATACCTTTTACGATGCAGATTCGGGATGTGAACGATGAGTTTTATTAGGGTTCTCCTTGTCGTTGCTCGTGGGGATTTTGGGATAAATGGCATACTACAAGATGAATGTCTCCACCGTTATGCTTTTACTTTTGGTATTGTAAGAATGTTATGTATTTGCTTCCGCTGTAATAATAAAGTTGTGTATGACTGTGATATCAATTTGTATTTGTGCGTACTAGCCACTGATCATGGGACTAGTACTGTATGCACATGGTATCCATTTTCGATATTCATTTATCGAAAATGGGGGCCTTACAGGAATATTTGAATATTTGAGAAAATTTAAAATCTGATAAAATCTTGAACATAATTTTTAAAATGTTAGATTATTTCTGGAACTTTCTAAAAAAATCATAATTTTTGGAGTTGGTTTGCTAATTTTAATAATTGAAACTTACTTTATGGATTAATTAAATTAGAAAACAATATTGAAATTAATAAATATTTTTGGGCCAGAAGAGTAGTTTTGGCCCAGCCCATATGTATATCCGGATTATCCGAATCCGTATCCGTATCCGATCCGATACTATCCGACAAATATCCGATCCGACAGAATCCGTATCCGAAAATATTCGGATCGGTCGAAAACTATCCGATCCGTTTTCATCCCTACTTACACTTAGTGTTATGCTTAGCCATGCTTAAAGCAATATAAAACTGTGACATGATTAAAAATGTTGGCTATGATATTTAATTGGGTATGACCATTTTTGTGGTTGGTATTTTGGTTGGAAAATGAAAATAAAACTATGGTTTTGATGCGGGCAATTATTGGCAATAGCCGGGAGTGCATGTCTTGCACGTAGTGTAGGGTGGAGATTATTGCCCGTGTCGGATTAAGGACCGAACTATGGGTTTTTTCAGGCCAAGAATTATCATACAACCACAAGTGCTGGTTTGGGACAGCCCTAACTTATTAAGTTGTTTAAAACTGGCTTTGCACTTGGAAAGCCGGAGTAGTACGAGATGTTTCTTAATGAATTGCTCGACGGGACGTCCACACTGAGGTGATCATGGATTAAACGTCTACCAATATAACGGTGTACGCCATACTGTGGGTAGTTCCATCATTTCTATGCTCTGAGTTCTTACGCCACAGAATGGGTTTGTCGTCACCGTGCTGGTGCAAAGTCAGGATTAAATAATGTAACAGTTATAACATGACTCTCTGCGGCACACCAAAGGAAATGTGCAAATATTGATTGCTCAAATAGTTAGTCATGTCTTGTGGGAAAAGCTGTATACCTCTACAGAGTGTAAAACTAATCGATTAGCCGCGTCCGCGGTAATGGACACTTGGTAAAGTCATCACATAGTTAGCAGTTTTGTTTATTTTCATAAAATGCGGTTTCTATCGTGTGTTGGTGAACTCTACTGTGTGTCAGTAGAACTGGTTTCGATTATGGTCATTTTACCCAGGTTCGAATTTTTATTTACTCGCACTTACTTACTGTCATTTTAACTAATATGCTTTTAAGAAAATTTTACTACAATTTATTATTTTGTATTTACATTTCAAACTGGCTTTCTGCAAATTAACCTTAATAGCCGTCCATTGAAATGACCTGCATATATTTTAGGATTTGCAAAAGTCTTGCGAGTACGTAAGTACTCAACTTGCCTATGTTGATGTTTTTAGGTGAAGAATCAGATTACCCCGACGATTCATACGTTGATACAGGATTCGGGGAATTTAACGATGAATTTTTCTAAGGATTTTCCCTTGTCAGTTGCCTGTGGGACAATGGGTTAAAAGGCATACTACAAGAAGTTGTCTCCACTGCAATTTTACTTTTGGTATTGTAAAAATATTATGTAACCTTACTTCCGCTGTGTAATAAAGTTTGTGTATGACTGTGATATCAATTTGTATTTGTGTGTACTAGCTACTGATCATGGGACTAGTACTGTATGCACATGGTATCCATTTTTGGTATTCATTATAAAAATGGGGCCTTACATAGGAGGCGGGGATGGGGTAGTTTATTCCCCCGCGGGGTTGATAATAGGGTAAAATATCATCCCCATTAGGAAAATCAGGTGCGGGGACGTTCCCCCTCTCCCCATCCCCGTCCCTGTTGCCTAACCCTTGAGTAATAAACTTTGCACAAGTTCTGTCTCTTGGTTCACTTTGCAATTCACACAACTTGACACTGACTTGAAGCTAACACACTTAGAGATGTATGAGAATTTCTGTGTGAAGATGAAGCATAGACTCCTTTTTGAGAATGAGAGCTAATTTTCAATACCAAAGTGTAAGGAGTTCATCTATATTTCGGAAGATGGCTTAGGAAATGCTTATATAGCCATTTGGAGTAAAAGTAGCCGTTACACACCTTTCGATGGCCGTTGGGCGTGTCGGATGTCGAAACAATGAAATATACACGTATAACGGACTAAGTATCGATTGCTAGCGATCTTTGGATATGTGTATGACGGACCAAATTTGAGAGTTCACGACGGACCAAAAATTTTGGTCCGTAGTACATGGGTTGTTCATAGAGGTTGGTCTGGCATACAACTGAGAGACATATATGAGCGACAGACCAAATTGTTTGGTCCGTTACACATGGACAATAAAAGATAGGTGCAGTATAGAGACCTATGTACGTCGGACCAAATTTTTGGTGCATCATACATGGACTTTTCGGAAGATTGGTCTATACGAGAGACACATATACGTCGGACCAAATTTTTGGTCCGTCATACATGGACTTTCCAGAAGATTGGTGCCAAGGACCTTTTCAATAAAGATAAATTTTTATCCAAGCTTTTTATTTTATCAATGGACTGAGATATTTTAAACACGAATGCTTGGTCCGTTTCCTGAGTAAAATTCTTTTGAAGATAGAGAAAATTCATTTTAGGTTTCGATTCAAAAGGACATCAAAGATTCAGTCCGGCCAAAACTTATAAACTGAAAGGATGCCAGACCAAATATTTGGTCTGCTGTAGATAGGAAACCGAAGATATTTTGGTCCGTCATATATAGGCAAACCTTTGGTTATCGGATGATTTTAAAAGAAGGTTTTAATCAAAGATATGTGAATATGAAAATGAATATCTAATGATCAGATATCAAAAGGGAGTTTTGACGTAGAAAGGTTTCAAGGTACGCAACGGACTGAAGAAAAGGATAGATAAAGTTTGGTCCGTTATACTAAGAGATATGATTTCACAAGGATAAAGTCTAAGTGTCTTTTGCTCCGAGAGATCTAGTTTTGCCTTTGCCTAACAACCTATTTGCTTGTGCAAAGTCCCTCTTTTGGACAACCAAAAAGAAAACAGACCTAGGCTATTTGACTTGAATCATCTCCCAAGTCATAAACTATAAACTGAATACCTTAATCTTGTTAGCCCAACTTGTTCCATCATAGATTCCAGCTTATTTTCTTCAAAGCTTTGAGTATTACAAACTTAGTCATCAATACCAAAACCATAATAATACGGTAATAGAATTGAGGGGTGCCTAGATGCTATCACCCCCAAGGCCTCCTTTTAGAGCCTTCAAGCCAGAACTAGCTGTTGGGGAGCAAATCTGGAAAAACTCAGAATTCCGGTGCTCTTTTGCCTGCTAGGCTTCAGTAGTAGCAGCCTCTGTGCCAACGACTACAAAATTAGCCGTTGCAGAACTTCTAGTAGCACCGGCCAACTGGGAGCAGTGCTACCGCTCGGGCGGTAGCACCGGCCTTGGACCCCGGTAGCACCGGACCCGAGCCGACCACAAAAACACCTCCTCTGGAATTTTCACACCGGTCAAAGGAGCGGTAGGGCGAGCACCGGCCTGCTTGAAACCCAAAAACACCCTCTCGAGTGTTATACACCGCACTGGGGCCGGTGCTACCGCTCGGCCAGTAGCACCGACCACCCAGCTTAGAAACAGATTTTTCACAAAAAACTTTTCTTTTCAAATCAAACACCAATAATGATTGATTCTTTGAGCAATGTGATGATCAACACATGATCAAGCAATTTGCAAAACACATTTGCAAACCCAATTCGTATTTTCCAAAGAATCACATTAAGCACAACTTATTTGCAAAACATATTTGCAAATAACCCGAGAACCTATGAGATCAATCCTCTAGTCATGTAAGGATCAACACATGATCCCGACACTTTTGCAAAACACATTTGTAAATGCCAACACATACTCTAGGATCGAAACCCATAACTTCTAGTTCATTTGCAAAACACATTTGCAAATACCAACTTCAACCACTTAAAAACAAATCTTGAGCCATGTGATGATCAACTCATGATCAAGTCAATTTGCAAAACACATTTGCAAACCCTATTCATATGCTCCAATATAAGATTCAATTAAACCATATTTTGCAAAAACACATTTTGCAAACTCAAAGCACAAACTAAGCTTAGCCTTGTGATGATCAACACATTATCCAATCACAAGCTAAAACACTATAGCGTGAGCTCTCTATTTGCAACACATGCAAATCTTAGCTCCATACAAACCACAACTCAAACTCAAGTGCATGAGCTCTCTATTTGCAACACATGCAAATCTCTAGCTCCATGCAACCACTTTAAACCAAATAGTTTGAGCTCTCTCCTTTTGCAACACATGCAAAACTTAGCTCCAAGCAATAACCATATGAACAACATTGCATAGGCTATCTCCCACATGCAAATACATAGCTTCATGCAAAAAACAAATCAATTAAGATTCAATAAGAAGTAGGCATGAGCTCCCTTATTTGCAACACATGAAAATACTTCGCTCATGCAAAATCCAATGCACGAGCTTCACCTATCCGCAACACATGCTAAATGGTTAGCTCAATTCAAAGACCAAACAAAAGAGTGAGCTAGAGTGAACTGGATTGAGTTCATCAACACATGATGAAGCTCAAGCTAAAAGACTCAACCCCTCTTAATAGTACGGCACCTAACTAGCAATCCGGTCTCCCATCCAAACATTGAGACCGGTAAAAGACTTGGAACACATCTTTAGCCCTAACTAATTATACCTTTGTCTCTAGCGATCCACTTGGAGTTTTTATAATTTCCAATTATCTTCTCTCCAGGATCAAGTCTTCTTCTTCTCGTTCATCAACACATGATGAACCTTTTCTATCCCTTCTCTTCACTTCGGGACCACCTCTTGAAGCTCATCAACATATTATGACTTCTCGTTCCCAATTTTTTATCTTTTTGGACTCAACCTAATTCACAACTCATTGAAGATGTTAGTCCAACAAACACGGTTGTCTCAATCATCACCGCACTCCATTAACACAATGGATGCCTCCAAGATCGATTGAGTACAACCCAAATCAATTTGAATAATTTAAAGGTGTCTTGAGTATTTTAATACAACTAATGCTTCATTATACTCAATAACTTTTCGTTTGTCCTTAGTCAACAAAGAGACACCATCAACACATGATGAAATATCTTTTGATTGATTGAAAGACAACCGAACTCAATTTAAACTTAATTTAAATTGACATGAGTATATATAACTACACAAGTTTTATATACTCAATATGATGGTTAGTAATGATCCAAATATGTTTGAGTGATGGAAAGGGATCAATACATTTAGACCATCAATTATAGAACAAACTCTATTAAGTATGTGCATATAACTAATTGAACATGAAATCAATATGCACATAATCAATCTTATATTGCATATGAGTTTATTCTATATTTGCATGAGTATACTACAACTACACAAGTTATATATATACTCAAATGGTTGTTTCAAAGTCTTGATCCTTTATTTTATTTTGCAAGAAGACATGGATCAATACTATTGAAACATCAAGTTAAATTATAAACTCATCATAGATGTGTGCCATTCAGTAATATATGGAATTGAAAACATAATGCACATCTTTGATATATCAATGGAGGATTTCATCTTTAACTTGATTCCTAAGTATGCATTAAACTAATAGAGTGAATCCAATGCTCTAGTGACAAATATGTAAAATGGTAGTAAAGAAATATAAAAGAAACAAAGTTTAATTATAAATAGCAGGATGGCAGTAGCATAGTTAAGTTTGATTAAGTAGGAAGTGCATACTAGTTTATTTGATTCAAGCCATAAACAACCTAACAACTTAGCTTGATAAAGAATTTTGTAATTTTCAGCCTCTTTTCCATCCAAATTTGAGACTAATAAGAATGTTAGGGTGGAGTATCGCCTGTGTCGGATTAAGGACCGAGCAATGGGGCGCTATAGATCCAAAATTCATTACAACCACGAGGGCTTGTATGGCGGGTCTTAGCCTATTAAGTTGTTTAGGTGTGGCTTTGCATCTAAGGAAGGCGGGAGTTATAGCTCGATTAGCCGTTCATGTTTTGCACTTTAGCTGGGTTTTTGCAACTATTTTGGGTCAAGAAGGGACGGGTAGGCTGGGTTGAAAATGTCATTTGCTATCTTTATACTCCAAATGCTCATTTGGAAATCGATGTTTCAATCTATTATGTCATATTCTTAAATGTTTATAAGCGCAAAATAACCTTTAACTTAATGCTTGTAATATATGTGTCATTTTTTTATCTTGTGGTTGTGATATGAAGCAATGGAGGATTTCATCTTTAACTTGATTCCTAAGTATGCATTAAACTAATAGAGTGAATACGAGTGCATACTTTGGGTTTTTCATTTTCCATCCAAATTTGAGACTAATAAGAATGTAGCTCAATTAAACATGGTAGTCTCGTAATAATTAGATTTATCATTAAATAATGATTAAAAATTAATATTAAACTAATCCCAAAACTAATGGAACTTGAACTTATAGGCGTTCCTCCACTCCTGCCGGGGAACATCCCGTTGCCATCTCTATGTATATATATATGATAGAAAAGGCCTGGCAAGCATGCACGGTATATATAAAGCCGTGATGTTTATGTTTATGTTTATGTTTTTTCAAAGACAAAGGGCCGCGCGCATGTTTCTCGAGTGTTTAATTCCGAGTGCTAGCCTTGATCGGGAGTATCGCTGGCCTTTCTTTTCAAAAGCGCTTTTCGTTTACTACTGCTACATATACACACTTAATAACGTTTTTTATTAATTATTTATGATCTCTTTTAGAGAATTAAGCAACAAAAGCACTTATTCATTACAGTTCATCGATAAAGATTATTTACGACTAATTAACTAGATTGTGCGGCACACCACAGCACACATGGATTAATTCCAAATAAGCTCCAACCAAGTAATATGTCTAGCCAAGTCCAATCAATCAACATTCGTCGAACAATTAAAAAATCAGCGTTATCATTTATGTTGGAACCGGCGACAGCTTTACCATGAGAGAACATCACGCAAAGCACAAAAACACACGCAAGAGACTTGATGATTTGTTAATGAGGTTCTGCAATGCCTACGTTCTTTAAAGCCGAATTGTGATACTCCATCCGTACAGGGAGTTTCTTTCTTCTCAAGGTTACAGGAGGCTAGTGAGATATACTTATATCCTAGTTACAAGCTCCACTCAGGCTCATAGTCCCCCAAGGCCCCAACCCATAATATTCTATAACCCCATACATCCGTGTCTTCTCCCGTTGGTAGGGATGGCTACATGGGTATTCCCTGACAGGGAGTGGTGGAACACCCTGTCTCCGAGTGTGGCCCCTACCTTGGTCTTGGGTGCACCTTTTGCCTGTTCCCCGGCCCCGCCAAGGTATTGCTCCCGTGAGGACCCACACCCGATAACATGTCACAATATGGTGCATTCAGCAACAAGCAAACAACAAATAATACTGTAACCAAATCGGTAAAAAAATAAAAATAAAAATAAATAGAAGATGACATAAAAAGAGGATGCGGCCATGAAGCAATTAATAGAGGATTAAAAGGTTCTTCTGGCATCGCTAGATCTGGAGGCTAGAGCCATTGATAATCGGTACAAAAAATGCCTAGATTCGGAGTATTTATCATTCAATACTACATGTTTAGATCTGAAGTTCAAGAGGACGAGATGACTTACTGGTGCTAAAGAAGAAGAGGCTGGCCAAATCGATGACGCTTGTCGGAGGTGGCTACCAGCGAGTAAGTGATAGGATGCGGTGATTGCCGATGAGACAGGGATGAGACGCGGCAAAGATTAGCATCGGTTGAAGTGGGCACGTGCGGGATATATTGGTTCCATCTTCCATGGACAGTGGAGGCTCTTGGGGAGGAGAGGAATGAATGAGATTAGGTTACCGGTGAGCTTGACATATATACTCTATAGTATCGTTCGGGCTATGCGGGTAACAGGGATGAGGTGCGATGGAACGCTAGCCCTGTTTCCCCCCATGCAGACAGACTTCTCCCGTTAGCAGCTCCATGAGAGCAAAACCTCCCTTATCCCCGGCCCAGCCCCTGATAGAGGAATTTCCTGACGGAGAACGGGGAATAAAGCCATTGCCATCTCTAATTGTAGGGTTGTGTCCGAAAAATATGCATTACGCACGCATTTCTCAGACACGGACTCTTTTGTTTTTACGTACGTATCTTGCCATATATGAGCCATCACTACTACATAACAGCACATCACTGCCAGGTCCACAACGACATCATTGCTGGTTACCGGATCCGGCAGTGATTGATCGGCAGTGATACTAGGGTCTATCACTGTCGGGTCATGAACCGGCAGTGATGAGTATTATCACTACGGTGCTACCTACAACCGGCAGTGACATCGAACTATCACTACCGAGTCAAATCAAAATCCGACAGTGATGAGTATTATCACTGCCAGTTATACATAAAACCCGCAGTGATATCGAACTATCATTGCCGGGTTATACCACAATCCAGCAGTGATATGTACATATCACTGCCGATTTTTTCCAAGAACCGACAGTGACAAGCCATTCACCAAATATTTTTATTGTATATTTTTTGTGCAATATATATATATTTATACAATTGTTTATACAATGTCTATATATAGTACATAAAGCATCGTTCAAATCATAATTCAAATATATCCATATATTATAAATCATCGTTAAAATTATAATTCAAATATATTAAAGCAACACAATATTTGGTTTTTACAATCATTTATTTACAAATATAGTTTGACTACATCTCATCTCATCTCATTTACTTTGATTTTGCACCGACTACAATAGAAAGAGTCTGTAACAGCCCAAAATTAATAAAATGAGAAATATAATATCAAGAATATTTGTGTGAATTATTATTGTATTTTATGGCTTTTCTTGAATTATTGTGAATTCTTTTGACATATCTCTAATAAAAAAGTAAATTAAGGATATAGTAAAATGGTAAAAGTAAAAAGATAAAAACACCAAGCTAAAAAAATCTGAAAACAAATTATTAAAATATTAGAGCTCTCCATAACTCAGTTTAGGGCAGTTGGAGACCTGTAATAATTAAAATATAATTAAATCAAAACAAAAGCATGTGAGAGGAAAATTAGTGCATAAGGTAATAGATTTTTGTAGAATTCTCAAGAAGCTTTCCTGGGTTGAAGTTTTTACCTTAAAGACATCAGAACAGTACCTACATCTGGTAAAAATATCAAAAATTAAATATTAAATTTTATAATTTTAAAATTCAAAACTAAAGAAGAAATAAAGTGGAAAATACCATTGTCAGAATTATTAAAAATTAAATATTAAGTTTAAAAATCTTAAAAATTTACATAAGGTTTATAATACTATTTAAAACTCTAAAAAAATTTATATAGTTTTAACTTAATTTCAGTCATCAATTAAATATAAAACATATTCGGCAGAAATGGAGAAGCTCTATTGTCAGAATTTTAATAAAAATTTTACTTGTATTTTTTACCTGAAAATTTTACATGATGCTTATATTTTCCTTTCTGACTTAGGTAAAAAGTTTCATAAAAATATAAGTCCAAATGTTAGTTTGAAATGGTGGAGTAATCTCGGTCTATCCAGAGCCTTCACCCGAGTCCCCATTCTTCTCTCGTTGACATGTGGGCCTGGCGTGGCAGCCAGTCAACCCGCCGACCCCTCTCTGCCAGCTAGCCCCCGCACGTCAGCCTCCCTGAGCCTTCTCCCCTTTTCCTCTCCTCGCTGCTCTCTCGCGCCGGCGCCAGCTCAAATGCACCGCCTCTTTCCCTTGTCTCACCTGCGTCGAACCGCCTCCACGGCTGTATTTAAGCGTCGCCCGTTGCAGCAAGCAGCCACTCTCCTCCCGCTTGCCTCCTGCCGTTGTGTTTTTCGCTCGTCTTCTCTAACTCCGGCAAAACCAGAAAAGGGGGAAAACCACATTTCACCACTACAGCCAATCGCGGCCCAAACCACCCGAGCCAGAGCTTCTTCACATCACCAGGAACTCCTCTCCACCTTCGGTTTGAGCTCTTCTTCTTTGGAAAGCCTCCGCGACTAGCTTCTCCGTTTGCCGCGGTCGCGGACGGTGAGACCCCCTTTCCGCATATTCTTCTGTTGAATCAAGTACTAAAATGGGTCATTCTTTAACCCTTGCTACTTATTTTGGTGAAAATGAGGCACGAGAAACCTTGGTTTCGCCGATTCACCGCTCGGCCATGGCGACCACCGTAGCCCCACGGTGGCGCGCCCCTTTCCCTTGTTGCCGGCAACCAAAAAGACCTCCCTTAGTTGCGCACGAACCCCGTGAAGTTCACCCTGCCTTTGCCCGAGCTCGCCGCACCCTTCTTCCTTCGCGCCGTCGCTCGGCCATGGCCGCCGCCGCACCCGTACGATGGTAACCCTCTTCCTGGCCACCTCCGGTCACCACGCGACCACCCACGTGTGCACACGGACCTCCTGAAGCTCACCGTGGAACCCATTCCGCCGTCCCGGTGCTAGTTCGCCGCCGGCGAGCTTCGAAAAAACCTCCCGCCTCGAGTCGCTACCAGTTGGGACCCACTAGCTAGTCACACAGCACGCTTGAGGCACTGACGCGATGGCCCCGCATGTCAGTTGCATGCGCGTCGTTGCACCGCTGATTTGCGGACCCCACCAGTCAGCCGCTCGCGCCGCGCAGACCCGCGCGTCAGTTGCGCGTCTCGCTGCCGCCTAGGCTCGGCCCGTTAGCGTCTCAGCCCGGAGCAACCCGAAAATGGAAAGCGCCTTTTCCTCGCGAAAGCGCACTTTCCGTTTTCGGCAATTTTCTGATTTTTAGTATTTTCCTAAAACCTAGAATATTCAATAGTGCATATCATGCGTATTTCAAATCCAAATTTGATGAAATAAATTTATAAATTCATAATAAATTGTGAAAATTCAGAATATGCAAAAAAAAAATTAAAATTGAACTTTTTTAAAATTTTAAATTTAAAGAAAGAGCTATAAATATGTCATATATAGAATTTCTGCAAATGACCACCAAATTTAGTAAAATAAATTTTGTTAGACTCCTTGTAACCTCAAGAACCTGAATATGTAAAAATAATTAGGGTTTGTTATAAGAAAATTTTGAATTGTTAAATATGTTGTAAAGTAATTCAATAATGATCCAAATAAATTAAATCCTTTAAATCATAGAATAAGAATAAATAATCCATGCAACTATTACTGAATTATGAAATTATTTTATTTGAATCCTTCCATCTGATTTTTTTTGCCCTATTAAAATTTGTTATGTGCTATGTATTGCCAAACGACGTGTAGAACCTGACGAATCTGATATAGTCGACAACCAAAAGTTCGACGTCGAAGATAATGAACAAGGCAAGCACCCCCTTTGATCATATTGATCCCAGTTTTATAAATATTTTTATTAAATATTTTACTGCATCCTTTACTTTTATTAAAGTCTGCTATATTATGGGTAATGATAGTGGTACCTGTAGTTTCATAGAACTTCCTTGATAAGTATGGATTTGTGAACCTTGATAACCCTAGAATAACATAGACAATACTTGATGTCAATTTGGGTTACTCACACCTAGAGTCATGCTTAGCCATGCTTAAAGGAACACAAAACTGTGATATGATTAAAAATGTTGGATATGACATTTAATGGGTATGACCTTTCTTCGTGGTTGGTATTTTGATCAAAAATGAAAATTAAAACTATGGTTTAGATGCGGGCAATTATTGGCAATAGCCGGATGTACAAGGGAATTGTACGTAGTATAGGGGGAGACTATTGCCCGTGTCGAATTAAGGACCGGACTATGGGTTGTTTTCAGTCCAAAAATTATCATACAACCACAAGTGCTGGTATAGGGCAGCTTTAACTTATTAAGTTATTTAAAACTGGCTTTGCACTTGGAAGGCTGGAGTAGTACGAGCTGTTCCTTAATGGATTGCTCGAAGGGACATTCACACCGAGGTGATTATGGAATAAACGTTTACTAATATAACGGTGTACGCCATACTGTGGGGAGTTCCATTATTTCTATGCTCTGAGTCCTTCCACTACAGAATGGGTTTATCATCACCATGCTGGTGCAAAGTCAGGGTTAAATAATGTAACGGTTGTATCATGACTCTTTGCGGCACACCAAAGGAAGTGTGCTAATATCGATTGCACAAAGAGTCAGTCATGACTTGTGGGGAAAGCTGTATATCTCTGCAGAGAATAAAACTAATCGATTAACGCGCCCGCGGTTATGGGCACTTGGTAAAGTCATCACATAGTTAGATGTTTTATTTTCTCAAAATTTGGTTTCTACCGTGAGTTGGTGAATTCTTCCATGTGTTGGTGGAAAAATGGTTTGTGGATATGGTCATAATTCCCAGGTTCGTGATATCAATTGTTCATATTGTTATTCTACATATGAAATTGCTTTTACTTAAAATTCCGTTTGCAATCTACTATTCTGTATTTACATTTCAGACTGGTTTTATGCAAATTAACCATAACAGTCTTTCCATTGAAATACCCTGCATGTATTATAGGATTTGTAAAAGTCTTTCGAGTAATAAGTACTCAACTTGCCTATGTTGATATTTTTAGGTGAAGAATCAGACTGTCCCGACGACTCATACATTGATGCAGGATTCAGGGAATTTAACGATGAATTTTTCTAGGGTTTTACCTTGTCAGTTGCCTGTGGGACAATGGGTTAAAAAGACATACTACAAGAAGTTGTCTACACTGCAGTTTTACTTTTGATATTGTAAAAATATTATATAACTTTGCTTCCGCTGTGTATTAAAACTTATGTGTGACTGTGACATCAATTTGTAATTGTGTGTACTAGCTACTGATCATGGGACTAGTACTGTATGCATATGGTACCTATTATTGGTAACTACTATAAAAAATGGGGGCCTTACATAGTCGAAGTAGGCATGTCACGAGTCTAGATCGAAGGAATGAGGGCGATGAGGCTACTCGTGGAACTCGCCGTTTGGATTGATGACCTCATCATGAATGAATCCGACGATCTATTCTTGAATTGTTATAATTTCTGTCAATAATAACTTATTAATGATGATATATGTTAAATGAAAAAAAGTAGACATCAATGTGTAATTATGTACCATGGCTTCGTTATAGCCCACAGTCTCCGTGATAATTGAATGTATATTTGTACATACATAGTATGTACATAAATTATTTCTCGGGTCCTGCCTCATGCATGGAAAGTCAGTTATTATTTCAAAATGTTTCCTATAGGGACGATACCGAACACTTTTCTTGCAGTATCGTGTGAATACCCTGTTAATGATTTTGAATAGTAAGTAAACTTAAATGCAATAGAATGGAATATTGCTAGAGCAATAACGCAACGATCGAGTTTACCTATTCAGTGTGTCCCAAAAGTCTTGATATAGATTAGTTGGTTTTCTCCTAGAGTCCAAGACAAAAATCCTGCTAGCATATAACTGGATGACGAGGAGGACCCAGTGAAACCTGCATATATATGTCAACGTAGTCAATTACTCCCACACCGTACGTGTTACACAAAAATAGTAAAACGATATTAGAAGTACAGAAATACGTAATTAAAGTTATAGGGTAAAAATATGGAGGTTTTTTATTGCAGCTTCAAGAAAGTATTAAATAAATAGTCCTCATTATACTGTGGATTATCCTTCACAAACTTCTCATTGATAAGCCCCGGATCTAGAAATGCTAGATTGTCATTGCCATTTCTTCTACATGTCTGTATTTCCATTCTACATAAGAAAGGGTCAGACATGCAATTAAACAGTACAAGAATGCACAATAATATACGTAGAGACTTACAAAGTCCACAGTCTAAGTATATTCACGTCTAGGGCATCTTGCCGGTACAAAATATACAACCCCTCGAAACCACCCAGAAGATGCTATCCCCATTATGAAAATCTTGCTCCGTGTATCTGACTGCGAACGCCTTCATACCATCGTTGGACTGCTGCATGTACCACTGATGGACGCGTCGCAGTTGTGTTGTTAGGTGGTCGAAATGAGCTGGTTCAACCAGTGGTTTCCCCATAAAGAACTTCCACCTTAGACCTTGCTCCTGAGCATCTCGTTGAGCAGCATCTGCTTGAGCATACAACCTCAACGCGTCGGCACTAGCCGCCTTCAAGTATTGCTTTCTGGATATGCGCTCGTAGTCGACATTTTTTAAGGTTCAGAAGCCTGCCCTGTCTTTTGCACTTTTTCCATACTCAAGAAAAACTTTTGCGCGTTAGCATCAACTTTAGTCTTGTCAGGTGAAGGCACCTTTTTAAAGTGAGATGTTACGCTGGCGCTGACATGCTTTTTCCATTCTTCTTCAGTCATCTCAGCTGGTAATTTCTTCTGGGATTGTCCTGGCTTCACAGATGATTGAGATTTCTTTGAGGACAGTGCTGACTTCCGATATGGTGCTGGTGTTCGATTCTTTTTAGATTTCGATGGAGGAGTCGAACTTTTTCTAGTTGGTGCCGGCGAAGGAGTTGGACTTTGTCTGTGTGGTGGCGACAAGGGCGGGAGGTCTCTGTGTGGAGAGTGCGGTGATCATCATCTTCGTCACCCTCATCATCCGAGCTAAACTTAATCAAGCTCTTGCGCCACGCGAGGAAGCCATGCACGTTTTCTCCAAGTTTTTTGTTTTCGTCCTCGATAGGGATCTCTACCTCCATTTTACGGTATTGGTGGACTACACTGTCCACTTCAACCCTGGCGAATCCTTGCAGTATCGGGCGATAGTGCAAAACCTGCGACTCCTGGCATGGCCAAACCCTGCCCTCAACCATCTTGATGGTCATGCCATGTGCGGACAAATGTAGCTTGCACGGTGTCAGTTCTTTGATGT
This sequence comes from Otatea glauca, assembly GCA_036346275.1. Lineage (NCBI taxonomy): Eukaryota > Viridiplantae > Streptophyta > Magnoliopsida > Poales > Poaceae > Otatea > Otatea glauca. Next base: position 1,015,873 of record CM070721.1, on the reverse strand, counting down.
CATCCACAGGAAAATGGAGTCCATGCTCTTCGGGAATCCCTGTGGACACACATCTACTCTTACGAGCACCAGGACTGATGAGCTCAGAGCTTTCATCGGGTGGCGGTCGTGAGCTGAGAGCTTTCTGTACTGCTTGCTCCATAGCCTTATCTAGTTCAATTCTCTGTTCCTCTAACGCTCTCGCTATAGCATCTTTTATTTGACGGTCCAATTGATCTTCTCTTAATCTCTTTTGACACCTATACAACTATGCATCAGCTGGGAAGGCTTCTTTTCACAGCACCAAACCAACTCCTCGGGTGCGATATGGATGCTCCTTGTTACCCAGGGCTACGGTTAGCTCGTCATTCTCCCTTCGTGACCTGAAAGATCCTTGGGAAGACTGCAGGTGAGCATTTGGGATTCTACGTGACACTTCCTGCTCTCTATCGCTTCTGAAGCTTAAGCTGCCATCATCCGAGATAGAAGCACCCCTCTCAAGCAACCAGTGCTTCGATCGTTTGCTCAAGGCGACCGTCGCTGGAACGACACCCTTGCGGGTTAGTTCTTTTTCGGACCGATCCCATGCTGGTATTTTTTCACGTACCCTCCTGTGCCTAGTGTGTGAGGGTAAATATTCTTATCCACGTTTGCCTTGTTCTTTTGACTTACTATATGCACTTCTTCAGACCTCTTGTTATCACTGTCGGGTTTTAGTAGAACCGACAGTGATAGGACATATCACTGTCGACTGAGCCTATAACTCGGCACTAATAATAGACAGTATTGCTAGTTTTTTGGGAAAACCGACAGTGGTGTCCGCCCAATTAAGTAAAACTTTTAGTTTATTTCATTTCAAAGGCTGAGTGCTTTGGGATTTTTAAAATCCTATCAAATTTGATCCAAATTATCTGAAAATTTTTGGAGGCATACTGCAGGAATATACTATTTTATATAAATATTTTCCCCTAATTTTGACTAAATTCTAAAATCTGAAAAACCAGATTGCTCACTGTTTTAATATTTTATAAATCAAATATTGTTTCAAAAATTCACACAAATGCTATAAATAATTTCACACAAATGTACAAATTCACACAAATGCAGTCAAATCCATTACTTCATATAATACATTAATTATTACACATGAGAAAATAAACATGTCGTTCGTACAAAAGAAAGCATATCATTAATTTGTACAACTAATCTACGATTCGACCTTCGTTATGATCGCGGCGTATGTTCGTAGCTTCCTCACTCTCTTCCATGAGACTTAGGTCAACGTCTTCTCCGAAAGGAGGAAGCTCATCGAATTAGTTGTATTCTTCCTCGTCAACAATATTCTGAACTCCGACAACCCTTCTTTTTCCTTGAATAACCATGTGGCGTTCCTTGTTAGCCGAGTCAGTTACAAAGAAGATTTGTGTAACAGAATTAGTAAGTATGAATGGTTCTTCCCTGTATCCGACAAGTTTGAGGTCCACGGTAGTGATACCGTACTTGTCGATGTTCACGCCCCCTGGAAGTCTGACCCATTGACATCAAAAGAGAGGGACCTTCAAAGGTCCATAGTCAAGCTCCCAAATCTCTTCTATGAATCCGTAGTAGCTTTGCCTATTTTCATTGCTATCATAGGCATCTATATGGATACCACTGTTTTGGTTGGTGCTCTTGTATAAAATATAAAACCATTTATGTCGTATCCTTGGAATATCTGAATTGTAGTTGATGGTCCCTGAGTCAACACTTTTAACTGAGTGCACTCTGTCTCCGTATGCATCATATGCCTATGCAACCAATCGCCGAAGTTATCTCTATGCTCTCTCGCGATCCAACCCTCTGACTTCCCTGAGTTTGTTCTGGATAGAATGCTCTTGTGCATGTTGACATACGGGGCCACCACAACTAATTGTCCCAAAACTGCGAAATGTGCTTGTGTGAATGAAGCTAGATTGGTTGTACGGAGTGATTCTCGCCTACTGTCCCTTTCCCCTGTAGCCTCCCCTCATACCGAGATATAGGCAAACCAATCGGTTTGAGATTCATATAATCGACGCAGAACTCAATGACCTCCTCGGTTCCCCAACCATCTTCAATGCAGTTTTCCCGTCGATGTCGGTTACGAATATATTTCTTTATAACCCCCATGAATGTAACAGCCTCAAAAATCATAAAATAAAGAAAAATGAAATAAAAATCTTTTGTGTATTATTTTCGAAATTTCTGAATTTTCTAGATTTTCTGAATATTCTTTTGGCTTTTCTTTAATGCAAGAAGGTGAAACAAAGAATATGGTAAATAGAAAATGGTAAAAAGTAAAAATGTTAATTCAACAAAAATTTAACAAAGTTTCCAAAAATATCTGAGGGCTCTCCTCAGCTTGCTTAAGTCGGTGGGTAAGCTGGATTAATAAAAATAACAATTAATCAAAGATAATCATGAGTAAATATCTCAGGGTAAAATGGTAAAACAATTTGGTAAAAATATCTGTAAGTCATCCTGACCCAAAATTTTTATATTTATGACATAAAAACAGTATCAACATTCAGTAAAAATATCAAGAATTTATTAATTCATTTTATAATTTTAAAAATTCAAAAACAGTGAATAAATAATCTGGAAAACAGTAATGTCAGAATTTTTAAAAATTAAATAATAATAATTAAAGTCTGTAATTTTTACAGAAGGTGTATAATATCATTTCAAACTATCATAAAAAGTTTTGTAAAATAATAACTTCGTTTAAATCGCAAATTAAAAGAAAAACCGAATGGGCAATGCAGCAACTGTTGCAATGTCAGAATTTTATAAAAATCTGCATGCATCATAAAATAGCTAAAATTTTACCGGAGTATGGTAATTATCTTTCTGACTGCTGGTAAAATTTTTATAAAATTTCGTGCTCTTTTGACGGTCGAAATTTCCGTTGAAATCCCGTTCGGTCGTGAGCCTTCTCCATAGTTCTTTTCTTGCCGTCGCTGACATGTGGGTCCGGGCTGTCAGCGAGCCAACTCAGCCGATAGCCACTGCCATCTGGCCCCCGCGTGGCAGCCTCTCGCCCGCGTTCTTCTCCCCTCTCCCGCTCTCTCTCAGCAGAGGCGCCAGTCTCGGTTCTTCGCGTGCCGCCCGCGTCGCACCGCCTCTGAGCCCTTATAAAACCCCCTCGTGCGTTCGCAGCAGACCTAGCCGTGCCCCTGCAAACCCATTCCGCCGCTGCTTTGGTCGTCTTCTCCGGCGACGGCAAAAACCGCAAAGAGGGCAAAACTTCAAATCTTCCGCCTCAGTCCATTCCAACCCAATTCCTTCGACCCGAAGCACCCTAGCACCTCCAAGAACTCGTCCCAAGCCTCGGCCGAAGCCCTTCTTCCCCGGCGAGCCGCCGCACCTCACTTCTTCTTCCGCCGCCACCGCGCACGGTGAGAACCCTCCTCTGCCATTCATTCTTTGAGCTAAACCCAGAAATGGGATCCTTGTGATGCACTGATGCTCGTAGGGGTGATCTTCAAGCTTAGGAGTAGCTAGTTCGTCGCGTCGCCGGCCGGCCGTGAGTTCTGCCGCCCCTCGTCGGTGTCGACCGCCTTTTCGACCACCTCCGGTCACCGCGCCGCCACCCAAAGGTTCGCCTTGGCCTGCTGAAGCTCAAGGTGGAATCGATTCCGCCGCTCCGGCTCCGGTTCGCCGCCGAACCGGGCTGGCGTACTGCTCTGGTCACCGCCAGCGGGCCCGACTGTCGGTCTCATGCGTGGCGTCGATCAACGCCATGTGGGCCTCGGTGTCGATCGCTGCGCATCGTCGTCGACATCTCGACATCACTGTCGACTGTCGGCCCGCGCGGCCGTGCGAACCAGCAGCGTCGTCAGGCTAGCAGTATGGCAAGGCTGAAAGCCGACAGGTGGACCCGTCTGTCGGCGTCTCGGCTGCGGTTCCGCTGAAAAGGAAAGCGCGTTTTCCGCGCGAAAGCGTACTTTCCATTTTCGGCAGTTTTCTGATTTTTAGTATTTATTCAAAACCTAGATATTCAAATAGCCATATCTTTTGAATCATTTAACCAAATTTGATGAAATAAATTTCTAAATTCATATAAAATCTGGTAGATTCAAAATATGTAAAAATATTTCAGAATTGAATTTTATTTGAAATTCGAATTCAAATTCAAAAGAAAGGTTAGAAATATGCCATTCATGAAAATTTTGCAAATAACCTCCAAATCTAGTAAAATAAATTTTATTCGAATCCTTGTAATCTCAGGAACTAGAATCTGTAAAAATACTTAGGGTGTGTTGTAAGAAAAATCTAAGTTATAAAATGAGTAGAAAATAATGCAATAATGGTTTAAATAGATCAAATCTTTAAATTGCAAAAGAAAACAAATAACTCATGTAATCATTCCTGAATTTGTGAAATCATTTTATTTGAATATTTCCATCTGATTTCTTTTGGCTCTATTGAAATTTGGTATTTGTTATATGTTGCCAGACGACGTGTAGAATCCGAGATTTAAAGCGGTGTGTTCGACGACAGGAGTTCAAGTCGAGGACACTCAACAAGGCAAGCAAACCCCATTGATCATATTGATCCCAGTTTTATAAATGTTTTCATTAAATGTTTTATCGCATACTTTATTTTGTTAAAGTCTGCTATATTTGAGTAATGATAATTGTACCGAAGAGACTTATAGAACTTCCTTGATAAGTAGAAAATTGTGAACCTTGAAAACCCTAGAATAGCATAGACAATATTTAATGTCAATCAGGTTACTCACATTTAGTGAAATGCTTAGCCAAAGCTAAATGAAGATAAAGCGTGAAATGATTAAAGACTTTGGATATGACATTTAAATGGGTATGACCATTTTTTTGTGTGGTTGGTATTTGGTGGAAAATGAAAACAAAACTATGGTTTAGATGCGGGCAATTATTGGCAATAGCGGTTGTGCATGTCTTTGCACGTAGTGTAGGGTGGAGATTATTGCCGTGTCGGATTAAGGACCGAACTATGAGTTGTTTTCGGGCCAAGAATATTCATACAACCACAAGTCTTTGGTATGGGACAGCTCTAACTTATTAAGTTGTTTAAAACTAGCTTTGCACTTGGAAGGCGGAGTAGTACGAGTTGTTTCTTAATGAATTGCTCGACGGGCGTCCACACCAAGGTGATCATGGATTAACGTCTACCAATATAACGGTGTATGCCATCACGTGGGTAGTTCCATCATTTCTATGCTCGAGTTCTTACACCACAAAATGGGTTATCGTCACCGTCTTTGGTGCAAAGTTAGGTTTAAATAATGTAACGATTATAACATGACTCTCTGCGGCACACCAAAGGCGGTGTGCAAATATCGATTGCTCAAAGAGTCAGTCATGTCTTGTGGGAAAGTTGTATACCTCTGCGAGTGTAAAACTAATCGATTAGCGCGTCATGATCATGGACACTTAGTAAAGTCATCACATAGTTAGCGATTTTGCTTATTTTCATAAAAAGTGGTTTCTACCACGTGTTGGTCATTTCATTTGTGCGGAAGGAAATGGTTTAAGTATGATCGGTTTACCCAAACATTTGTGATTTATTGATGCTTACATTCTATCACTTTCAATATTAAATTGCTTTTATTTAAATTCCATTTTGCAATCTATTATTACGTATTTATATTTCAAACGACTTTATGCAAATTAACCTTATTAGCCTTTCATTGAAATGGCTCGCATGTATTTTAGGATTTGCATAAGTCTTGCGATGCGTAAGTACTCAACTTGCCAACGTTGATGTTTTTAGGTGAAGAAAGCAGATTTCCCGACGATTCTTACGTTGATGCAGGATACGGGAATTTAACGATGAATTTATCTAAGGATTTTCCTTGTCGGTTGCTGTGGAACAATGGGTTAAAAGGCATACTACAAGAAGTTGTCTCCATTCAGTTTTACTTTTGGTATTGTAAAAATAATATGTAATCTTACTTCATTTGTGTAATAAAGTTTGTGTATATTTGTGATATCAATTTGTATTTGTGCGTACTAGCTCGATCATGGGACTAGTACTGTATGCACATGGTATCCATTTTTGGTATTTATTTATCAAAAATGGGGGCCTTACAATGAACCTCTCGAAAGGGTACATCTGATGTAGAAACATGGGGCCAAGAATCAGTATCTCTTTCACAATGTGAACAATGAGATGGACCATAATATCAAAAAAAGATGGAGGAAAACACATCTCAAGCCTGCACAGAGTGTGAACCACGTATTTCTACAACTTATCTAGTTTTAACGGATCGATGGCCTTCTGTGAAATCGCGTTGAAGAATGAACACAAGTTTATAATTGTGTCTTGGACTTTCTCTGGCAGAACACCCCTAATTGCAATTGGAAACATCTGTGTCATCATCATGTGGCAATCGTGAGACTTCATGTCAATTAATTTAAGTCTTTCATTGAGAGTAGTCTCTTTATGTTGGCAGAGTAACCAGATGGAACTTTGACTCCGTGCAAGTATTTGCACACGCTAATTTTTTTCTTTCTTGCTCAGAGTGTAGCAGGTTGCGGGAAGGTACTTTTTGCATGTATCCATGTCTTCATGATGCAGCTCCCTCTTGAGTTTCATATCTTCAAGGTCTATCCGTGCGTGGAGAGTATCTTTTATTTTGCCAGGCATATCTAGTAAGATACGAAGCAAGCTGTCACACACGTTCTTCTCTATGCGCATGACGTCGATTGCGTGTTGAACTTCCAAGTGTTGCCAATAAGGTAGGACCCAAAATACTTATCTCTTTTTCCACAAAGGAGCCTTATCACGGGAACTCATGAAAGATGTACTGCCAACTCCCTTTCTGTGAATAATATGAAGATCCTTTATGATCGCAAATATCTGTTTCCCAGTGCGATCCTTTAGAGCTAAGGCAGTCTCTTTTGTCCCGTCAAAAGCTCTCTTATTATTGCGGTATGGGTGATCCTTACGGAGGAACTTACGATGCCGCATGTAAGCCATTTTCCGACAGTTCTTCAGCCACCGGCTAGCTGTATCATCCAAGCACTGGATGCATCCGTTGAACCCTTTTGTAAATCGTCGACAGTTACCAAGGCGGGGTAATCATTAATGGTTACGAACAACAATGCGCGTAGGATAAAATTCTCTCTTTTGTACTCATCCCATACCCGTACTCCATTGTTCCACAATATTAGAAGATCTTCAACCAATGATTTGAGGTACACATCGATATCGTTGCCAAGTTGCCCGGGCCCTTGGATCAGTAGTGGTATCATAATGTACTTTCGCTTCATACAAAGCCAAGGAGGAAGGTTGTAGATACATAGAGTCATCGGTCAAGTACTGTGATGACTACTCATGTTGTCGAAAGGATTCATCACATCCGTACTCAACCCGAACCTTATATTCCTCACATCATATGTAAAGTGTTTCTTATATTTTCTGTCGATGTTCCTCCATTGCACAGAATCAGCAGGGTGTCTAAGCATTCCATCCTTCTTACGCTCTTCGGCGTGCCATCGTAGCAATTGGGCATGCCTTTTGTTCGTAAACAATCGCTTCAAACGGGGGATTATAGGGAAATACCACACCATCTTACGGGGGATCTCTTCTTCTTATGCTTCACCCCGACATCATCGTTATGGATATCATCGTTGCCCTTATACCGCTTTGCTTTGCAAACAGCACAGGCATCCAAGTCTGCAAACTCATTGCGATACAACATGCAATTGTTTGGACATGCGTGTATTCTTTGTACTTCCAGTCGTAACAGGCAGACAACATGCTTGGCCTGGTACGTAGTTGTAGGCAACACGTTACCCTCTGGAAGCAAGTCCCCTAAGAGACATAATAGCTCAATGAAGCTCTTATCGGACCAACCATTGCTTACTTTCAACTACAGTAGTGTAAGCATGGTATGCAGTTTTTTGCTCCTCCTTGCAGCCCGGGCACAATTGTGTTGTGGAGTCCTCTACCATACGCTGGAACTTTTGAAACTCTCTTTCACTCGTGAAGTCCCCTCCCCATCATGCAATATTTGATCCAGATCGTCGTCGTGGCTATCGATAAATGTATCTTCGACCGCCGTCATATCGTTGTCTCCGTCATCTTCAGCAATGTATTGCCCTTCATGTACAATCTCATCTTCACCGTGCTCGGACCAACAGGTATAGCCAGGCTTGAAACTCCTTCGAAGCAAGTGTGCACGTATCGACTCTATGGTAGAAAACAGCTTCTCATTTTTGCAATCAACGCATGGACAACACATATAGTCCGCCAGATTCTTCGACTTGTGCGTCGTAGCCGCGCTTACAAAACAAGTCACACCATTAAAGAACTCTACGCCGCAACGGTCCGTGTCATACATCCACCTTCGGTCTATCTACAATTAATTAAATCAAACATCACATAAGCATATAATTGCAAATAACAATATAATTGTAAATGATTAGATTTAAAAATCCATGTAGCAATTTTGACTATATTAAAATACGTTAACTTTTTTTCATTATGTAAATATCCATCTACCAATTTTTTATTATTTTAAAAAATGAAAATAATTGTAAATAGTTAGGATATATTTTGACTATATTAAAATACATCAATCTTTTTTCCTTATGTGAATATCCATCTTGCAATTTTTTATTATTTAAAAAATAATAAATAATTGTAAATAGTTAGAATATATTTTGACTATATTAAAATACATCAACCTTTTTTCATTTTGTAAATATCCATCTAACAATTTTTTATTATTTCAAAATTTGAAAATACATCTACCTTTTTTCATTATGTAAATATCCATCTGACAATTTTTTATTATTTATAAAATTGAAAATAATTAGGATATATTTTTACTATATTAAAAATATCCAAGTAGCAATTTTTTAATTACTTTCATAATTGAAAATAAGCATATAATTGAAAATACACGATATATTTTTAAATAATTAGATTTACAAATGTAGCTTGCAATTTTCATTATTGCAAAATCCATCTACCATTTTTCATTATTTCAATATTCATCTAGCAATTTTTAGTATTCAAAATTCATCTAGCAATTTTCACTACTTAAAAATCCACTAAATCACTGAAATGAATAAGAATTGCAATTATCAAAATCTAAAGCAATCTATAAAGTAAAATCCAACTACAAATATAATGTAGATAAAATTACTAACCTTAAAGAGAAATAGATATGAATTTTAATACAATTTTTCAACAGCAATTCGTCACAATCAATGGAGCAGAGACGCCTCTCTGTTATGCTCGATCGGTCGAGGGAAGGGACGGCCGGATATATAAAGGACTTATCACTGCCGGCAATGATAAGCTCGGATTAATTGCGCGGGAAAATAAATATCACTGCCGGTTCTGGTGTAAAACCGGCAGCAAAAATTCCAATATCGCTGCCGGTTGATAGACGATCCGGCAGTAATATATCATTACCGGTTTTGGATATAAACCGCAGTGATATCTGGTTATCATTGCCGGTTGGTTCGACGAACCGGCAGTGATAAGTTCTTTCCCCGGCTTAATTTTCGAACCGGCAGTAATATGTTATCACTGTCGACTCTATCCCAACCGGCAGTGATATGTCGATAAGGATTGCCTGTTTTGTAGTAGTGCATACACAACAATTGAAGAAGGTTTGAGCTTAGAGTGAGAATTAATCTTGACGAGGAAGTTACGGAAGGATCGATCCCATTGAGCATATGCACTGACCGGTATGTATGTGTGTGTGAGAGATGAGAGAGAGGATTGTGTCGCTGTCGCAGCGTTGAGTGGATGCGAGGGAGGGGTGGGGAAGCTAGAGGCCTTAATCCGGCCACGTACGTTTGATCCCAGCCCGGGTGCAAATTAATCTCCACCATTTGTTTTGCAACTCATAGACCGGCTAGCAGCAGCAGCACAACATAATAATGCTATTGCTACGTACGCGCGGTGGTTGCATGGACAAGCTATAGCTACTAGCTAGATATCTTCTGTGGCTGGCCAGCCGGCCGGAGAGGTCTCCTTAGGCGAGCAATGCAAAATCGAAGCAAGGTTGGGGCAGGTAGGCATGATGTCATGAAGGTACGTCTATATATCTGCACGGCATGTACCTCTGGTTCGCGAGGACGAGGACTCGCTCGGTCGACCATGGGGGCGGGTACACGCACGCACGCTGGCAGCTGCTAGTGAGAGCTAGCTGTACGTACGTACGCACGCTAGCTGCACTCGCCGGCCTCTACTTGCTTGACCTGTCAGCTAGTTAACTTAAGTACATATATAACACACCCTCACAGCGCCACACACACATCGACACACATACTATACGTACGCACCCCATTTATACGTACGTTAGTATTTTAATAGAGGCACTGAGGTGGTGAGGTCTCATAGAGTACGTACGGATATGTATTTCTTCACTGAACACACGCGTAGGACTAGGAGTACTAAAAGTTTATTCGGTAAGGCGCATGCATGAGGTTTGATCCTGTGGGCGAGATGGCGGACGTACGACGTCTTCAACCATTGGAGCTAAGCTCGACCCTCGATTCAAGTCACTAGCTAGCCTGGGCCCTGGGAGCGCTTTGCTCAGGACTTGCGAAAATGGTTGGACACGATTGGCCCAAGCCCATGCCCATGTTTGGAAGCTGCAGACTGGGCTTACCGTGTTTTGGCCCTTGAGCAACCGCCATAAATTATATTATTATAATATCAAAAAATAAGAAGGAAGGCTGGCCGGCAAGAGAGAAAAAAAAAATGATGATATCCTATAGAAAGTATATCATGCATGCGTGGGTAGCATGTACCACGGGACTTGATGGCGTGCAATTTTTGCTCAGGGAGGGAGAAGAAGAAGAAGAGAAATCGTCGATCGTGCATATAACAAACTTGTCAACGCTCGCTGGTCGGAACAATATCACTACGTGGTGGCAACTCATGGCAACTCTAGCTATAAACGCCCATTCGCCGCGACGGTGCAACGGCAGAGCGAGCGATCAATCGATAAGAGGGCATATATTGCCGAACGCCGGCCGGCGATCGAGGTCTCTAACGATCAATCGAAATATCGACCATGGTGAGAACGTTCCCGGCCATCGTGGCGGCGGCGGTGATGGTGGCGGCTCAGGCGGTGAGCGCGGACTACAATAACAATTACTACGGCCAGCAGACACACAAGCCCGCTGCAGCTGCACCCGGCGGCGCCTTCCGGAAGTCCCAGTGGCAAGACGGCAGCGCCACCTTCTACGGCGACCCCTCCGGCCTCGGCGCCGACTTCGGTACCTACATATATATATATACTTCTTACGGTACATACATCGTGTACGTGCGTACATACACTGTACACGGTCGATTTATACGTGCAATTAATGCAGGCGGCGCGTGCGGCTACATGGCCAACGACATCCTGTCGCTCTACTCCACCAACACAGCGGCGCTGAGCACGCCGCTCTTCGCCGACGGCAACGGCTGCGGCCAGTGCTACGAGCTGCGCTGCGTCAAGTCGCCCTGGTGCAACCCGGGCTCACCCACCGCCGTCGTCACCGGCACCAACCTCTGCCCGCCTAACTGGTTCCTCCCCTCCGACAACGGCGGCTGGTGCAACCCGCCGCGCCAGCACTTCGATTTGGCCACCCCGTCCTTCCTCAAGCTCGCCGCCAGGGTGGCCGGCATCATCCCCGTCCAGTTCCGCAGGGTCCCGTGCCAGAGGACCGGGGGGGTCAGGTTCTGCCTGCAGGGGAACCCCTACTGGCTTCTCGTCTACGTCATGAACGTCGCCGGCAGCGGCGACGTCTACAACCTCGCCGTCGAGAGGGCGGGCGACGGCTGCAATTCATGGATCCAGGCGGCGCACAACTGGGGGATCACGTACCAGGTGTTCGCCGAGCTGGAAAACGCTCAGGGCCTCGCCTTCCAGATGACCAGCTACAGCTCGCCGCAGAAGACCATCCTCGTCGACGACGCCATCCCAGCAGGTTGGACCACCGGACTGTGCTACCAGGGATCCAACAACTTCTGGTGATCGATTTTTGCAGACATACATGCGTGCATCGATTATATATATGTGCCTGCAAACAAGACGCATTTTGTTCTCAACTTTTGTCACTTGGTGTGTTGTACGTGTTGACGCTATATTTCTTATTTTGGTCTCTGAACTATTTCCTTCTTTTCCGAGTCATATATCTATAGGATGAGGCTCCTTCCTTTCTAGCTCGATCGTCGATGCTTATATATGCTGCTAATTCATCTGCTCTGATCGATGTACGTTTTCATCTTTTTAAAAAATTGTATCTTAATTATCTGATGTACTTGATCCCTTAAGTACAGCACATATATATCCTCCTGCTGAAAAATTTATTGTTTTGCATATTGCTGTTCTATATATATATATATATATATATATATATATATATATATATATATATATATTTCTAGGCAGGCAGGCCAGCCGAAGCAGCAGGTGCATGCATACTTCACTGCGTGTGTACGTCCCGTACCTACGAAAATGTGTTACCACGTGACTACATGCCCTATCGTGGCCGTTGAAAGGCTTTGAGATGTGTGCGGCTGGTCCTCTCTCTCCCCCATCGGTATATTTGGCCTTGTGTACACTGTTTTTCACTTTTGCCTCTCCTTCAAATTGCAAATTGTAACATCCCATAAAATTCAAAAATATGAAAAATAAAAGTTGGGAAATTAAAAATGGAATTGAATAAGAATTTCAATTAGAATCATGATTTTTTTTATTTTAAACAATATCTTTTCTTCTTTTCTTGCATTCTAATCTGAAGAAAAGAAAATTTTCCTTTATTAAAACTATTTCTTTCAAGACAAACAAAATATGAAAATAAGTTTGCAATGTAATATTTAATCTGTATTTTAATTTCCTGAGTTTTCTTAATTATTGATTTTTCTGGAGTTTTTACTTTTAAAAGAAAAGACTCATAAATTGAAATGGTAAAAGTAAAAAAAGATAAAAACACAATAGCAATAAAAATCTGCAAAAATAATATTAAAATATTATAAACCGTCATAGACCTTGTCATGCTGTCAAAAGTAATCTGAACACATTAAATAAAGAAAAGAGATTGTAATCATGAAAAGATAATCAAAAATCTGAAATTTCAAGATTTCTTCAGAAGTTATCTTAACTTAAACAGAGTTAAAATTTTAACCATGCTGACATTCTTATCTTATCTATGTCTGGTAAAAATATCAAGAGGTTATCCCATAATTTAGTATTTTTTATAAATTAAAAAACAGAGAGACTGGAAAGCTAAAAATAGTGATGTCAGATTTATTTAAGAATACATATACAATATAAAAATCTGATAATTTTATATAATGTCAATAATTATATTCCAGATCTTCATAAAAAGTTTCATAAAATAATACACTGATTTTAATATTAAATTAAATAAAATTCCGAATCAACAGAAAGTGACAACTAGGAATTGTCAGATTTTTATAAATAGTTTTAATCATATATTTTATCTGAAAATTTTACTGAACTCTAATCTATTCCTTGCCGACCTACATAAAAATCCTTACAAAATCTTGAGTCATTTTCATGACCTAAACCAATGGATCTATCTGTCTTGTCCGAGTTTTGTGAGACTTCTCCTCTTTTCTCTCTCTGTCAAGTGGGCCATCCCGCCATTGTACCCTACCGACTTCCTCTCTGTCCTCGCCGACTTTTTTTCTTCCATCGCCACCGTGCCCCACCGGTCAGTCGGCCACTTCACCCGATCCTTCTTCTCTCGATCTCTCGCAAGAAGACACTACCGCACCGCCTCCGCTCTCCCTGGATCAAAGCCGAGCCACGCGAGAGTCAAGGCCAAGCCGTGCCAGTCTAATTCCCAGCCTGCTTCCACCTTCTTCTTTCTTCCTCCTTGTTGCTCTCCATTTCTCTCGCGCGCCATCTCGCCAAAAACCGAGTCGCAACTTTGATCTTGGGTTTAAACCATTTGAAGGCGAATTCGCCGCTTATAAGTACCGCCGTGGCGCCACTCTGAGACCTCCTCCACTTCTTGTTTCTTCTCTTGAGCCGAGCACCTCGATCGAGCCATTTCTTCCGCTGCTGCCATTGAAATCTAAAAAGGGGGGGGATGAGCCAATTGAGTTCATTCGGCATTGATCCTTCGAATTGATTCGACTTAGAGCTTCGCACTACATCACAGTCTACTCATCAATCTTCACTTTCAAGTGTCTTAGCCTGAAGCGCCGACGCCACCGCCATCTTCGCTCCCAGCTCCGGTCGCATGGTGGCGAAACTCTTCGGTGAGTCCCCGATCCGTCCAACCGCAAAAATGAAGACCTTTGGCCCCCTTGATGCTCGAATCGTTACCCATTCGAGCTGAGCCGAGCTCATTTTCTTCCCGCGAGCCCCATCTCCTCCGCGCCTCCTCCGGTGGCAAAGCAACTCCGGCCATCTCCGACCAAGATAGCACCTCCCCTGGGTTCGCACGGATACCCTAGTGCTCAAGGTGAAGTCCATTCACCGGCTCCGGTACTCCTTCGCCGCCGGCGAGCTTCGGTCGCCGCCTCCCCTGTCTCGGGTCGCCGACAGTCGGGTCCCCCATGTCAGCTGCTCGAGCGCTCAAGTCACTGCCGAGCGGGCTCAAGGGTTGGCGCAGACGCGTGTCATCTGCGCCGTGGTCCCGTGGCGCCCGTCGCTTGCCGTCTGACCTCCCTCGCCATCCGGGCCGGTGATCGTGCCTCAACCCAGCCGAGCCAAAGAGGAAAGCGCATTCAAGCCGAAGACGTATTTTCCATTTATGGTAATATTCTATTTTCTGTATTTTCCTAAACCGAATTCATTCAAATGCTTATAAGTTTTGAACCATTAGTCCAATTGAGATGAAGTAAATTTCTAAATTCATGATAAATCCTGTAGATTCATAATATGCAAAAATATTTCAGAAATAAACTGTATTTAAATTTTAAATTCAAATTAAAGAAAAGAATCAAAAACATGTCATATATAGAATTTTTGGAAATGAACTCCAATTTGAATGAAACCAATTTTGTTAGAAACCTCAAATCTCCAGGAACCTAAATATTCAAAATTATTTAGATTTTGACTTGATTTACATCATTTTCTAAAGCAAGTTGTTTCTAATATGTTAAATACTCAAATATGAATATCTTTTGCAAAATGATTCAAATCATATCAAACCAGTTTCTATGAGTTTAGGAATTAGTAATCTACTTAGTTCTATGAAAACATTTACAATTGAATCTAGTTTGAATTAAATTTAAAATAGATTATTTTCCAACACAATAGAAATCGAAATAAACATAACTTAAAGCATGTAAGTTCAAATATTGGTAAAATTATTCCTAAAGTATTTAATAAAACCATACTACCCTTGTTATGCAAGAATACCTCATGCTTGTGCATATATGAATTAAATTCATATTGAATCTTAATGTGTACTTGTATGAAAAATATCTCGGATAAAAGCGGAATACTATGAAATCAATTTTAAAACAATCTTAGTGATGTTCCATGCTAATGCCAGAAAAATGAATGGATAATCATGTAAGGATTAGTCGCAAACTAAAGACAAATTGAACCTATATCGTGTAAACTATAAAACTAATTAAGCATTTTCAATAGCCTGTAAAACATCTCGTCTTAATGAAAATTTTATCAAGATCAGTTTAGAAATAATATTTAAGATATGAACTACCATGATCTATAAAAATATTTTATTTTCAACTTGCTTTGCATCTGAATCCGACTAACCCAATACCCTTAAATAATATCGTCATCATAACCCTTAATATCATATAAGCTTTTTCAACCGTGAATATAATGTCTCGTCAAAACATTAAAATGTGTGAAATCAGTTTAAGAGTGTTCTTCAAAGTATAGACTATAATATTCTGAAGAAATGATCTTATTTCATCATGTTTTGCATATAAATCCTAATAGCCAAATAACCTTAAGTATTATGCTTTATAGACTCCATTATATGAGTAAACAAACTTTGTAATAATGAACAAATATGTAATTTAGATATTTCTATCACCAGAACCTTCTTAAAAACCATAAATAAATTCAATAACCTAGCTCAATAGATTTAACATATTCAAAGTCGCTTCTTATGCAAAATCAATTAAAAAGGATTAAGTGCTATTCATTTATGGCTTTTAGCTCAATCGTCTAATATGTTAATTATAGTAATCCAAATAATTTTAGCATCTATAATTCGAAGTTATAAATGCAAGAATTCATAATTTTAGCCTCTTGAATTCATAATTTAAAAATAGATAATCTATAAAAGGAACCGTGATTGTTCATCATAAAAAGTCATTAACAATATGAATGTGTATTCAACTATAATGCAAGAACAAGAAATCCTCCAACACAAAACCTAAGTTACACTTGTTTTCTACAGTTGATCTTATTTGATTCTTCACCTGACTTCTTTTTGCCTTTATTGAATTTGTTGTGTTGTGTTCTTCGTTCGCCACGTGTAGAACCCGACGATAATGATTCTATCATCGACGATGTCAACTACGACCTCGACTTCGTCGTAAGCAATAAATAAGCAAGGCAAGCACCCCCTTTGATCATATTGATCCCAGTTTTATAAATGTTTTCATTAAATGTTTTACTGCATACTTTATTTTATTAAAGTTTGCTATGTGACGGGTAATGATAGTTGTACCTGTAGTTTTATAGAACTTTCTTGATAAGTATGAATTTGTGATCCTTGATAACCCTAGAATAATATAGACAGTGCTTGATGTCAATTTGGGTTACTCACACCTAGTGACATGCTTAGCCATGCTTAAAGCAACATAAAACTTTTACACTATTAAAAACGTTGGATATGACATTCAAATGGGTATGACCATTTTTGTGGTTGGTATTTTGGTTGGAAAAATGAAAATAAAACTATGGTTTAGATGCGGGCAATTATTGGCAATAGCCGGGAGTGCATGTCTTTGCACGTAGCGTAGGGTGGAGATTATTGCCCGTGTTGGATTAAGGACCGAATTATGGGTTGTTTTCAGGCCAAGAATTACCGTACAACCACAAGTGTTGGTATGGGACAGCCTTAAACCGATTAAGTTATCTAGTTTAACTCTGCACTTTGGAAGGCTGGAGCAGTACGAGCTGTTTCTTAATGAATTGCTCGAAGGGACGTCCACACCGAGGTGATCATGGATTAAACGTTTACCGATATACCGGTGTACGCCGTACTCTGGGGAAGTTCCATCATTTCTATGCTCTGAGTTCTTCTGCCATAGTATGGGTTTAACGTCCCGGAGATGGTGCAAAGTTAACCTAGGTAATGTAAAGGTTTCCGTCATGAACATTCTGGCCACTACGCCAAAGGTGCGTGAACTATGCGGCAAAAGGAAAAGGTCATGACTTGTGGGTAAAGATGTACACCTCTGCAGTGTAAAACTAATCGATTAGCCGTACCGCGGTTATGGGAACTTGTAAAGTCATCACATAGTTAGCTGTTTTATTTTAATAAAATTGGGTTCTACTGGTGTGTCGGTAATTCCTACCGTGTGTCGATGGGAATGGTTTGTGGATATGGTCGTTACCTGTGTTCGTGATTTCACTTACTCGTACTTTACATATTGTTATTTCGTATTAAATTGCTTTTATTTAAATCCCATTTTGCAATCTACTATTCGTATTTACATTTCAAATTGGCTTTATGCAAACCGACCATACTAGCCTTTCCTTTCAAATGGCTTGCATATAACATAGGTTTTGCAAAAGTCTTGCGAGTCTGAAAGTACTCACCCTTGCTTAATTGTTGTTTTTAGGTGAAGAATCGATTAGCTCGATGAAACATAGTTGTCGCAGATTCGGATATTGATGATGAATTTCTAGGATTATGCCTTGTCGGTTGCTCGAGGATTGGATGGGCACACTACAAGACTTTGCTTCTTCTTCGCTATAAACTCTGAATTGTAAGATTAATGTGTAAATTAGCTTCCGCTTTATTAATATGATGTATGGTTGTGATTCCAATTGTTGTAAATGTGCGTACTAGCTACTGATCATGGGACTAGTACTGTATGCATATGAGATTTCCATTTTTGCATTTATGTGAAAATAGGGGTCATTACAGTTGGTATCAGAGCCATGCTGACTGCAGGATAAACCCTCGAATGGTCGTTAGTTTTAGTGGATCAAATTCGAATTTTATTTTTGAAAGGTATTATATTTGCAAAATGTAGCCATTTCTATTCTTTTCCCCCTCACTAAGATCTTACTCTTACCCCTACTTTCATTTTGGTTTATAAAACAAATTCCTCTTTCCTTAAAACAATTCTCGTCCATAGCTTATCTTCGCTATTTTTCTTCCGAAGTTGCCGAAGAGAAGTCGCTACCATTCTTCGTGCCAGGCATTGAAGACTACAACGTCTACGTCGGCAATCTCAAGATGATGATCATACCACTTCGTCACCCCTAACAAGACCGAAGTAAAACTCGAAGATTCTGCTCCATGAAGAGTTGGTATCAATCGACAATAAAATGCGGAAGATTAGAGTATATTACGATCTTCATTAAGAAAAGAACCCCTGCACATAGACTCATTATTCCACTCAGCTATACAAAGCATTTTTATGTAGTGTTTATATTTTGTTGTTTGCAATTAATATTTTTTTACTCTCTGTTCGGGCTGATTTACGTGTGAACTTAACTTTTGTGTTAAAGTTTCACGATGAGTTGCCTTTATGTATGAATTCAGAAACCTCAATCGTAGGCTTAAAAGGAAATATCGTAAAGTAGCTTATCTCTTCTTTCTATAGAATTTCTTGCAAGCTTATCTCTTCTTTCTATAGAATTTCTCACAACTCATCTCTTCTCTCTGTAGAACTTCTCACCTGTATATTCTCCTAGTCTCTGATCTCTCTTTAAAAGCCTCCTCGTTAAAATTAATAGCATAGCCTCCATTATTGTCCTAACAACCGCTGAAAGTGCCTAAACCGCACTGAAGCAGCCCTTATTCAATTTTTCCCCGCAAGTATCACCTAACCATGTTGAGGAATATGAAGACACTTCATGTCGCCACTTCGCCGATTGTATGATTACAAGTCGATGCCAAGATGGTCGTGTGTTTCCAAAGACTAAAAAGGAGTCCTAAAAGAAGAGGTTTCGACGATGTCAAGTCACTCCATGAAGAATGAAGAATGAAAGACCATTATCATTGATAGGAAACAGAGTATATTAAGATAGGTTAACAAATGAAATAAAATTTTAGACTCTCTATGTACTTGATGGAATTTAAAGCTTTTGTGTGCTGAATTTCTGCCATGAATCTTTTGTAATGCTTCTCGGGATGCACTCGTGAATGCCGACATAAGTTGAAACTTCACGACGTGACAACCCTTAATCAATAAGAATATCTAATTAAGAAAATTTTAAGGAACGGAATGTTACCTAAAACAATATGAACTGAATTCTAATAAACAAAAGATAACTTTGGACTAAACCATTCTCATATATTTATCTCATCTTCTCTAATCTATATAAAGTTTAAATAACAAAAAGGATTTTAAAGAATTGGAAGTTACTTTCTAATCAAACCAATTCTCATCTTACCCGGTTATCCTTGCATATTCATCCAATAATTCCAAAGTCAAGCTCCTTGATCTTAACCATTTCTTGATCATCATTTTCATCAGTGAATTTTGACCATCACTTTCAATTTCGATCATCACTTTTGTTAGTAAATTGTGATCATCTATTTCATCAATGAGCAACCCTTGTCTTCCTAACGAGACGGACAACGTCACGTGCGTCAACTGTGAAGAACTTGGACATCGCCAACATCTGCCAAGAAGAATTCTACTGCTTACCAAATTCAAGAAAGTCAGCCGCAACCCCCAAACCGTCTCAATGATCTTGTCGATAGTGCGGGATGCCTCGTCAACTTTGCTTCCATAAACGCCAGTGCTACAAGATAAAGCTCTCTTTCGTCGATGCTCGCGTCAATGCTAAGCTTGGTAACCATTATTTTCAGTGTCAAGTTCTTAGAACAACCCTTGTTTCGATATCAAGCTCTGAACATAAGCCTCTTTGTCATGTGATTGCACTTAACGCGTTTGTCTTGGTATTGAGTACACCCTTTGTTTGTGTATTCAATTTCTTCAATCATTCCTTTTAACTTTGCAAAATGGGTACGTCCTTTGTGTACTCAGTTCCTTCGATTAATCGTTTTGATTTTGTAAATTGAGTACTTCTTTTGTGTATTCAATTCTTGCAATCATTCCTTTTGATTTTTGAGCACATCCTTTGCGTAATCAATTTCTACGATCATTCCTTTTGATTTTGAATATGTCCCTTGTGTATTCATATCTTGCAATTAATCATTTTGATTTTGAGCATTCATTCCTTCATGATCAAGATTGTTGTCAATTCCAATCAAAATCAAAACACTTTGCATTCCAAAATGATTGGATGAATCATATCATCGGAATCACCCTATGATCCTCTTATCACTCCCTAGACCTGCGAATCTCGGGGACGAGATTCCTGTTAAGGGGGGCAGTCTGTAACATCCCATAAAATTCAAAAATATGAAAAATAAAAGTTTGGAAATTAAAAATGGAATTGAATAAGAATTTCAGTTAGAATCAAGATTTTTTTATTTTAAACAATATCTTTTCTTCTTTTCTTGCATTCTAATCTGAAGAAAAGAAAATTTTCCTTTATTAAAACTATTTCTTTCAAGACAAACAAAATATGAAAATAAGTTTGCAATGTAATATTTAATCTGTATTTTAATTTCCAGAGTTTTCTTAATTATTGATTTTTCTGGAGTTTTTGCTTTTAAAAGAAAAGACTCATAAATTGAAATGGTAAAAGTAAAAAGATAAAAACACAATAGCAATAAAAATCTGCAAAAATAATATTAAAATATTATAAATCGTCATAGACCTTGTCATGCTGTCAAAAGTAATCTGAACACATTAAATAAAGAAAAGAGATTGTAATCATGAAAAGATAATCAAAAATCTGAAATTTCAAGATTTCTTCAGAAGTTATCTTAACTTAACCAGAGTTAAAATTTTAACCATGCTGACATTCTTATCTTATCTATGTCTGGTAAAAAAATCAAGAGGTTATCCCATAATTTAGTATTTTTTAGAAATTAAAAAAACAGAGAGACTAGAAAGCTGAAAATAGTGATGTCAGATTTTATTTAAGAATAAATATACAATATAAAAATCTGATAATTTTATATAATGTCAATAATTATATTCCAGATCGTCATAAAAAGTTTCATAAAATAATAAACTGATTTTAATATTAAATTAAATAAAATTCCGAATCAACAGAAAGTGACAACTAGGAATTGTCAGACTTTTATAAATAGTTTTAATCATATATTTTATCTAAAAATTTTACTGAACCCTAATCTATTCCTTGCCGACCTACATAAAAATCATTACAAAATCTTGAGTCAGTTTCATGACCTAAACCAATGGATCTATCCTGTACTGTCCAGAGTTTTCGGCAGACTTCTCCTCTTTTCTCTCTCTGTCAAGTGGGCCATCCTGGCCAGTTGTACCCCTGCCGACTTCCTCTCTGTCCCTGCCGACTTCTTTTCTTCCATCGCCACCGTGCCCCACCGGGTCAGTCGGCCGACTTCACCGATCCTTCTTCTCTCGATCTCTCTCTCGCGCAAGAAGACACCAGCCGCACCGCCTCCGCTCTCCCTGGATCAAAGCCGAGCCACGCGAGAGTCAAGGCCAAGCCGTGCCAGTCTAATTCCCAGCCTTCTTCCACCTTCTTCTTTCTTCCTCCTTGTTGCTCTCCATTTCTCTCGCGCGCCATCTCGCCAAAAACCGAACCGCAACTTTGATCTTGGGTTTAAACCATTTGAAGGCGAATTCGCCGCTTATAAGTACCGCCGTGGCGCCACTCTGAGACCTCCCCCACTTCTTGTTTCTTCTCTTGAGCCGAGCACCTCGATCGAGCCATTTCTTCCGCTGCTGCCACTGAAATCTAAAAAGGGGGGGGATGAGCCAATTGAGTTCATTCGGCATTGATCCTTCGAATTGATTCGACTTAGGGCTTTGCACTACATCACAGTCTACTCATCAATCTTCACTTTCAAGTGTCTTAGCCTGAAGCGCCGACGCCACCGCCATCTTCGTTCCCAGCTCCGGTCGCATGGTGGCGAAACTCTTCGGTGAGTCCCCGATCCGTCCAACCGCAAAAATGAAGACCTTTGGCCCCCTTGATGCTCGAATCGTTACCCATTCGAGCTGAGCCGAGCTCATTTTCTTCCCCGGCGAGCCCCCATCTCCTCCGCCGCCTCCCTCCGGTGGCAAAGCAACTCCGGCCATCTCCGACCAAGATAGCACCTCCCCTGGGTTCGCACAGATACCCTAGTGCTCAAGGTGAAGTCCATTCACCGGCTCCGGTACTCCTTCGCCGCCGTCGAGCTTCGGTCGCCGCCTCCTGTCTCGGTCGCCGCGGTCGGGTCCCCATGTCACCGCTCGGCGCTCAAGTCCTCGCCGAAGCGGGCCCAGCATGGGTTGGTCGACGCGTGTCACTGCGCCCGTGGTCCCGCGCGCCCGTCGCTTGCCCGTGCAGCCTCCCTCTGCCATCCGGGCCCAGCCGTCTGTGCCTCAACCCAGCCGAGCCAAAAGAGGAAAGCGCATTCGAAGCCCGAAGACGTATTTTCCATTTATGGTAATATTCTATTTTCTGTATTTTCCTAAACCGAATTCATTCAAATGCTTATAAGTTTTGAACCATTAGTCCAATTGAGATGAAGTAAATTTCTAAATTCATGATAAATCCTGTAGATTCATAATATGCAAAAATATTTCAGAAATAAACTGTATTTAAATTTTAAATTCAAATTAAAGAAAAGAATCAAAAACATGTCATATATAGAATTTTTGGAAATGAACTCCAATTTGAATGAAACCAATTTTGTTAGAAACCTCAAATCTCCAGGAACCTAAATATTCAAAATTATTTAGATTTTGACTTGATTTACATCATTTTCTAAAGCAAGTTGTTTCTAATATGTTAAATACTCAAATATGAATATCTTTTGCAAAAATGATTCAAATCATATCAAACCAGTTTCTATGAGTTTAGGAATTAGTAATCTACTTAGTTCTATGAAAACATTTACAATTGAATCTAGTTTGAATTAAATTTAAAATAGATTATTTTCCAACACAATAGAAATCGAAATAAACATAACTTAAAGCATGTAAGTTCAAATATTGGTAAAATGATTCCTAAAGTATTTAATAAAACCATACTACCCTTGTTATGCAAGAATACCTCATGCTTGTGCATATATGAATTAAATTCATATTGAATCTTAATGTGTACTTGTATGAAAAACATCTCGGATAAAAGCAGAATACTATGAAATCAATTTTAAAACAATCTTAGTGATGTTCCATGCTAATGCCAGAAAAATGAATGGATAATCATGTAAGGATTAGTCGCAAACTAAAGACAAATTGAACCTATATCGTGTAAACTATAAAACTAATTAAGCATTTTCAGTAGCCTGTAAAACATCTCGTCTTAATGAAAATTTTATCAAGATCAGTTTAGAAATAATATTTAAGATATGAACTACCATGATCTATAAAAATATTTTATTTTCAACTTGCTTTGCATCTGAATCCGACTAACCCAATACCCTTAAATAATATCGTCATCATAACCCTTAATATCATATAAGCTTTTTCAACCGTGAATATAATGTCTCGTCAAAACATTAAAATGTGTGAAATCAGTTTAAGAGTGTTCTTCAAAGTATAGACTATAATATTCTGAAGAAATGATCTTATTTCATCATGTTTTGCATATAAATCCTAATAGCCAAATAACCTTAAGTATTATGCTTTATAGACTCCATTATATGAGTAAACAAACTTTGTAATAATGAACAAATATGTAATTTAGATATTTCTATCACCAGAACCTTCTTAAAAACCATAAATAAATTCAATAACCTAGCTCAATAGATTTAACATATTCAAAGTCGCTTCTTATGCAAAATCAATTAAAAAGGATTAAGTGCTATTCATTTATGGCTTTTAGCTCAATCGTCTAATATGTTAATTATAGTAATCCAAATAATTTTAGCATCTATAATTCGAAGTTATAAATGCAAGAATTCATAATTTTAGCCTCTTGAATTCATAATTTAAAAATAGATAATCTATAAAAGGAACCGTGATTGTTCATCATAAAAAGTCATTAACAATATGAATGTGTATTCGACTATAATGCAAGAACAAGAAATCCTCCAACACAAAACCTAAGTTACACTTGTTTTCTACAGTTGATCTTATTTGATTCTTCACCTGACTTCTTTTTGCCTTTATTGAATTTGTTGTGTTGTGTTCTTCGTTCGCCACGTGTAGAACCCGACGATAATGATTCTATCATCGACGATGTCAACTACGACCTCGACTTCGTTGTAAGCAATAAATAAGCAAGGCAAGCACCCCCTTTGATCATATTGATTCTAGTTTTATAAATGTTTTCATTAAATGTTTTACTGCATACTTTATTTTATTAAAGTTTGCTATGTGACGGGTAAGGATAGTTGTACCTGTAGTTTTATAGAACTTCCTTGATAAGTATGAATTTGTGATCCTTGATAACCCTAGAATAATATAGACAGTGCTTGATGTCAATTTGGGTTACTCACACCTAGTGACATGCTTAGCCATGCTTAAAGCAACATAAAACTTTGACACTATTAAAAACGTTGGATATAACATTCAAATGGGTATGACCATATTTGTGGTTGGTATTTTGGTTGGAAAAATGAAAATAAAACTATGGTTTAGATGCGGGCAATTATTGGTAATAGCCGGGAGTGCATGTCTTTGCACGTAGCGTAGGGTGGAGATTATTGCCCGTGTCGGATTAAGGACCGAACTATGGGTTGTTTTCAGGCCAAGAATTACCGTACAACCACAAGTGTTGGTATGGGACAGCCTTAAACCGATTAAGTTATCTAGTTTAACTCTACACTTTGGAAGGCTGGAGCGAGACGTTTGTTTCTTAATGAATTGCTCGAAGGGCCCACACCGAGGTGATCATGGATTAAACGTTATCGATATACCGTGTACGCCGTACTGGGAAGTTCCATCATTTCTATGCTCGAGTTCTTACGCCATAGTATGGGTTTAACGTCCGGAGATGGTGCAAAGTTAACCTAGGTAATGTAAAGGTTTCCGTCATGAACATTCCGCCACTACGCCAAAGGTGCGTGAACTATGCGGCAAAAGGAAAAGGTCATGACTTGTGGGTAAAGATGTACACCTCAGAGTGTAAAACTAATCGATTAGCCGTACCCGCGGTTATGGGAACTTGTAAAGTCATCACATAGTTAGTTGTTTTATTTTAATAAAATTGGGTTCTACTGTGTGTCGGTAATTCCTACCGTGTGTCGTGGGAATGGTTTGTGGATATGGCCAGTTACCTGTGTTCGTGATTTCACTTACTGCGTACTTTACATCTGTTATTTCGTATTAAATTGCTTTTATTTAAATCCCATTTTGCAATCTACTATTCTGTATTTACATTTCAAATTGGCTTTATGCAAACTGACCATACTAGCCTTTCCTTTCAAATGGCTTGCATATAACATAGGTTTTGCAAAAGTCTTGAGAATCTGAAAGTACTCACCCTTGCTTAATTGTTGTTTTTAGGTGAAGAATCAGATTAGCTCGATGAAACATAATTGTCGCAGGATTCGAGATATTGATGATGAATTTCTAGGGATTATGCCTTGTCAGTTGCCTGAGGGATTGGATGGGCACACTACAAGACTTTGCTTCTTTACTGCTATAAACTCTGAATTGTAAGATTAATGTGTAAATTAGCTTCCGCTTTATTAATATGATGTATGGTTGTGATTCCAATTGTTGTAAATGTGCGTACTAGCTACTGATCATGGGACTAGTACTGTATGCACATGAGATTTCCATTTTTGCATTTATGTGAAAATGGGGGTCATTACACAAATCTAGTCTCCTCAACCGTAGAACCACTAGTAAGTAGGGGTGTAATCCGATTGGATCTATTTGGACAGTTGTGTCAGATAGTTGTCAGATTCAGTATCGAATTCGGGAGATCACTATCCGTCGGATCAGAATATTTCGATTACATTCTTAGATAATTCTGGACAACTCTATTCAAATATTTACAACCTATATCTGTCGGGACCGAATTTTCAAATCCGAACCCTCTGTGTATAATCTATGCTAGTCCAGAAAAAACTAGCACACACAGCGGAAACAGTGATGATAACACATCCATACCACGAATCAAATAATATTAAATAAGCAAAAAGGTATTAGCCTTATGGCCAATTATTACAAATAAACAGCCTCATGGCTTGAGTTCAATAAAATAGCAGCGGAAACGAAATAAACGCGTCCTAGCAATCTGGATCGCCTTCGTCATAACCACAAGCAAAGAACTCGTAATCACCTTCAGCTTCCGCGCACTCCTTTGTGGAATGTTAGGATGTTGCAAGGGTGAACACAAAATATACTTTGCAAGTCTTGGAAACATAACGCATGATAACTATATGGAAGGCTAAACAATTGAATGCATAATATAGCTCTTTTAGCATAAAGCAAAGTTTAACTTTAAATACGAATAGTAATTTCACAAACCATCATTTGACCAAAATGTAATTGTAATAATTGAACTTGATATGACAATTAAAGCAAGTTGTAAGGACCCGAATCCACTGATTCGATCCCACTGTGTTTACCGCACTAGTCCCAGGATCAACGCTAGTGCACACAGCTTAACATTGGTACATATCACATCATACACAACGATAATAGAATAATAGTTCATTTATTGATATAGCTAAATGTATGATCTTATGACCAACTTACATTATTAAGCCATGCAGGGCAAGACTGAAAATATAAACTAGTAATTAAGCAGCGGAAAATAGAAACGTAGATAGCTCATCAGTTCACCACAGGCAACCGACAAGGCTCGGACCCTAATGACTCGTGTCTTCCTGGACTTCCTCTTCCAATACAGGTGTAGATTCTTGAACTGTTGATTATTGTTGTTTGGCAAGGGTGAGTACTTAAGCACTCAACAAGTTGTGCACAGAATGCAATTCTATGTATCTATATGTAAGGCTTATTCCAATGGATAGGCTATCATGGTTATTTTGCAATAAGCAGCATTTATGAACAAATACAGTAAATAGATTGTAAAGACTGTAAAACAAATATCAATAGTAAATAAATTCAGTATTTCTCAAGTAAACTAAGTTTCCAATCCTAAGTCAATTTCATCTTCCATATGGCATTCCGCCATCCCAACCATGTTGTCCAATTAATTAAGCTAACCCTTAACTGTAATTCCCGAGCATTGCTCAATACCGCGAGCACGGCTATCCGAATAGTTTCACACTCTGCAGAGGTTATGCACTTTACCCACACGATACAACCAAACACCACCAAGGCGAGTGATTATAACAAAGCCTTTACAATGTTCTGGCTTAACCCGATACTACCCGCTAAGGTTTCAACATCGGTGGGTGCGAAAACCATAACCGGGGCCCCCCTCTTGCGCCATGTGAATTACTCCATAACTCGGGAACTCACACCGACCACGATAGTACCAAAATCAAGACATTGCAAATTACTCAGCTAGGGTGGCCCATACCAGACATGTGGTTGCAAGATAGACTCAGGTCAAAGGCTTGCAAGGTTAAGTCCTTAGTGTGATCAAGGCAAGACATCCACATACCATCTGCCCATCGGGCCCACCTTGGCCTCCTCGCCTTGCCACTTGCCCCAATCTAAATGATTATCACCGGTTGATTACCAAGCACCACGTGCCATCAACAATTCAACATCGTTGCGTGACATGACTCGCCACAACAACTCAATCTCATCGTGTGATCCCACATGACACACAAGTTCATAACATTGTTCCATATTCCATTAATCAAGATTAATTATCAATAATTCTGACACATGTGATGACGTGGCATGGCTAGGCAACTAATACGGTCTAACCTCCAATGTTGATTATAATTATTAACCAACTAAATTAAACCAATCTAAGGTGACAATGGATCATGGCATACAATAACAAGGTAGGGTATAGATCAATCTGGTATATTAGCTAAGCCCAATCTATTTTGAAACAACTGTATATTTGAAATATATGCAATATTGTAAAACAAACATAGCAATTTTATAAACATGGGTTCAACATGATCAAAGCACAACTTGCCTTGGAATAGGTCCTGATCTGGTTCTGGAAATTGCTCTTGAGTTGCTGGATCTTCCTCCGAAGCGTCGCACAATTCAACGTCTACGCGTACCGAAGAAGAAAAGCAAATAAATACCAAAACAGAGAGCAATTGAACTCCCAAAAATCAAATAAAATTCACCATTAAATAGATCTCAATTTTACAAATTTTCAGAAACTGGAATCACTCAAATCCGAGTTACGATGCAAAAGATATAGCCTTTTGAAATTTGAAATAAATACTCAAATCGAAAATCGAAATTCGAAATTAACAGATTTACTTTTATTACGAAAAACCGATTTATGACGTCGCGTGGCGTCAGCCCCGACCGAACGAATCAAAGGCTGCCACGTGTCTTGGCGCATAGACCCGGTCCACGACTCCTCGGGTTCACGGTGCACCCGGTCCATGGCGCTCGACCTCTGCGCTGACACATGTCGGCTCTCGATTGGTCACACGCGCGGCGGAAACCCACCGCACAGATTGCATCCAACGGCTGCCGTTCTCCACCTACGTGGCTAAATCCTGACCGCCAAATTCGATCTAAAGGCTAAGGCTTACCCGAGGAGTTCACTGTTTACGCAGCGACGTGGCACGATCCTGGCCCTTCGCTGAAGATCCAACGATCACAAGCTTACCCGAAGCAAATGGCGGCGCGACGGCGAGAAGACCACCGGAGGCGAGGAAGAAGACCGAGATGGCGGCGTTCCGGCGCAGTTCCGACGAGAAGACGTAGCGTAGTCGACGCGGCACACCTTGACGAGTTCAGATCTTGAACCAAAACGCCGAAACCCGACGATCCGGCGGCGCACTTGAGCAAAAACCGCGGCGGTCCCACGCTTCAACTCCGACGAGCTTGCGGCGGTGTTCTCGATCGCTCTCGCGAAATCTCTCCGACCAAAAGACACGGCGTTTGACTACGAACCTCGGGGTGCTAGCCCCTATTTAAAGCCTCGGCGTCCGAGCTCTACACGGCGAGGAAGTCCAACGGCGGAACGGCGGCGGACTCGAGTCCGAACGAAGACGACAACCCCGGCGCTCTACGCGTGTCCCGATCCGACGGCGGGACACGAAGTCCCACGTGGTTTTTTCGAACGCCCGATCATGATCGAACGGCCAAGAATTAGGGTTTCGGAAGACGGCTCGCGGTGACTTGGGCGACCGACGAAGGCTTCAGCGCAAGACAAGTGTTGGGCTCGCCCAACACTGCTCACAAGGTTTTTAAAAGATTTCTCATTTAAAATAATTCCGAAATTCATTTAATTTGTTTTAGGCAATAAAATAATCAGGAAAAATCCAAGAAAAATCTCAAAAATACTTTGAGACATTCTGGACTCAAATAAAATATTTTTGTCAAAACTTTATTTCAACTTTGCACAGATTTAAATAGTTTTGAATAAAAGGCAATAAACTTGATTTCAAATTAATTCTAATAAATCCAGAAAAATCCAAATAAATTCCAGAAAATCACAAATGCACTTTTAAACAATAAAACTTAATTAAGCCAAATTTCGGGATGTTACACAAGTTCTCTCTACCTAACTAGCTTCATCTGCCAAACCATAACCCAAGAGTTCCAACTACTCACGGATTCCCAAATCATCATTTTTATTTAAAAAAAACCATAAAATATACAATGTGCAAGCGTACTTTGCCCGCCCTTAACCGTGGGCACGACTATTTAAGTAGTTTTAGCTCTGCAGAGTATGTACAGTTTTACCCATAAGACATGATCGTCTCATGTTGCCATGCAATTAACACACTTTCTTTGCTGTGTCGGCAGAGAGATCATGACAAGGCCTTTACAATGTATGACCCCACTATTAACCTCGCCCGCTAAGGTTTCACTGCCGAAGGGTTCAAGCTGCCCAGTCGGAATCCCCCTCTTGCGCCTGCCTTCATCTGGCACCCACCAACTGGTTAAGCTAATAACAAGACGCACAAATTAATTAGCCAGGTCGTACCCATATATACTTGTGGTTGTACGGTAGTGCTCGGTCCATGATAACACACACTTCGGTCCTTAATTGACTAGGACGGAACATTCACATCCCAAGGTCTCGTGCTTCTGCACCCACCAAACATCCATCTGTCCTGGTCTAAACCATATTTTCCACTTTATTTCATTTAAATAACAGCAGCAACACCAATTGCTGCAACTTCACAAATAAGTTTAAATAATATTTGTAATGATTCCCATAATTGCATAATACCGAAACATTTAAGCTGGACTAAGCATTTCTACCATCCCATGCTACTCTAGTGGTTATCACCAAATAAAATAGATAATATCATCTAGGGTGAAGGTTCGACATGATCAATACCAATGAGGGTATAACAACTCTGAAATTTAACTATATAAACCTTAAAGTTATATTTAAAATACACTACATAAAAGTAAACATGCATAATTTAAAAACAACATAGGCATTTTGTAAATTTAGGATCAACATATTCAAGGAAGACTTGCCTTCGCTGCCACCAGCTGGTTCTACCTCTGATTGTTGATTTGGCTGAGCTTCAACGCTATCGTCTACACGCGAAACGAGAACAAATAAATAAAATAAATTCGAACAAAATACAAAAATTGAAAAGAATAGTACTGGAAGGTAGATCTTGAATTTAGAAATTTGAATAACTGGAATTAGAGCTCGAACGAAGGAGAACGGGCTCCTGAAAGTTTCTCTGATCAGAAAATAAGAGAAAATAGAAATAGGAGAGAGGGTGAACAGTCCTTGCCATGTGGCGCCCTCTGATTGGCTAAAACCGCTTCGGTTCGAGATCTAAAACCACTTGGTAAACCGGTCTAATTTAAAAAATTCAAAAAAAATTATGCGTTGAAAACCGCTCGAAAATCGTTGAAAAACCGCAGTTTTCGCAAAAACCCGCTCGAAAACCGTTTTTAGGAACATTCAATTGGTTGGCTGGTTTTTCGTTGAAAACCGAATGGTTTTCAATTTGTTTTTATTTTTAAAAAAAAAATTGATTTCTTAACCCTTCGGTTTCTCACGATTTTTGAGCGGTGTTTGCAGTTTCGGTTTTTGTGATTTTTCACGGTTTCGATTTTGTGAACCCTGCGTGGTGTCCACGCGTCAGTGGCTCGGTCCACGGTGGACTGAGTTCACCAAGGCGGCTGCAAGGTGACATGGTGGACTCACTGAGGTGGCATGCCACGCGGCACCGACGTGGCTTCCACGCGGGACTAGGGTGCACGTGGCGGCCATCACAGCGGCTGATGAGGCACGATCAACGTAGCCACAGCGTAAGCGCGCAGGTGCGAGGTGGCACGGATGCGAAGGGACGCGGACGACGCGTGGCTCTGATGCAGCGCCAGCGCAGCGGCGGCACGACACGCCGGAGTTGGGGAAGACGAAGCGGCTGCGCACAAAATCGCGATGGATAAGCATGAGACTTGGGGGCAAAATGAAGAGGGTACCACGGGGCATTTGGCGGTGCAAGCGACGGTGGCGGAGGTTCTTCCACAACAAAGCAAGACATCAGAGAAGCCCGCGGATGAGGCGGCAGAGACCGATGGCTAGGGTTGCGGTTTTGGTGATGGAAACACGCAGAGAATCTCGGGAAAAAGAAGATGTGAGGGCGGCGGCCTTTATAGGCACATAAGTCGAGCGAGGACGGCGCGGCAAGTGTGAGATTTGCGACAACGGGCGCAGGCGACGGCGGAGCTCACGCAAAAGATAGAGCGGCATCGTTGATGAGGCGGGCCTCAGCGCATCGGAGCGAGCCGCGAGCGCAAAGCCCAGTCAGAGCGGCTCGGCCACGCAATGGAGTGATGGGCTAGGCTGGGAGAGGAAAAAGAAGTGGGCCGAGCGGGAGAAAAGAGGCCAAGCCGGGGCAGAGGGAAATGGGTTGGCGCAAGAAGTCGGCCTGTGCAGAAAAATGGATAAAAGAAAGATTTTCCATTTTAGAAAAATCCAAAAAATGCAAAAAGTGAAAATAAATAGCAAACAAGTTGGGGAAAATCCCAGAAAACTCTCAAAAATACTTTTAAGCATTTGGAACCCAAATAAATTATTTTGAACTCGTTTTAACTTGTATAATTTTATTTAATTAATTTTCTCACACTAAAAAGGAATTTTAAATTCACCAAAATTTTAGAAAATGATGAAGTTTTAATTTGGATAAAAAAATGGAATGTTACAATATCCTAGCAGCTTCAATTGGGTCCAACCAAATAGCCCAACAAATAATATAATATTTTTTACTTTAATGCAGTAAATAGTTTTAAAATGCTAAAATTATTTTTAATATTGAAAATTACTAGAACAGACCCAAAAAAAACTCTAGCAAATTTCAAAGAATTGAAATAGTGCATTCTGAACTTATTAAAATTATTTCCAATATAATAATAATTTTTTTACATAATTGCTAACATCCAAAAAGCATTTTTTTTTTAGAAAGTATCAAATAGATTTCACAAATTTGGAAAAATTCACAAAGGTTTTTATTTTTTACACATATATTACTTTTAAATTTCTAAAAATTGGAAAGCTTTTTAAAATATGTAAATTTCATAGAAAATACCAGAAAATCTGAAATAATTATTAGAAAATAAAAAATTGAATTATTCTATGATAATTCACGAAAGGCAATAATATTTTGAAATTAAAATTTTATTATTTTTAAAGACAAATAGCTAGATTGTTACAAGTCGCCATCAGAGCTTGACATGTAGGAATATGCTTCCACTTGCCTATGTGAGTACCTAGTAGTCTTTTGCTAAATATAAAGGAATATTAGTTACTTTTTATAACTTTGTTGGACTATTTGATAAAATGACTTGTTAAGTTGCGATAATCTTGTTGCATGTTGAACTCGTATGATTGATTAATTATTGTTATATGTATGGTATATGCAGTATTTGTTTTCGCGCGATATCCGTCAAACAATATTTAGTATCATACCGATTCCGCTCCGTATTCGCTTCGAATTTGTGATCGGTATTATGCGCGCTGTATTCATATCTGGCATTATCTATATCCGACTTTGAATCTGACAAAAAATATGGTTTTGCCTACGGAAAAGAGCGATATCCGACCGAATCCGAGCCAATTGCACCCCTACCAGCAAGTGACACATGTCACCTACCGCACCTTCCTACCTCAATAAGTACCTATCGAGCTTGGGTACCGCGGCAGGTACTTGCTGAACTCAAGAACCGTGGTACCCCGTGCTGTTGAACTTGGGTATCGCGGTACCTTCCCTGCCAAGCTCAGACACCGTGGTAACTCGTCGCCGCGATGGGTGTAGTGCCAACGGTCACGCTACCGGTGCTTCTGCAGTCGAGAAGAAGGCTAAATATGCAATTTTGCTCGTCGAGGGGGCAAAGTGAAAAAAGTGTGCAAATTGGCCAAATCGGCCAAAGCTTCCCTCTCTCCCGGTTCTGTCCCTCTGTCGACTCGAGTGACGGTGGCCAGTGGGGTTTTTTATTAGACATGGTCGGGAGAAATTCTATAAAATGTTGCTAGCCAGTGTAACACTTTGTAATTATCTTTAAATATTATCTCTAAACATTATATTCAATGTAGGCATGTAGTGAATATCAAATAAATCTGGATATTCATAATAATGACTTACACAATGTTAACATTCACTGCACTCCGGTGCATATCCCTTGCATCAAATCGCGGTACCAAAATGAACCGGTAAAAAGCATCTTTCACAGGTTTACAGGAGCCTAGTTCGAACTCAGGCCTAAAGGGGCAAAATCGACTTTTCTAATAGGTCAAAAGGCAGAAGAAGTGTAAAAAGGCGAGAAAATGGTAGAAATGATATTATGTGAATCTAAATATGTTTCGAGTGGTATATCATGGAGAGATATTTTTAGAGTGGTATCTCAAGCTGTCATCCTTTGGAGCGTATAGTAGCGTGCATCTACTACTTGGTTACTCTCACCAGATACAAATATAGATGTCAATTTGGATATCAGTATGGTCTCAAAATGCAACTTTGATTATTCATTTATATTATAATATATTTATAAAACCAATAAATTATAATATTAAGAAAGTACTCAATTTGATTACAAATAGTTGTCCTTTTGTACAATGACACGATATCAAAAACACAGTTTTGACCACTAATTTTGACTATAATATATTTATAAAATCTAATAAAATTATAATATTATGAAAGTACTTTTTAAGATAAATCTGCACATATGATTTTCATGTATCCAATTTGAATATTTAAAAGTATATTGATAGTCAAAGTTTCGAAAGTTTGACTGCACATACGTCTAAAACGATAACTATTTAGGATCGGAGGAAGTATTTTTCAAAACAAATCTATACATATCACTTTTATATGCACGGTCTAAATATTTAAAAATTAATATACCGATAGTCAAAGTTTTAAATGATTGGCCGAAGATACGTAAAAACAAGGTATATTTGTGGTCGGTGGGAGGGGGAGGGAGAGTGAGTAGCTAAGCAACAGTAGATGAGATGATTTCAGCTACTACGAGTACGAGGGAATTGAAGGGAAGAGTGCAGTGCCTTCCCTTCCACTCATGGTCTATCTCATCTTACATTTTTCTCTTCCACACAAGCAAAAGCAACACAATCCGTCGTCCTTAACCTCCCTTCCCTTCTACTGCTCCCTCCCCTCACCCT
Organism: Otatea glauca; assembly: GCA_036346275.1. NCBI lineage: Eukaryota > Viridiplantae > Streptophyta > Magnoliopsida > Poales > Poaceae > Otatea > Otatea glauca. Next base: position 981,006 of record CM070721.1, on the reverse strand, counting down.
AGCCTAGCTACACGTGTGCGCAGTGCCATGGCCGCCGTCACCGCCGCGGCCGTCTCCCTCCCCTCCTCCTCCAACGCCTCGCCTTTCCCTGCCCTCACTTCCCATTGCTTCCTCTCCTACCCAAGAACAAGTACAGCCCCGCGCTATGCCCGGGCCCTGCTGCTGCGGGCGCAGGTCTCCACCACCGATGCCGCCGTCGCCGCGCCGCCCAAGAAGGAGAAGATCTCCAAGAAGCAGGACGAGGGGGTCGTCACCAACAAGTACAGGCCCAAGGAGCCGTACGTCGGCAAGTGCCTCCTCAACACCAAGATCACCGCCGACGACGCGCCCGGGGAGACCTGGCACATGGTCTTCAGCACAGAGGGTAATCAATCACTTGTCTTGCCGCTTTCAAACTCTTTGATTGCAACTGCATGCTACGTGTTAGTTTTGATCATCTCGATGAGTGACTACTGCGAATTAATTCTTTATTTCACTCTGGCCGTTGTGAAATCTTTTGCAGGTGAGGTCCCGTACAGAGAGGGACAGTCCATTGGTGTCATCGCCGACGGCGTCGACAAGAACGACAAGCCGCACAAGCTCAGGCTCTACTCCATCGCCAGCAGCGCACTCGGTGACTTCGGCGACTCCAAGACCGTCAGTTTTCAGCCCTGCTAATTTTGTTGCGTATTATATACTCATGCTGGAAATGCAGAAATCGATCGTGACATGTGATTAATTTGCGTTTAACCTACAGGTTTCCTTGTGTGTCAAGAGGCTTGTTTACACCAATGATCAGGGAGAGATAGTGAAAGGAGTCTGCTCAAATTTCTTATGTGAGTTCCTGCTTTCTTCTTCTCAAGTTGAGCATTGCATTCCGCAGTTCTGAAGAATACATACTCTCCTACAGACTTCAGAATATTCAGTTTAGTCTTTGCAGATCGGAACCTTCTAATCTGTTTTCTTCCTGATCAACTCATTGCGCTCATGCTGTTCTTTAATGGGCCGGATCGATAAATTATCTCTGGATCACCATGTATCCCGGATATAATCATTGCCACTTTACAAGTTGGTAATATCTCACATGTTCTTTACTGTGCTGTAGGTGACCTGAAGCCTGGTGCTGATGTCCAGATAACAGGACCAGTAGGTAAAGAAATGCTCATGCCTAAAGACCCCAGTGCTACCATTATAATGGTAAGCTTAAATGCCACGGTGAATTTATCCATCACAAACTGACCGTAACAAGAAAATTTTACCATCATGTCAATTACTTGCAGCTTGCGACAGGTACCGGTATTGCACCGTTCCGCTCATTCTTGTGGAATATGTTCTTTGAAAAGCATGACGACTACAAGGTATAACATGTTGTTGTCCCAGTAGTGTATGACCTTATGTCTCCAAATGGACTTGTTCAAAACCCGAGTCAACAATGTGTGAATTTCTTGTGCAGTTCAATGGTCTAGCATGGCTCTTCTTGGGGGTTCCAACCAGCAGTTCTTTGCTGTACAAGGAGGTCAGACCATCATCTCTGTTGTTTCCATGTGTTCTTCACAAGTGTTTTGTTTTTAAACTATGACAAATTTTCGTTAAGTAGGAGCAAAAGGTGGCCTAAGCCAAATAAAAAAAAAAGTTCTTCGCAAGTGTTTATTACTCCCTCCGTCCATGTTTATAAGGTGTATCTTTTGAATGATGTTGTCCACATATATAAGACGTATTTCATGTTCCAATGCAAAATTAGTATGATGTTCCCTTCATAGTTCTAATAAATGTCCATCTTTACTTGATATTCTCTACATGCATGTATTAAACATAATGCTTAAAGATAATAATAATGTAATAATAAGGGGTATCTAGTCATTTTCAATATCTCATTGGTCTATGTGTCGAGAAAATACGCCTTCTAAACTTGCATAGAGGGAGTACTTGTTTCTGTGTGATACTTAGCCTTGCTTGTTGCATTGCATTTGTAAACCTCAGGAGTTTGATAAGATGAAGAAGAAAGCGCCAGATAACTTCCGGGTCGACTACGCTGTCAGCAGAGAGCAGACCAACGCTCAAGGAGAGAAGATGTACATTCAGACTAGGATGGCCGAGTACAAGGAAGAGCTGTGGGAGCTTCTGAAGAAGGACAACACCTACGTGTACATGTGTGGATTGAAAGGCATGGAGAAGGGTATTGATGACATTATGGTGTCATTGGCTGCAAAAGACGGTATATATGCTTCTGACTCTTTTGTGCATCGTTGATTCGGGAATTTCTGCAGTTTTTGCTATTGCAAGTGGTGCTGAATTTTGCATTTTTTGCATTGTTAGAAATTGACTGGGCGGAATACAAGAAGCAACTGAAGAAGAGCGAGCAATGGAACGTCGAAGTCTACTAATTCTTGAATTTTTCTTCTCATCTTTTTCTGTGTATTTGTGCACACGCCTGTGCGTGTGATCAGATTTATGTATATAATGTAGATAGCTGTATTTGTACTATTTTTGTCATGTTGGTTGATTTCAAGTTTCACATATACGCGACTATTTCTTTCTGCTCAAATTTTATTAATACTATACAGTTCACTTCAAAAATTACCAAGTATGTATTTCTCCAAAAACATATTGCAGATAAAGATTGCATGTAATATGTATAATTGCTGTTCAAAATATTGCATTAATACAGGTTCCCCGTAAATGTCATGCAAAACACTTATAGAATTGCAGTTAAAATATGCATATATGATATACTTCTCCAAAAGACTGCAAAAAAACATGGTAGCATTTTCGTTTATTATGTTGCTATTAGTTTTGGTTTAGATCACTCTACTGTTGTTTGGATTAGAACCTAGACAACTTCATGATAGTGTTCTGAAGCTTTACACCAGAATGGTTTTACAACAACATGGCTGACCTGATGCACAAAAAAGATGTGGGGAACTTATTGCTGCAGTTGTTAACACTAAACACCCAACGGAGGAATCTGCCTTCGCTCTTCAGAGCTGTACTTGCTGCTGCTGCTCTTTGTCATCTTCAGCAACTTTTGGAGGGCGCTGCAAGGTCTCCTGCCTCTTGCCCAACAGAAGAAGATACAGGCCACCTATCACAAGAACAGATCCTAGAAAACTGCACAGAAAAAGGTTGAGGTGTTATGGCTAAATGATTCCAGTGCCTGGACTCTGAATATATGGGGTAACAATTATGGCTGAACTATTTTGATGTCTGAATTCTGAATGTATGGGATAACATATGCTCGGCTGTGATTGTACCTTCCAAGGAAGAGCTGTTCGTGTAGGATGGAGAAGTCAATAACTGAAACTATGATCTGCACTACCGGAATGAAGGCAGCGACGAACACAGGTCCCCGCTTCTCGATGCACCATGTCAGCAACACGAACGATATGCCGCACCCGAACACACCCTGAAATCACAAGAATGGGGCGAGTTTAGTGACAAGTTACGACACCCAGCAGATTAGAAAGTCAGATAGCACCAGACTGTAACATGAAACATGCCAAGTTCAGTCTTAATTACAGCATAGAGGACAGTGAGGATCTGGAACTTGCTCTTTACTATCCACACTGAGATGCTCCTCTGGGTGCAGAGGCCAACCACTGCAACCTGGAGGAAGCTGAACATGGACATGAAAGCATTGCATGAGTAGACATGAGGGTACTTCTTGGTGAGCCTACTGTGAAGCAGGAACCAGCATGAGAGGCAGACACAGTTCCCGAGGATCGCGACGGTGCCAAGCGTCCACCTCCTGCTGCTGATGGGGCCTGCAGCTGCTGCTGCACCTCCCCCATGCTGGTGGGAATGGAGGTGCTGGGGCGTGGTGTGGGTGAGAGGCACACCCTTGTACAGGGTGAGCACCATGGCTCCTCCCAGGGAGATCAGAGTGCCCAGAAGCTTTGCCATGCCAGCCTTGGTCTTCAGGTTCAGTGATTCTGAGCTGTTGATGGGGAAAATTAACAGTGATTGTCTCCTCACTTTTGTGCAACGATTTTGGGCAATATTGTATCCAAATTCTAGACCTTACCGTGTTACGATAGCGAGCAAGAAGGTCAGGACAGGAGCAATGTTTGAGAAGGCGGTGACGAAGGACGCCGTGGTGAACCTCAAACCGACGAAGATCATGTACTGCCTTAGTGCTGCCCTGCAAGCAGAAGGGGAGAGAAGCAACAGCGATTTCATATGGGCTTTTAATTTTAGAGTTTGAAAAAAAAACTATGCAGTTGTATTCAGTACCCGAGTGCAGCACTCACGAAGAGATAGGCAAAGGTCTCCAGTGTGAGCTTTGGCCTGGACTTCCTAAATTATTCAAGAACATGCAATTAATAGACTCTAAACTTTAGCTGAAAACACAAACAGATCCTCGCAACGCTTAATTATTAAAGCCAGGATGCAACCCGTTGAGCTATCCGTTCTTTATATCTGTATTTGCTGGGGGCAAGTCAGTTTCAGTCACCTCTCTTTGAAGTAGGCAATTGGGCCGAGGAACATGGAGGCTGTGAGCTGCTGCAGGGTGACAAGGACAAGCGGGTTCATGCCGCCGTCCATGGCCACCTTCACCAGCGATACCATCACCGCCGCCACGACGTCGAGGGCGAGCATCACGGCGACCGGCAAGCCATCACCGAGCCACCCCATGATGCTCTTGCTCTCCGATTGATCGAACAACAACGTCGGTTTCAGGTGGATTTATAGTGCTTTTCGGGCGAAGAATGTGCCGCCGGCGATGAAGGCATTGGGATGCTAAGTGAGGAAAGAATCATTTGATTTCAGTCAGGCGCGCCTTTTCTTCAAAAAAGATGTCTCAGATTAGTAGTTACAGCAGACTAGTGCACAAGAACTGTAGCGTGCGTGCCATCTTTCTGGTGTGGGCAATGATGCAGTCGCCATTTGGCACAGCAGGAAATGTGACGACGACCTCTCTCTCTCTCTCTCAAAGGCGATGTTAGACATGTAATATGCGCTTTGATCAATGTCTTGAAGCATCTATGTACTTCCGGCATAGCGCGGTTAAAGTGAAAGAGAATAGAATTTTTCCGTTGCACTTGCGCAGCAAGAATAACCAGATCGAATTAACTAGCATTTGTACCAAAACAATTTTCAACTTTATTCGATCCCTCCGGCGTCACAATGTCTGCCAAAGATGAAATTTTTTTCTTAGACAAGAGGGGAATTGTCCTCTCAACTGTAGATTCGGATCAGAGGTGAGAAAAGAGTGGTAGGAAAGAGAAAAAGCCACCACCTATCACTTTGTGTCTCAGATGACATGAAATGAAAACCTACCTGAGGGCATTGGGTATTGCACTTTCCCTAGTGCATGAAAGAATCAGTCACTCGAACCGTTTCTTTCTCCCAGTGACAGCAAGCTACATGAGCTCTCATCAGTTGACAGCATGGATCTGATGCTACTCTGTAGGTGCAGCGCTGCAAGAAAAGAAGAGGGATTAGCCCTGAAGTTTCACCTGAACGACGTCTTTGGTCTACAGCAGTGCATCTATGATCGTACGACTCAAGGATGTGCTGGGGCTTATTAATTTTATGTTCAAGATTTAAATGGATGATATCTTTGCAGCAGGTACCATATGATCCAAGCTAAATAACTCTGATTTATTTTATGACTCGTGAGCCTAATTCTGATGCGCGAAACAACTGAAATGTATTTCTGTGTAATACCAAACTGAAAGTCTGAACCAAGAAATAAACGATCTGATGATTTATTTCTGAATTTGAGGATGTGAATATTGCTCTTCACCACCCACACTGAATTCTGAAATGCTGTTCTCCAAAGCATGCATTCAACAGACAATTGGTACAACTAAGAGGCGCCTACTAATTCTCCGGATCAAAGCATGTTCTGTCCAATCCAAGGACGTGAATGCATGGTGCATTATATCCCATCAGATCGATGAGAGCGACCAGATTGAGGATCGAGAGATCCTCTCCTGTCCCTTCGCAGGTAAGTGTTATCATAACCACGTACGTGATGATCCATGCATGATCAATAGTAACTAACACTACTCATGCATCTCGATTACTAGCCAGCATTAATGCTCCAGTTAGGACATCATTTCCGTCTCTAAATGGCAAGCATCGCGTTGCTCTTCTCTTATCTATCACCTGATTAGAATTGGCCGGCGTTGTTGTACCCTTGGTCGGCTACTCCATAATTCCATATCCAACATTGTTGTAGCGGTGTAGCGTTGTAGACCCTTGAGGAATAGAGTAGGCAGGGCTACCACATTACCACTCTTTTGAGCCATCTTGCCTTGTCTCCTCATTTTTCAGCTAGACAATGGCAACTCTAAGCTTTTCCAATGTCACGCTACAAAGTCACAAACACTACGTGTAGTCTTTAATTTCCTACCCTAACTTTTAAGGACACATATTTAATTGTTGGCTTAAAGATATAAGAATTTAAAATTATCTAGCCCTTACTTTGGTAGAATCTAATTTCGAATGCTTAGATTTTATAGCTGGCTTAGACATATATATTAATTTGAAAAAAAAAGGAGAGATAAGCAGTAATGCCTATAATTCAAAGTTTGAGAATTCGTAAATTTGCCAGATGGTCCACTTCCCAATTCTCTCCCTCAATTAGGGGGATTAAGATCTCAAAAGAAGAAAAAAAAACATGCTCATAATATATGAAATCAAATACCCCAAATATATTTTTTTTAAAAAAAATAGGAATTTAAACATTTCAAATTCACAAAGCAAATTTCCCTCGCAGATTATTATTGCTATGCATCTTGCTTTCAAAAACAAAGCAAAGGGGGAATATAAAAATCCTTGAGAGAAAATTTCTTTTAAAAAGGTCCACACGTTCTCCTCGGCCCATAAAAAGCCCATCCGAGCCCACTAACCACAACAGTCTCCAGCTCCTTCCGAAACAAACCCTAACGGTCGATCCAACAACAGAGTGCGCCCGATTAAGCACACAAAACCCTACAGCTTCACCCTCCTCTATAAAAGGCTACCTTCAACGCGCCGCCACTCTTCGCACAAACACACACTAACCCTACCAAGCAATAAAATCTCGCTAAAATTCCACGAGAAATCGTCAAGATCTCAGATTCCGGACGTGGACTGTTTTCAAAATGACGACCAAACTAAAAAGAAAAATTGAATGCTACAGTAAAGTCGATAATTTCTGCGAGATTTCGGTACTTTTCACCGAAATCTTGGGTTTTTGGCCCGGATTTGTTGAAAAACCGAATTTTTGAGATATTTTATAATTTCAGCTAGACAATGGATTTCTTGTTTTGCTCTTGTGTTGCATCTTTTTGGTCCTCATTCTGATCGCTATTAGGCTGTTTGCCATCTGATTCGCTCTCACCTCCAGATTTTTCATCATCTGAACCATCTAAGCAGATAAGACTCCTTGATGGCTTCATACTGATGCTGATGATACTTCTGATCCATGTCCCCTCAAAAATACAATTGTTTGTTGAGCCACCCGTATCCTCCACATTTGATGGTGCACTTGACAATGAACCGGCCAAATATGTGGAGGTCGCTTTGCATGCACTCATGATTCCGTTTTTTGCTTGTCTCAGCTGAGTGAAAATAAAAAAGTTCAACACAAGATTAATGTATATACCTAATTTTATTTAAGCCAGAAGAGTTAGTAGATAAGGCTATTGCTATTGTTGAATATATGTTGTTTTGCATATAGATTTCTTAAGAATATCCTTCCAAAGTCCAAACCAATGTGACAGCGCACAATAAATTTCCGAAAATTTCTTTTAGAGTTTCAGCAGCTAGCATGAATATTTATTTGCAGGTTTTGTTCATGGTTTCACAATCCTTTTGGTTTCAAATGACCATCTTCGGTGATTTGTCGAAAGTATGATTCACATGCCCACACAATTTACTTGCTATTGAGGTGTCCAACTATGAGATGCCAAAAAAAATCTAGCAGATATGCAGGACTTGGGGGGAATATAACAAACTCTAGTGATAGTGCAAGTAGTCAGAAAATCCTAGAGGAAACATAAACTAGCAGCAATTCTCTCATCCTGTTTTATTAATCAAAGGCAAACCTCTTGCCGTCTTTCAAAAATAAAATGAAACTAGCAGCAAAGCCCAGAAGGTATACTTTTACTGCTGTAGTTTCAGCAACCTCTAGAGCAGCATCCCCAGCATTTGCAAAGCGGTTTACCCAACCTGCATATGTACTTCATTGGATTTTTGTTGCAATATCTGAACTAAAGAACTGAAAATTATTCTGAAGGATATCACTTAGATTAAAAGAAATGATTGCTCTGCAATGGTGTTCAAAATAATAAACATCACAGCATTAGGATCTTTGAATAGACTATCTTGGACTAGAGAGTTTAATTTGAAAATGACTTGCGATTCAACTTCAGTTGGGAAAAAAGAGTGGATATTTAGCTTTCAGCAATCATCATCAAGAGGAACAATTACGTGATTTATTTGAAAATGAATAAGCAAACAAGTCAAAGAACCTGGAAGTTTTGGCACATCAAGCTTATCACAAAAGGCATTGCAGAAGTGGTTGCAGTTTCTTGACATGAGTTCATAGGAGCCTCCAGGCCATTCCCAGCTGAGGTCCCGCAGTATTTGATTTACCGTGAAAATAGAGCAGCTCGTCTTCCCCAGCACTATGGACTCGCGGAATGTGTACATGGGGTTTTTGCATGGGGGGCAACTAAAAACCCCATTGCCATGTTCACAGTAACCAAATGACCATTCTTCATCTCCATAGACCTGTTAGAGACACTCAGTATGAATCAGTAACCCCATTCAGAAAAGAATGAATCAGTAACTAGGAAGCGTACAATGATCATGTATCAATCAACATTCTAGCAAGGAATTGCATGCACTGCAAATTTTGTCACTCGAACCATGGGATGTATCACTTGTATGGTGCTATGAATCAGAAAATTTTCGTTAAAGAGCATTAAGGCAGCCTATTAAGCAAGCAGATCGATATTTTCTCCTTGCACTGCATGATCCTTGCCAGACTCTAACCATAGCCCTACTTTTAACCCAGTTGAATTCCCATTGAGCATTTTCAGTTTCAAATTACACTTTTTCAATGCCTTCCGCATCAAGTAAAATCGTGGCAGAAGAGGAGTTTCTACACATTTTCCGATAACATATCACCTGAGTTGTTACCAAGAGTACAAACAAACCTACGAAATAAGCATACATTAACTACAGGAATAAATTAACAACCCCTCTCTCCCTAATCGGCTAATCACCATATAAAAGAACCGATTTTCTTTCTTTCTTTCTTTCTTTCTTTTTTCCTGTAGAGGACGTGAACCCATTCTCCTCAAGATCCAACCTTCTTGGCATTCCAGGCACCCAAGAGGAGAAAGGAAGGAAGAAGAGAGCGATGCAGGCAGCAAATCTTGGCGGCGAGGAGGAACGGGAGGGACCTGGATGGCGGTGTGGAAGATGCCGCGGAGGCCGATGGCGTCCTTGAAGAAGCGGTTGATGTGGAGGACGGTGGCGTTGGCGCCCTCGGAGCCGCTGACGGCGACGTCGTACACGTGCGCCACCACCTCCTGGCCCATCCCCGGCGCCTCGCCGGAGACGGCGAGAGATCGCTGCAACTGTGAGGAGGAGCGCGTGTCGCCGGATGCGGGGGCCCCACCTGTCGGTGTCTGCTGCGTCCGGGCCCAGGGCCAGGTGCAGTGTGGTGAGGTGAGGCTTAGCTTAGCCTTAGAATGATTTTCCTTCTTGGGAATTGGGATACATACACCCCACGCGCCCGCCCTGCACCTGCACCCCAAAAAATATCCATTCCCCAATTCCTTCGCCGTCCTCGCATCGCAGTCGCACACCCCCGAATCCGCCTCGAATTCCTCGAATCCAATCAACCCTCGCCGCACCTCCAATCCCTACCGGCGGGTCGCTTGTGAGGCGTCATCGACTCTAGCAAGGTAAAGCCGCTCCTAGGGCTTAATCTAGGGTTTCTTTGATACAATTCGACCAGTTATTGCGGTTTGTCCATAGTGATAGCGGTTGATTTTGCGCCTCCGCTTCGTGTTTTGAGTATAAATTTAAGTTCTTCGCTAAGTTCGCCGGTTTCGTTCTGGGGAATTTTTCCTGTTTCCCGAAATATTCTGGGGGATTTATTGGTTTGGTTGGTTCAGTGCAGAACTGGACTTTCTGTAAAGGTGCGACCTTTTGGAGTTTTGGCCGCTGATTTGCTTATCTGTCTGCCGATTTAATGAACCTTTTAGATGTGCCATCCTGTGACAAGTAGATACTTTTACCACTACAATGAAATAACATGAATTAAATTCCACTGGTGCCATATCAACTGCAGTTTCTGGCCATCAAACTTAACAAGTTGTATTCATCTGCTGCTGTTAAGGAATCAGATATGTGTTAGTGCATGATTTGCGATCAAACTTGGAAAGCTCGTGATAACACTTGGACGAGAAATTACCATTTTCGAGCTTGCATTTTGTGATTTTGGATGCAATGCACATTCTCGGTGGGAGGATCTGAATGAAGTATAATTTGGTTGCAGCTGTTCATCTTTCACTGTTTAGCGAGTCTTGAGTTGTAATTGATGGTGCTGTAGGCCTATAGTTTTCTACAGATTGCAAGGGTTCTTGCTTGGTGGGAATAGGATATGGTTCATTTGTTTAAGTGGTGTTCACTTTACTTTCACCTAGTAGGTTTAGCCGTTTAGTGCACACAGATCAGATTAACTTCCGGATAGTTGGACATATTTTAAATGGATGAAATTGAATTGTGGAATACAACAACAACCACGAACAAACCTTTTGTCCTAAACCAGTTGGTGTAGACTAGGAATAAAACCCAATCAAAGTCAATAAAACCCCTAAACCTTCGATCTTAGGTTATGGTTCCGGCATTCTAATCCCTCGAGTCTCCTTTAATTGTTTCCCACATCAGTCTCGGTTGACCTCTGCCTCTTCTTATGTTTTTTATAGGACTTACAATTTCACTACACACCGGTACCTCAGGAGGCCTCTGTTGGAGATGTCCAAACCATCTCAAACGATATTGGACAAACTTTTCTTCGGTTGGTGCTACTCCAACCCTATCACGTATATCATCATTGTGAATTCGATCCTGCCTTGTATGACCACAGATCTACCGCAGCATCCGTATCTCTACTACGCTCATCTTCTTCCCATGTTGTCTTTTTGTCAAATAACATTCTACTCCGTACAACATCGCAGGTCTGATCGACGTCCTATAGAACTTACCCTTTAACTTTTTAGGGATTTTTCTATCACATAGGACATCAAATGCTTTGCGCCATTTCGCCCACCCCACTTGTATCATGTGGCCCACATCTTCATCAGTCTCGCCGTCACTCTGGATAATTCCGAACTACAGTAGTGCTTTTTTGCTGAGACTTTTTCCAGTTACGCATCATCATTCATCTTTGGTTGTTAGCAAACAGATCATATGTTCTACTTGATGGCTCTATATATTCCTTGGATTACTAATAACTAATAAGCTTCTCCGATGTTGTCCTCCTTTCCTCTGGCATTTGTGTTGTGTAGATTTATATCCTAGTTTCTCACCTGAAGTTTCTTATTTCCTTGATGAAGGAGATCCTTAGAGTTGGTTAGCTGTGGCTTTATATCAATTACCGTACTATGCAAAGGGGCCAAAGGCTGGGCAGAAAGAAGTTTGGGGGGAATTAACAATAGATGAAATAACAAGTTCTTACTGTTTTTCCCCTTCATGCTGTCTCCTTCTGGGATTGCGTCATTTGCAAAATAAGGTACTCTTTCATGCCTGAGTGGGTTTAGGTTTTGATCGATTGGTTAAATGTCTCTTCATTTGAAAATAAAATGTCATTGCCTTAGGATATGCTCTTTGTGGGGAGTCCAAGGGATTTACTCTTTAGAGTTTACATTGTGATGTTGCTGATATTGATTAATACAGGAATTTAGTGTATACTTAAAAGGTAGTACAGCTGTCATGGATAAACCAGGAGGCAATGAGGCAGGCAAAATGTTGAAGAAGGGAAAGAAGAAACATGCAAATGATGAGTTGGATCGCCAGAAGCAGGCTGAGAAGAAAAGGCGCCGGCTAGAGAAAGCACTTGCAAACTCTGCCGCCATTATCTCGGCTCTGGAAAAGAAGAGGCAGCAGAAAAAAGAACAAGAAAGGCGGGATGAAGAAGGTGCTGCAATAGCTGAAGCAGTTGCTCTTCATGTTCTGATAGGCGAAGACTCCGATGAACCCTGCCATTTGATGTTGAACAAGCATAGAAGATGCAACCATTGGGATGATTTTGTGGGCCTTGAACCAACTCCAGGTTCACAAGAAGCAGATACTTTTTCTTCTGGCGGACTGACATGTGCCGCTCGTGCTAATTGTCCCCAATGGAGATGGACTGATTGGGGCATTTCTGGGACATGTTCTTCTTGGGGACAAGTGATGGATTATCAAGCACCATACCTTGAAGAAACATTTCCTCAATCAGATGGCTGCCCTGGTTTCATAGCAGCCCAAGCAGTCTCGTCATTGCAGATTGGAGATCATTCATCGGAGGATTCATTTACTGCCCAAGGAGGAGCAACAGCAGCTGTTCTTAACAGGATTCTCAGTGGCACCAATAATAGGCTGAGCCTTTACAAAGAGTTATAAATATACATACATAAATCTGTATGTAGTCACCTAAGGTGCAATGTTGTTTTCTTCCTGATACTTAGCTGCCTTCGAGGAAAGGAAAAAAGGATATAGAAAAGCAATTATACTGTTACTGCGAGTCAAAAGACACTTTGTATCAGTTATATTGGTGTTGTAATGAATTTTACTCTTGTGCTTTTGATCGGAAAGTGCTGTGTGCCTTTGATTGGAATGTGTGCTCCTGTGCCTAAAAATCCTGCACAGTGTTGATGCTTCTCTGATTGCTTCGTTTTTTGTTTGCATTGTTACCAGAAATGATCGAGCATGTTGGTTCTGTCACTGCAATGATGCGGCTGAACTCTTGAATGGTCTCAATGCAATGGCAAACAGCGATAGCAACTGTTTTGAGAGTACTCGGGTGCGCGGGTCTCAGTCCCTGTGGTGTGGGATGGCTTGAGCACTGATGCACATCTATCTGAAAAATGCATGTATTGTGAACCTCTGCTGTGTTGTCTACTCTTGTGATGGCAATAAGTTTGCCACAGTTACTGACGAACGACTAGGGAATGAGTGGATAGAAAGGAAGGTTGGGTTGGCTTCTCGCCACCTCCATTGTTATTATATGTTATAGTATTGTATTGTTGCATCTTTACATTGTCAGAGCGAGTGATGGGCACTGGTACCACTTGCTTTTTCTCTTATCACCCTTGTGTCAGTCGAATGAATATGGGCTCTCCTCAAACTCGCTACTGCTGGATGAGCAGAAAGTGCGCTAGCTGTAGGTGGTGGGACGGCACAGACAGAGGGGTGGGGGTGCATCTGCGTGTGGCCGACCTGAATGTATGTATATGTGCTGCGGCCTGCACTGCATGCCTCTGAAACATGGAGTGCATCAGGCCATTTGGCTTTTACCCTGCCGCTCGCTCGCTCGCTCGCTCTCTCTGAATGTTCAATCGTAGGAGGAAAGAAGGGCCGGGGAAGATGAGAAAAGAGCCCTAAACCATAAAAACACCCAAATTCAAATTCAAATTCAAATTCAAAGCTAGATACTACTTTAGTAACCACTGGCGGGCGGCATCTTTTTGTTTTCCGTCCAACAACCAGGCTGGCCTGTTTACAACATTTTCCCTATTCTTACCAGAATTTCACGGTTTCCTGTGGTTGTCGGAGAATGGCATGGTAGTGGATCAATCCAAGAGGAAAGGAAACGAGTGCACCGCAGTAGTGGACAAGCGCCTCCCAGACCTCGCACTAGCCATCACTACCTCCTCCTCCTCCTCCCTACATCTCCTTTTCTTTTGGATCAAAATTCAAAAGCCATGATGATAGAGGCAGCCGTAAACTTCAGCCCCTTTTTCACATTGTCTTTCTTCTTTGTTTGGACCAACAGTACGTGGATTCTAGTGGGTGGATGGATGGATATATTATCAATCCCCAGATGCAACCCAGCATCTGCATCTCTCTTGAGTCTCTCTCTCTCTCCCTCCCTCTGAACGCGTGTGTGTGTGTGTTTTTTTATGGTGGAGAGCTGCGGCTGCCACTGCCGACCCACTGAGACTGGGCCTAGCCTTGGTAAGCATGCACGCAAACAGAGTTAATTAGCTTGCAATTGTACTTGCCCAATTAGCAGCACAGTTTTACCGAATATCTAAACATGGGGTATGTGTCTATAGAGGATACGTAGAGGATATGTCCTCACGACATGCAAAGATTCCGAATATCACGGGCTCGATTATGAGGGATATGATATTCGCGGGAAAGATAACTCCATACCAGGAAGGATTCGATCGCTTTCCCCTTGCGAGGAAACCAACTCGAGTACGCCTGATATATAGGGAAATTTGGATATGCTGCAAAGATCACGTGACGATAGACTCCACATCGGTTACGATCTGATACTCCGAACCGACTACAACTCGACTTGAGGCCAGGCTACCCCGACTATATAAGGCCGGGCTAGAGGTTCTCAAGAGAGAGAGAGAGTTTTCCAGATCAGAGCAAGAGCAATTCTCAGAAGATTAGTCGTTTAGAGCTTTAGTTCCTTTGGCACATAGAGCTCAGGAGCCGACGAAGCCTGTTTCGTCATCCTCCAGCCATAACATAACTTTAGCTTATGTGCAATCCACATTATAACTAGGACTAGACACATTACTCTGTACTTTATTTATCGACTTCATACATTATCCATACAGGAGTAGGGTATTACTCCGCCAGGGGTTCCAAACCTGTCTAAATCGTGTCCCTCTAATTTTGTACTTGACTCTGCTAACCCGAAGGTATAAATTTATTGTCAATTTTCTAACCTTCGACAAGTTTAATTACCGACATATATAAACAGTGGATAATTCATGATATACCACTCGTATTTCAGAATACTGCTATAAAGATTGACTTGATCCATATATCATACCAAATATGTTTAGATACAGTGTATATCATTTTCTTGACTTTAATGCGAATTAAAGCCTTTTCTCCCTTTTTGGCAGTAGGAAATGACGTTTTGTCCTATAAGCATCTAGGTCTCTATTTTTAGTAATCTAGTGTTATGTTTCAAGGCTTTAAGATGAGTTAGTGTTTAATATTTGCATATCGAGAGTTCTTGGTACTAATGGATCCTAAAAAGTGTAAATGATAGCAAATATCTTGTGGCTAGAAATGATCCTAGGAGTTGAGTTTGGATCATATTAGTGATAGATTTTGTTTTTTGCTTTGACCGTACCATTAACAAGGGTTCAAGACTAGACGTATGAGGTTGAGTAGCTAGTTGTGACGCGTACTAGATCTCTCTAGCTCATATCCAGTCAAACAAAGCCAAGAAACCAAGCAAGGATGCCATATTTGGAATGTAGGTGAAGTTTCGGACTTGGTCAGAAAATTCAGTATTGAGTCAGATTATCTAACTGGGTCGGATAATTAGTCAGATCAATTTAGCAAAACCATATCCTAGAGATTTCAATGGGAGTCAAATGATCTGAGTGACCCGAAGCACGGGTTGGATCAATTTTGCAGAGGATATGTTTTTGAATTTTCAAAGGAAGGATGAATATCCGAGTGGGCCATATCACAGGTTGAATCAATTTTACAGATAAGTGCTCAAAGGGATCGGATGATCACAGTTGGTTAGACTAAGGGTTGGACCAATTTGACAAAGACTTGGTTTGAGAAAATTTTCATGTGAGTTGGATGATCTAGGTGGGTCACAGCATGACCCGAATTAATTTCCCAAAGGTGTTTTTAGTAATTGCACTAACCCGGATAATTCTAACCAGGCGGATCATCCAAATGTGTCGGATAGATAATCCAACTTTAGTAAGAAGATCCGAATGTGTGCAACGAACATATTTTTATCTGTTGAAAGCGTTTAAGCCGGATAATCTGAATGTGTAGGATGATAGATCGACTACTGCTGCTAACTACATCTTTTTTTCGATAATAGCTCGAGTACTACTACTAACTACATCGAGCTTGCCTATTTGTATGGAACTTTCAAGTCCTCTGTAATAGCAAGTTGAAAGGCGTAGAATCACACTGACAGATCAGATCAGGTGACGAAATGAAAGCATCAGTTTCGGGACAGGACAGGGGACTGAGAGTGGTTGCATGATGCTACTCATGGCAGCGTCCAATTACTGACAGTACGTCTGTGAGCATTCTTCTTTACCTGTGGTGTGTGTGGATCAAAAAGTACTAGTCCAGTGAAGCAATGCTCTCTCTTTTTTTTTGATGGAGATGCAATGCATAGTTGGGTGGGTTCTCGTGAGCTCGCGTAATATGAAGGCCGAAAGGAATTGTCTCAGGTCTCGAGAGTGCAGAGACTGAAGAATCCAGCAGTTTGTATGCTGTTTTTCCGAGCGAATATATTGCTCGGTCACCACGTTAGTACCTCTACAAAATCTCAATAAAATCAAACGGCCTAAAATAATTAAGGCAGAGCAATTCCTCCTTGTAGTGTTCTGTATACGCTGTAATGCTGCCTGCCGTAGTAGGCCGATAATACTGCACAAGTTTGATCTCGAAAAGCTGAATCACGCACTGTGATGTGATAGGCTGATAACAATGCCGTCCAAACCAATTCAATTCGTGGTCACAACTCAAAGGAAGACCTAACCTAACCTACTTGGCGAATGTAACTGTAAAAGCCGGCCTCCTGCTCATCTGTGAAGTGACCGGTAGCCAGGATTACACACGCACGCACGCACAGAGGAACGCACGCGGTGATAGAGACAGTTTCATTAAGCTACGTTGAAGCGACAAAGACGAGCAATATGCTCATCAGTACTACGTACAGACAAGAAAGAAACAGATTGAATGGAAAGTGAAGGAAGGAAAAGCTAGCTCAGTCCACGCGATCCATCGGCATTACCACCGTCCCACGATCACGCAGGGGAGCTTCAACACATTCAGAGTTAGAATGCATATACTACGTACAAAGCTGGAAGATCTTAATTCTTTTTGGTAACCGAATAGCTTTTGCTGTAAACCAAGTCACTTCATTGAAATATGAGAATAGAGCTAGTAATAAGCTAAGTAAGAGTAGAAAACAGCCGAACGCTTCTCAGTTGTACGTACTGACAGTCCGCAACTGCGTCGTTCCAGGTTCAGACACCACTGACTCATTCACCATGCCATGCCTACTAATCAGTACGTGTCCCGTTACTAACAGTAGATAGAGCACCAGCAGAGCTAATCTCTAAGAACAAAACGAGTCTCTCTCAAAAGGACATTGCACGATCATCTATCTCACGTGAACAGGTACAGCTAGCCAGGTAACCTAGGGGCCTAGCTAGGCTATAGCAATTAAGAACACAAGTAACGGAAACACAACTAGTCAAGTAGCATTCCATAACAGACAGACATGGGAAAGAAAAATGAGGCTGGTAAAAAGCTAGCTATGACTTCGTATGTATCTTACTGAGAAAAGTGGCAAAGTCTTCGCAACATTCCCAAGAGTTTTTTCTGACTGTAATGGTGGCAAGACAAATGGCTTAGTGGCTGACTTAACAGTCGTGGCCACTGATCAGGTGGCATCTCGGCTGTGCAGGGCTCTCCAGCTTTGTATGATGAAATGTAAAAATCCGAGTGGTGCTACTTTTGTATCAAAACTCTTGCTACTGTTGTTTGTTTCCTCGCCTATCTTAAATACATGACAGAGCTCTTGCCGTTCCGTTAAAAAAAAGCTAGCTGTGCGGGGCAGGCAACTGAAAAAAAAAATGTACAATTTCGTGGAAGCAAATTAATTATAGGAAAAAATACTAATAACCTCCTAGACATCAGTATGAGTTTGATTTACCCCGACAAGTATATTTGCGGCAAATATCCCCCACAAGTGCAGGTTGTTTCGTTTTTCCCCTAGCAGCCCTTTTCCTAGCTGATTCGGGTGTGGTTTTCATTGGCGTGGACTTTGTAGCATTCTATGTCCAGTCGGTGTTTTACTCTTGCACCAAATTGAAACGAGAGAAGTGTGACCGTGGGCTCTCTACCCACACCCTCGCTCCCGTTATGTGGAACCCTAGCTCGCATTGTGTTGGAGACGAAGACCCAACTAATTTAATCTGTTTTGATCTATTTTGATCCGGATCGAACCAGTTGTAAGTATATGACCTGAGTGTAGATAACTTCTATGCACTTTATCTACAACTGACTTTACACGCCATGGGGTCCACATCAACGAAAAACACCCGAGTAGCGTGAAAAGGTCCGCCAGGAGGAAAATCAAACAACTATGCACTTGTTGAGTGACATTTGCCACAAATATATTTATAGGAGGGTAAATTAAACTTGAGTTGAGGTCATTCGTAATTTCCCTTAATTATAGGTTGTCAATTTTTAAGGACAGAAAAGAGGATGCAGGAAAAAGTTGGGTGTACTGGATTGCATAAATCTCATTAAAAGAAGCTAATGGTGAACAGTGCAGAAAGGCCCCCTATATAAATGAAGCCCCTCCTCATCACCACAACAATCCACTCTACCATCTATCTCTTGTCTTTTTTGTTTGGAGCAATCTATCTCCTCTCTTGTGTGGCCACTTGCACTCGCTAGTCACTGCTACGATTACCAACAGAGAGCGGCAATGGCGTTGCAAACGCCCGATGCATCACCTCTCCGTGTAACCAACTGCTTCCTTCAAGTCTCAACGATTGCGTGTTGAGCAGTGCTTCAATGCTTTCCCTTTTAATACAAGTTGCACAAATCTTAAAGCAAGCGAAGGGGTAAGTAATCACCATCTACCCTTCATTAATGTTTTAATATTTGTGCAACTATGGAAAAAAAAAGCATGGAAACACCTCTCTTGCGTGTTTCTTCTTTCAGTTCACTACCCTTTTATGGATGTCCTACAAATATCTTGAATCGCAGTGCGAGTACACCTCATCTCGTTTCCTATCTCTTCCTCTCGTCACCTTTTGCAACCTTTTCACGTTTTCTTGGTCATTACTCGTTTCTGCTTCTCAGTATCTTCACATAGATTGCATGTGTGCATCTTCTGAATGAAATGGCGCACTGAAAAATTCCATCGTTTTGCCCAAGATGGCACAGAAATGTCGGTTTGGTGTTTCAGAAATTTTTTTTTGGAACAATCTGTTAGATTATTATGGGATGGCCCATAATTAATTTAATAGAAATTCCAAAAGGCCCATTAGAATACTAGGAGTCATGAAATTGGTTTAGTACCATATGGGTAATTGAGAGAAGATTTGACCAACTTAAATAGTTGAGTTGTGTGTCTCTCAATTAGCAAGGTGGAAAAGGGTAAAGGTTGCACACTGCCACACTGCGTGTGTGCCGGCGAGCCGAGGCGTGGCGTGGCGTGGCGTGTGCGAGTCGAGACGATGCACGCGTGGCGTCGATTACTAACGGTCGCTTTGATGGCCTCCTAAATGTCGCCGCGATTACCCTTCTGCGAGCCTATATATAAGGAGGCGTGGTTTGTGTTTTACAGACGAACCAAATCGCCTCTCTCTCAAGACTCCAGTGTTCCATTTCGGTCTTGCATTTCTTGTCTCCCCACCTCTGTTTTCTTGCGCGCACAAGTAGCAGAGGAGCAGCCTCGGAACCTCGCCCTTCTTGAGATCTTGCTCGAGATAGAAGGCCGATAAGGTTTTGGGGAGCGACCACGCGATCGCTCAAAAGTGCTCACGAAGCGCGTCAGATTGCATCAAACGCTTCATCGCGACAACTGTGATCGTCTACATCGACCGTCATGGCGAACGAGAATGTTACCGCTGTGCTGTGCTAACGGTGGCACCGCTCAAGGGTATATCGTCTTATACCGTGTTTTTATCGATTTGATTTCTTGTTCATTAGCCTTTGCATATGAGATAGATAATCATTATCTAGAACCTTTGGTTGTGAACTAGAAATGTGCAATTGTTTAAACATGATCTACATAATTTTGTGGATTAAAATATTGAGAAAATTCCTAATTTTTCCAACAATCAAAAACCTTATCTTAGGAATTTTACAACTACTGGTTTCGCTGCCGCGCTTAAGCCAACTGTATTTGACGGCGCAAATTATAAGCGTTGGCGCGCCAAGATAATTTTGTGGTTGACTGCCATGAACGTGTATCACGTTGCGCAAGGCAAGCCACAGCCTGAGGGTGGGCTCTCTCCTGAGCAGGAGAGTGCCTTCACGGCTGCGGATAACCTGTTTAGAGGCGCCGTGATTAGCGTTTTGGGAGAAAATCTTGTTGATGTATATATGATTTTGCCAAGTGGTAAAGAAATGTGGGATGCACTTGAGGCAAAATTCGGAGTATCTGACGCAGGCAGTGAACTCTATGTCATGGAGCAGTTTCATGACTACAAGATGGTCGATGACCACTCTGTAGTAGAACAGCTCATGAGGTTCAAGCCTTTGCGAAAGAACTTGAGAATTTTACATGTGCATTACCAGACAAGTTTGTGGCGGGATGCATCATCGTAAGTCGCCACCTTCTTGGAGGATTTTGCCACTACTCTAAAACACAAGAGACAAGAGTTGGCGTTCTTTGGTCTCATTGGGTCTCTAAATGTTGAGGAGAAAGCGAGGCAAAAGATATACGTGGGAAAGAAAGTTCTAGTGCCAATGTGGTACAAAGAAAATCTTTCAATTCAACAAGAAGAATAAAAATAAGTCCGAAAAGCCCGAGAACAAGAACAAGGCCGCTCAAACTACTAGCTTCAAGAAGAAGAAGAATAAAGGAAAGGGAAGCGCTTTGTTCAGAATGGTATGCGATCATTGGGCAAAGGATTGCCACGATCGTAAAGACAATAAGCGTAAAAGTCCGCTAGCGTTGTTATTGGCAATCTCGAGGAGGAACATCCGG
This sequence comes from Otatea glauca, assembly GCA_036346275.1. Lineage (NCBI taxonomy): Eukaryota > Viridiplantae > Streptophyta > Magnoliopsida > Poales > Poaceae > Otatea > Otatea glauca. The sequence goes on along the minus strand of CM070721.1, from coordinate 960,128 downwards.
TATGTTTCAATACCTACCGTTCTATCGATGTCGTTCACTGATTGGTGGATTGACACGAGGCCAATATACATGTTTGTCTTGACAGATCCTTATTCTCTTTTACCAGTCGCAGGGCTACCTCCGTGTTGATGGGGAATGGGTCGCGAGCATTTTATGCGTGGAGTCGGCACGATTGACTTGAAGTTTACTTCGGGAAAAATCGTGCGATCGAGAACGTGCATCACGTGCCCGCGATAAATAAAAACCTTGTCGTGGTCTCTATTGTGTAGAGATGGTTTTAAGCTAGTTTTGAATCCAATAAATGTGTTGTTTCTAAAATTGGAACTTTTATTGGAAAAGGCTATGAGAGCGGAGGCCTGTTCCGCTTGTCTTTGTGGACATGAATAAAATTGTGAATCATGTTTGTAATCATGAGACCGATGTTTGGCATTCACGACTTTGTCATATTAATCTTGGTTGCATGATGCGGTTAGCCAAGATGAATTTAATCCCAAAATTTACCCAAGTCAAAGGTTCTAAGTGTCAAGTATGTGTGCAATCTAAGCAACCTCGCAAGCCTCACAAGGCAAAGAGGCGAGAAACTTGGCATCGTTAGAACTAGTTCATATCGATTTATGCGAGATGAGCGGGAGTTGACAAAGGGTGGTAAGAGGTATTTCATGACTTTGATTGATGATTCTACTAGATATTGCTATGTGTATTTATTAAAGTCAAAAGATGAGGCTTTTCACTATTTTAAGATCTATAAAGTCAAGTCGAGAACCAACTTGAGAGAAAAATCAAGCGGGTTAGGTCGGATCGTGGTGGAGAATTCTTTTCTAATGAGTTTAATTTATTCTGCGAGGAACATGGAATAATCCATGAAAGGACGCCTCCTATTCGCCCCAATCAAGCGGGGTTGCCGAAAGAAAGAACCGTACTCTAAGCGAGATGGTTAACGCCATGTTAGAAACAATGGGACTTTCCAAGGAATGGTGGGGTGAGGCTATATTGATTGCATGTCATGTCCTAAATAGGGTTCCTACAAAGAATAAAGAAATTACACCATTCGAGGAATGGGAGAGGAAAAGATTAAATTTCTCCTATTTACGTGCTTGGAATTTGTTTGGCTAAAGTGAATGTGCCTATCCCAAAGAAGCGTAAACTTGGACCAAAAACCGTTGATTGTGTCTTTATTGGTTATGCTTTTCACAGCGTTGGATATAGATTCTTAATAGTGAAATCTGAGTACTGATATGTATGAAGGTACAATTTTTGAGTCCAATGATGCCACATTCTTTGAGGACTTATTTCCTATGAAAGAGACACTTAGCTCATCTGGCCAAGAATCTATCTTCTCTCCTAAACCTTCCACTCCTATACAAATTGAGCCCATTTTGAGGAAAATCCAATAGATGAGGGCAATGAAATAACTCGTAAGAGTAAGAGACTAAGGACTACAAAGTCTTTTGGTGATGACTTCATTGTATATCTAGTGGATGATACTCCAAGAACCATTGAGGAGGCTTATTCATCTCAGGACGACTATTGGAAGGAAGCGGTCAGAGTGAGATGAATTCCATCTTGAGCAATGGAACTTGGGAAGTTGTTGAACGTCCATATGGGTGTAAACACAGTAGGATGTAAGTGGGTGTTCAAGAAAAGGCGAGGCCTGATGGTACGATTGAAAAGTACAAGGCAAGGCTTGTGGCCAAGGGTTATACCGAGAAAGAAGGCGAGGACTTCTTTGATACTTACTCACTGTTGCGATGACCACTATTAGAGTACTACTGTCTTTGGTTGCCTCCTACGGTCCGATCATTCATCGATGGATGTAAAGACGGCTTTCCTTAATGGAGAGTTGGAAGAGGAAATCTATATGGATCACTGATGGATTTGTAGTAAAGGGTCATGAAGGAAAAGTGTGTAGGTTGTTGAAGTCTTTGTATGGCCTTAAGCAAGCACCTAGCGAGGGTACGAGAAGTTCGACAGAACTTTAACATCTGCCGCTTTGTTGTGAATGAAGTCGACAAATGTGTGTATTACCGCTATGGTGGGGGTGAAGGAGTGATTATGTGTGCGTATGTTGATGACATCTCGATCTTTGGGACAAACCTTAATGTGATTAAGGAAGTCAAGGACTTCTTGTCCAAAACTTTGAAATGAAAGATTTGGGAGTAGCGGATGTCATCTTAAACATTAAATTGTTAAGAGAAGGTGGCGGTGGGATTACTCTTGAGCAGTCCCATTATGTGGAAAAGGTGTTGAGTCGCTTTGGCTATAGCGATTGCAAACTGCTCCAACGCCAGTATGATCCAAGTGTGCTATTACGAAAGAACCAACGAATAGCAAAGGATCAATTGAGATATTCCCAAATTATTGGTTCATTGATGTATTTAGCTAGTGCAACAAGGCACGATATCTCGCTTGTTGTGAGCAAACTAAGCCGGTTTGTTTCAAACCCGGAGATAATCATTGGCATGCTCTTGAGAGAGTAATGCGCTATCTAAAAGGGACATCAAGTTATGGAATTCACTACACCGGTACCCTAGGGTACTTGAGGGTTATAGTGATTCAAACCGGATATCGATCTTGATGAAATAAAAGCCACAAGTGGATATGTGTTCACATTGGGTGGTGGAGCTGTTTCTAGAAGTCTTGCAAGCGCACCATCTTAACGAGGTCTACAATGGAAGCGAACTCACGGCATTAGATCTGACCTCGTGGAAGCCGATCGTGGTGCGTGAACTTGTGAAGGACTTACCGGTGGTTGAGAAACGGTGCTCGCTATTCTTTTAAACTGTGACAATCGACGGTGATTGTTAAGGTAAAGCGATTCTAAGGATAACATGAAGTCATCAAGGCACGTTAAGAGGCGGTTGAAGTCTGTCAGAAAATGAGAAACTCGGAGTTATAGCGTTGGACTATGTCCGACGGCTAAAAACTTGGCGATCCTTTTACAAAGGGACTATCACGGAATGTGATAGATGAAGCATCGAGGAGATGGGCTTGAGACCCACATAAAGTCATGTCTTAGTGGTAACTCATCCTATTTGATCGGAGATCCCGTGAACTAGGATGTTGAGACAAGCTAGTGATTGGTGAGAGGAGAGTACTTCAGACTTAGTCCACTCCGTTTGAGATGCAATAACTCTCCTATTACGTATGGCAGTTGGTTATACCTTAATGTATTCCGAGTGGCTTTGATAAGCGAGATGTTGTCCTACGAACATCTTATGAGGAATACACCTATATGAGTTCGATTGCTAGTCACGATCTATGAGATTGGGTGATCTCTAGAGGCTCATGAAAGGCTAAGGAGTATGACTTATAAGCTCCAAACCGAGGGGATGCATTTAGCGACCTAGTATCGATAAAGGACTTTTGGTGAAACTTGTTCGCACAAAGCTGTCAATTCAAGGCATAGTCCATTGTTGATTGTGGATGAGTGTAACCTTTGTTCTAGATGGAAGTTCAACTTAACGGTCTCCATCGAAAAACGGTATATCAAACTACATTGAATCGAGAGTATTTCAAATGTGCCTTTGAAATTTGGTGGGGATTGTTAGATTATTATGGGATGGCCCATAATTAATTTAATAGAAATTCCAAAAGGCCCATTAGAATACTAGGAGTCATGAAATTGGTTTAGTACCATATGGGTAATTGAGAGAAGATTTGACCAACTTAAATAGTTGAGTTGTGTGTCTCTCAATTAGCAAGGTGGAAAAGGGTAAAGGTTGCCACACGCCTTGTATGTAGCCGAGCCGAGCCGAGCCGAGGCGTGGCGTGGCGCGAGTGGCGAAAGCGAGTCGAGTCGAGTCGAGTCGAGGCGAGACGAGACGAGACGCGTACTGCGTCTTGTGGCGCGAGCGATCCGGACGTGATGTCTTTGGCGGGAGCGATGCATTTTGCCGTTTAATGTGGCGGTTTATGACCGAGAACGCTGTCGATTACTAATGGCGGCGTGGTTGATGGTTGGGTCATAAACACCGTCGATTACTAATAGTAAGACGTCTTGATGGCGTCGATTACTAGTAACGGTCGCTTTGATGGCCTCTAAATGTCGCCGGCGATTACCCTTCTCGCGAGCCTATATATAAGGAGGGCGTGGGTGTGTTTCTGAGCGAACCAATCGCCTCTCTCAAGACTCCAGTGTTCCATTTCCGGTCTTGCATTTCTTGTCTCCCCCTCTGTTTTCTTGCGCGCACAAGTAGCAGAGGGAGCGAGCCTCGGAACCTCGCCTTCTTGAGATCTTGCTCGAGATAGAAGGCCGATAAGGTTTTGGGAGCGACCACGCGATCGCTCAAAAGTGCTCTGAAGCGCGTCGCGATCGCATCAAACGCTTCATCGCACCAACGCTTCACTGCGACAACTGTGATCGTCTACATCGACCGTCATGGCGAACGAGAATGTTCTGCCTGCGCCTGTGCCAACGGTGGCACCGGCTCAAGGGTATATCGTCTTATACCGTGTTTTTATCGATTTGATTTCTTGTTCATTAGCCTTTGCATATGAGATAGATAATCTGTTATCTAGAACCTTTGGCTGTGAACTAGAAATGTGCAATTGTTTAAACATGATCTACATAATTTTGTGGATTAAAATATTGAGAAAATTCCTAATTTTTCCAACACAATCCACCACCTAGAAAAAGGTCGCATTTTTTTGCAAAACCTTTGTTCCCATTTGGTTTTGTTCTCTCTCGGATTTGCAGGAATATGTTGCTATTCCTCGCATGCACAACAAAATTTTTACCTCTTATTCTTGTTTTGGCTCAAGTGCCCCCATAGAGCAGTGTCAAATTTCTGAGCTTTCGCTGTCCAAGTCTGCAATTCCTCATCTTTCGCTATGTAGAGACCAATTTTTTAACCAAATTTTCCGAAACTGAACGCCACTCACCAAATCATCTCCTATAAAAAATTTCCAAAAGAAGTTTTTTTCAAGTCGTCGCACTGACAATCTCCCGTTTCTTAGCACAGCTTCTCCGCTCCCTATGCCTCCTCCTCCTCGCCGCGTCGGCGACTGTAGCGGCGCGCCGCCACGGCCCACCAGCAGATAGCGCCGGCCAGAGCATGTACCTGGCGCCGAGCTGCCGGGAGCACACGGCGTCGCTGACCGACTTCGGCGGCGTTGGTGATGGCACGACGTCGAATACGGCGGCGTTCCGGTCCGCGGTGGATCACCTGTCGCAGTACTCCGGCGAGGGCCGCGGCGTCATGCTGTACGTGCCGGCGGGAAAGTGGCTGACGGGGCCCTTCAACCTCACCAGCCACTTCACCCTCTTCCTCCACAGCGACGCCGTCATCCTCGGCTCCCAGGTCTGTTGTATCTCTCCAATTTTTCTATTTTCTTTTTCATTTTGAAGGACGATAATATTTGTATTACTAGTATGATAATTAGATATGAGCATTGATACCCAAAAGCATAATACAATTGCCTATACATCTTGTTGCCTCAGATGTTAATTGGTGCTTGAACTGAACAATGACATTTTTTACGGAAATTGAACTGAGCAACGACATGTTCTCAGTTCTCAGTTGTCATTACGCAATAGAGCAATGCTGAAAATACTATGTTGCTCAGACAGACATATGAACCGGAGTATTTGAGATATTGATCATTATTCCTGATGCAGTTTCTAATTAACATGAACTTGCTTAGATCTCTTTTATAACATGGAAACAATGATAAAAAAACAGAGAGAGAGTTGTCGAGCTTCTTCAGCTTCGGATGTTACCAACAAGCTAGCTAATTTGGTGATGCAGGATATAAGCGAATGGCCAATTGTGGATCCTCTGCCTTCTTCTGGAAGAGGAAGAGACAAAATCGGAGGACGATACACTAGCCTTATTGGTGGATCAAACCTCACCGATGTGGTCATTACTGGTAAGTGCTCTTCTTTAGCCTGACAAAAGTTCATGCTTTCAACTGTAGTGAAGAAATGCACACCAAATTTCACTACCAAGAAGCTTAATGTGTAACCGGAGTGCTGAATAGTATAACCAGTAGTATATGGAGATGTTTTTCTGATCCTGCAAATGAGTTTGTCTGTTTCTTCAGGACAAGATGGATGATATCAATCTGATTTTGCTTTGATGACCAACACCAACTAATTGACTATTTCAGGCAACAACGGAACAATAGATGGGCAGGGTGCAATGTGGTGGTCAAAGTTCCACAAGAACCAGCTCAAGTACACACGCGGTTACCTCATCGAGCTGATGCACTCCGACACGATCTTCATCTCCAACCTCACGCTGCTAAACTCGCCGGCATGGAACATCCATCCAGTCTACAGCAGCAACATTGTCGTGCAGGGCTGGGCATCACCATCCTCGCTCCGACGCATTCTCCCAACACCGACGGCATCAACCCCGGTATGTACGAGCAGTATAGCATTGCTGCGCACTTGATTGGAAGAATACAGACACTGGATACCGACTGATTCGGTGGTGGACGCAGACTCGTGCTCGCAGGTCCGGATCGAGGACTGCTACATCGTGTCCGGCGACGACTGCGTGGCAATCAAGAGCGGGTGGGACGAGTACGGCATCGCGTACGGCATGCCGAGCCAGCACATCGTGATCCGCAGGCTGACGTGCGTGTCCCCGACGAGCGCGGTGATCGCGCTGGGGAGCGAGATGTCGGGCGGCATCCAGGACGTGCGCGCAGAGGACATCACGGCGATCGACCCGGAGTCCGGCGTGCGCATCAAGACGGCGGTGGGGCGCGGCGCGGCGCGTACGTGAAGGACGTGTTCGTGCGCGGTATGAGCCTCAACACCATGAAGTGGGTGTTCTGGATGACGGGCAACTACAAGTCGCATCCGGACGACAGGTACGACCCCAACGCCGTGCCGGTGGTGGACAACATCAACTACCAGGACGTGGTGGCGACCGGCGTGAACACGGCGGCGCGGCTGGAGGGTATCCAGGGCGCGCCCTTCAGGGGCATCTGCTTCGCCAACGTGACGGCGGAGCTGGCCAAGTCGAGAAGTACCCGTGGACGTGCACCCACGTGGAGGGCGTGTCGGTCAACGTCAGCCCCTCGCCGTGCGAGCCGCTGCAGGGCGCGCACGACGGCGCTTGCCCGTTCCCCACGGACACGCTGCCCATCGACCAGGTCACCGTGCAGCAGTGCTCCTACTCCATCCCTGCTGCACCTGGAACTGGAAGCAGCAAGTAGCTCTCGGCCTTCACCGTGCTGTCCGTGGCCATGGCCGCTTTCTAGTATGGTAGCAGCGCCTGCGTCTGCATCTTCTCCAAGTGTGAAGCAATAAACGAGCGAGTGGCTGCCTCCAAGATTAAGCAAGCTGCTGGTTCATTGTCAAGATGAGATGCATGGCATGGAGGTTAATCACTGCTTATACATACTTCAGATGATGAGTTGCCGTGTGTGTAATCTCCTGTACCGTTTTTTTTTATCACATGCAAAGCCTTTATATAACTAAAAGACAGTCAAGATGTGTTTTTTTGGCTTTTGCGGGATCAAAATATCTCTTTAGTAATAAACTTCATTGAAATTAACGGCAAATGCCATCGCTATATAAGTCAAGCCCCATCCGTTTTTCTCCTCATCCTTTCTCCATTCTAACCCGTACGCCTCATCATCTGTTTCTCCTCACTCCTCTCTTGTTGGCAACCATGCCTTCCCCATGCCTTCGTTGTCCACACCCCCAAGCTACCTTCGTCAACTCCCCATGCCACTAACGATGTCATCCTCGACTCTTTCCTAGCTCGTCGTCCTCAATTCCTCCCTAGGTCGTCGATCTGGCCAACCCCGTCCCCTCTACCGCTTGATTTGGCCCCATCGTCACCTCCGCCCATTGGATATGGCCTCCCTGTTCGCTCTGCCCCTCGGATCCAGCCAACCCGTCTCCTCCACTGCTCGGTCTGGCCTCCCTATCGCCTTTGGCCACCAAATCTGGCCTCCCATCCCCTTGGTCCCTCAAATCTGGCCTTACCCTTCACTCTGCCCCTCAGATCTGGTCTCTTTGTAGCAAAATTCTACATGCAATTCTAAAATCCATTATAGCAAAAATTCTTCATGTGATTTGCTCAAAAATGTCATTAGAAATCATGGATATTTCAGAAAATTTAACAACAAACCATAGCTCAAAAGTCAAAAAAAAAACACAGATTACCAAACACTATGGTTTAGCTTAAAAGCTATATGCTTATAAGCTCCTTAAGAAAAGAAAAGAAAAAAAAAAGGTTTGAGCTATACTGCAAAAATGCTGAGCCGAAACAAAAAGGGCTAAGCCGATTGATTCAGCCCAACAAAGCTGCTGGGCCGTCTATTCGGTGATGGACAGCCCAGGATGCATCCATCACCTCCTCCCCCCCTTCAGAAATACACACTTCACCAGGGGCCTCCGTGCAAATCCCAAGCAGCTTCTCTTGCCTAGGGTTTCCTCGCTTTCCCGCAGAGCAGAGAGGAGAGGAGATGACGACGGCGGCGCGGCCGACGTGGGCGCCGGCCAAGGGCGGCAACGAGCAGGGGGGCACCCGCATCTTCGGGCCCTCGCACAAGTACTCCTCCCGCGACCTCGCCGCCCACACCACCCTCAAGCCAAGGTAAACACCACATGGCTGCATCCATCGAATCAACTCGTCCGCGCCTCAGTTACACGATCTCGCGTCGGGCTGCTTGCTTCATTGACTGGGGATCCGGTTGCGATTTCTCTTTCTGTTTTCTTGTGCGCTTGGTTTGACCAATGATTGGGGAAAGGGTTAGGATGTGAGGTGATTTTTCAGATCGGGATTGCCTCGTCGTGCCCTGTGCGATAAAATTGCAGCCAACAGATGCCCATTGCTTCTAGCTCGTCGCTGGTTGGGGTTGGTGTACCAACTCTATGGCGTTTAATTTGTTTGGTTCTGCTTCGGTTTAAGCCCCGAATTGGATAGTGCAAACCTTATTTTTTTTCATGTTAAATTATCAATCGCTTGAAAATGGCTGCTGGGTGTCCAGGATTAGGTTATGGGTCTGAGCTGTACAATTTCGCAAATAAAGATATGCATTTGCTTAGGCAACACTTAATTAATATTCCTGACCAAAGTAATTTGGATTGCAACGAAAATCTGGGTAGAAAACCGCCTTTACGCATAATGAGGGTATAGTGACTGTCCACCTAGTAACCGAGCTTTCTAGTTGTGCTTGGAAAGCTTGTCTCAAAAACACCTATTTTTTATGTTGCTAGTTCACAGTATAATACATTCTTTTGGAAGTTTGGAGCTGCGATAACTATCATACCAAGAGTAAGCATTTTACAAAAAGCTAAATTGCTACTACTGCTGCATCAAGAGAGTAAATTATTTAAGTACCATGATTGAACAAATGATTCATATGTTCCTTGTATGGGTCCTAGTCTGGTAATCAGAATCAAGAGCACCCAAGGTTGCAAATAGCGGTGATATGGTGTTATATTGTCAAAATTAGGCCCGGAGCTAAAATTTCATCAAGATATCGCAACTGGCGATTTATCGTGTTTATCGGCGATATATCGTGTGGTATTCGTCACTTCACTTTTTCAGCTTTGTGGGAGGAGTTTTAGCCCAGCCTACTAAGCCACTTAGGCCCAATAGCAATATACGGCTATATAAGGTTCATTTCTCCCTTCTAACCCTAGCCATTGGTTGAGTTATTAAGGCGTGTAGATGATGATGATGACGATGTACCAGCTATGGGTTTTCTGTGTGGAGGTTTGATGGATGCCTAAGAAGAAATTGCTCAGAGGTTTAATGATATCACAAACAAAGTAAGTACAATGATATTTGGCAAATAATTGATAAGAGGTGGTAGGACAAGTTGAAAACTCCATTGCATATGGCTGGCCGTTACCTAAACCCCTACTACGACTACTTCTGAAATAGGTTGGGAATTGAGAGACGCGAAATTTCAATAGAGTGGTATCCTGCATGTGAACAATGTTTCCTAATGAAGAAAACCAAGAGAAAATTTTGGATGAACTCAACAAGTACCAAAACTGTGAGGGTTCTTTTGGCCGAGCCATTGCTAAAAAGTAACATAGGCCTATATATTGCAGATGTATCCTGTCATCTTGTGTGTTCTATTAATTTTTTATCTATGAAAATTTTGCGGAAATGATCTTATAGTCATATTTTTTTTAATGTTTATCGTCCGATATATCACGCTATATTGCGAAAAGCTAAGCAGAACCCCCGCCGCTATATGCCATTTGCAATCTTGAGAGTGCCACATATGGCTAAGCTATTGCTTTGTTTTACCAATCATTTATTTCTTGCCTCTGCCAAACCCTGTATAAAATTGGCTGTGCATTTTTTAATAGTTATACTAAGATCTCTTCCTCTCTAAGATGTACTTACCTTTCCCATCATATGTGCAGAAAGGAGGGACAGCATACCCAAGAAGAGTTACAGAAGAGGAATCTCAGGGATGAACTCGAGGAGCGTGAACACAAGCACTACTCGTCGAAGGATAAGTCCTATGCTGGTAGTACCTCTTGTTCTGTCTGTACTTTCTCCCTCTTTTGTACATGTTTGTCTTTTCTTCCGTTGTATGATTGCCTACATCTGAATTCTATTTGATATGTTCAACCTGTTCTTTCTTGCAGAAGATAGAGACCGGCGGAAAAGTTCAAGCCTACTCCTAGAAGGTTGGTGGCACTAATGCTGTATGGTTACGAAGAACTATTTATGTTCAGGTATAGTGATTGCTCATTCTGTTCTTGTAAATCATAGGTTCAAAACAAGATGCTGAGGATAAGATAGTTCCACGAGAGATTGATGCAGATGACTCTGACGTGGAGCCCAGAAGTGATGATGAAAGGTCTGTTTAGTTCTTGCTCAATAGTATATAAATCATGCTCACTGGTGAGATTCACCTCATTGTTGTATGAATGGGATTAAGTGATTTAACTATCCATCCTGTAATTGTATTGATAATTTTGTAGGATGGGGATGCAACAGTTTTTTCTGTGTTATCTACCATAAACTTTGGCATTAGCAACATGGCTAGTGGCTAATGACATTGCCTAGCAAGTGGGGATAAGAATAACAGTATAACACAACAACTGTCTTGAGTCTGGACACTTTTTAGGACATAAAGTTGTATATTTGGGCTAATGTTCTTGTAGTGCAGCTGGCTTTCTCAATGTATTCTTGCTCTTACTCATGAAATGGCATCCTCTATTCAGTGATGAAGATGACGACGATGACACTGAGGCTCTAATGGCAGAGCTTGAGCGGATCAAGAAAGAAAGAGCTGAGGAGAAGCTTAGAAAGGTTTGTTGTTGTGTTATCTCTCTATTGACATTTCGAGGTGATCCATTTCTTTAGGTTTTAAATAGATAATGGAAATTGTACATGCCTGTTCACTGCAGGAGCGCCAACAAGCAGAAGAGGAGGCCAAGATGAAGGAGGCTGAACTGGTGAGAGGGAATCCGTTGATCAATATTAACAATGCCGGCTCCTTCAGTGTTAAGAGAAGGTTAAGACACTGATGCTCAGTGCGCTGCAGTATTCTTTTATGTTGCCGCGCGTTATGGTGAGCCCAATCCTATTCTAACACGTATGTTTGTCACAGGTGGGATGATGACGTTGTATTCAAGAACCAGGCGCGTGGAGAGACCAAGACACCAAAACGGTTCATTAATGATACCATCAGAAGTGATTTCCACCGCAAGTTTCTGCAGAGGTACATGAAGTGATGCAGGCAGCTGTACGCTTTATCTGGCCTGTCCGTGCATGTCATATCTTGAAGTGCCTGGCCTGTACTGCGAGCTTGTGATGTTTCTGTATTTGAGTGGACGGAAGATCAATTTGTATGACACAACTGTAACATCAGCTTTATCTTGATGATACTTGTATCCGTGTGCTTGTGTATAACTGTTAGTTGTTGACGTGGTTGATGCGTGCAAAGCTGCAAGAATATATTTTAGCGTGAACTGTTTGAACCATTGAATGATTTATCCCAAAGATGATTTCGAGCTGCATTTAATCGTGTCATGGTCATACTTGCTAGAAGAAAAAACCTCCCGTGGATGGAGTCGCATTTTGCTGGGAATCAGTTGATGCACAAGTGTGGGTGCGTAAAACAGCTGTCTGCATCAGATGATGCTCTCATTTTATGGAGTTCATTAAGACCATGCTCCAGTCCAGTCCAGGCAGACGTTCACAGCACATGCGTACAGCACAGCCAAGCCAAGCCAAGCTCATATGAATGTGACTGCACGATGCCATGTGAAACTAGCATCTCCATTCTTGACGCTAAGGTCAGGTCTAACGTACAAGTACAACCAAAACCTCCAACAGAAGCACCAAGGACAAGACTACATATAACCACCATAAATTACTAATGTTGAGAGCGAACAAGAAAAGAAAACTCCGTTCATGGATTCAAGCACAACAAATGAAATATTCTACCCTAGAACAAAGTATAACAAATTGAAAGACAATTCGTAGCCCCAAACTGCAAATCTGTACACACCGCCTACGCTGCACTCGTTGGGCTCACAGCGTCACCTACCAAAGAATGAAAACAAGCCGCCTTTCTTCTTGGGCCTCTCCTGCTCCTCGACCATGACAGCCGTCATTGCATCTCTTTCCACCAACCGCCAAGTTGCTTGCTCTAGAGCAAGACCAGCCGGTGTGGGCGGGTCGTTCAGCACCAATGGCACACCTCTATTTGTACTCCGGATCACCTCCGCATCCTCTGGCACAACACCTAGCAAAGGCAAGCCAAGCATTTCCTGCACGTCGAGTGCTGACATCATGTCCTCCCCCTGAACCAGGTCGGGCCGCACTCGGTTCACAATAATCTTGATGTCTTTGATGCCATCACACTCCAACAGTCCTGCAACACGGTCAGCATCACGGAGAGCAGTAATATCAGGGGTAGTAACAAGCACGGCCTCTTCTGCAGGGGCGATGGCAGTGACAAACCCAGCATCAACACCTAAAAGACAAACCTGAGTTAAGCAACCTCAGATAACAGTAGTAGGCGAATATAACTGGTTTTGAATTTTATATCATGGCAAATATGGGAAACAGGATTTAATCACATACTGTCACAAATGGCAACTGATCTATAGATGATTCAATGCTCTAACTTCTTATCTAAGTCAACTGAGATCATGGGAAAAATTGAAGATGCAAACAATACAGAAACATGCAAAAGTTGAAGGTTACATTATTACTGAATGATAGTATTATGCAGTTAGCTAGCCATCTTTTTCTGACAATTTAAGGGCCAAATCAGTGAAGTTGAAAGTCACAACCGAATCAAATACGCTGATCTCTGGCCTTAACAATGCTTTGTATACGGCAGGTAAGAAATGCAACTAAGATACAAGAATAACTCGATAAATGGCTCTAAATAACATCAAGGGAAAAATATTTTACAAATCTGAATATTTTCTTGTAAGTGTGCATTAGCATCATAAAAACAGTTAGGACTACATGCTGGCTCTGAAATCCTAATCTGCGGCGCTTATATCTGAATATGATCTGTGGCACTCACGAATCTGAATATAATCTGCGGCAGTCTACAGGGATGAATGAGCAAGAATGACATAAACAATTAAACATCACAATCACTGCTTGCACTGAAGCAAAGTTAGTGACGCATAGCACTCAGAAACACCATAATAAGATGTTCCCATCCTCAAGTCTCTCTTACCACATAAATCTATAGAGATAAATTCAAACCATAGCACACTGCCCACTTCGTCGGACTCATTAATGGGAAACAGAGTACAGGTATTCTAGATAGCATCATATCAAGCATCTAAAATTAGGTGAAACAGTATACCTCCTCAACGAAATGGGTTTCTTAATTCATATTAGATTGGGGTGAACAAACAATTACAATGTGGATTAAATGGGGCAACACGAATCTAAGCAAATGCGGTCACGCCTGACCTGCGGGGCAGTCGATGAGGATGAAGGCGGGTGGGTTGGTGGTGCGGCGGAGTGCGTCGGCGACCCAGGTAAGGGTCTTGGAGCCGAAGGCGAGGGGCAGCTTGGAGCGGGGCTTGGAGAGGCAGAGCAGCTGCAGGTCCTGGAGCGCGCGGTGGCGGACGAGGGCCTGGTCGAGGCGGCAGTCCCCGGCGAGCACGTCGGCGGCGGTGAGGTGAACGCGGTTCTCGAGCCCCAGCAGCAGGTCCAGGTTCCGCAGCCCCGCGTCGGCATCCACCGCCACGGCCGGGAGGGAGAGGCGCGCCAGGGAGGCGGCGAGGTTGGCCGTGGTGGTGGTCTTCCCCACGCCGCCCTTGCCCGAGGTGACCACCACCACCCGCGGGATGGGGCCCGACAGCTCCGGCCCGGTGCGGCCGCCGTGGCGCGCGGAGGCCGGCGGGGGGCAGCGGGAGGGGGGTTTCGGTGGGAGGAGGATGCTCGGCGCGAACGCCATTGGAGCTAGGGTTAGGGTTTAGGGAGGGTCTCAGGAGGTGGTGGTGGCCGCGACCATGGCAGCGAGGCTAGCACTCTACAGTCCAGTGCCACTATTCTACTCTATTGTTACTCGCCTTTGGTCCCGCAAAGAAATTGCTCTTAAAAAATGGCATAGCCGGGTTCGACCCGACTAAAACATGCCGACTAATAAACGGCCTTTGCCGATCTACGTGTCGAGGATCTGATCTAAACACGGTCTATAAGGTTTACAAGCCGTGTCGGTCCGTTAGAGTCAAAGGAATTCAAAAAAATACGAAAAAAAATAAAAAATAAAAATAATTAAAAAAACTTGAACCGTGCCTACACTTAATCGTGCTGACCCGCCGTGCCACGGTGCTGGCCCAAGCATAGCACAGACAAGTGAGCCGTACCGTGTTCGGATCAGACCAATAGTGTCGTGCATTAGGCTAGCCCGTTTGGACATCTCTACGGTTCTAGTTCTCCCCCTAAGCTCAAAATAGCTCTGCCCTGCCTGCCGCCTTGTTTTTCTTGCAAGATAACCTACACATCACACATATTAACAACCTATACAATATGCTCTACACGCGCTAAAGTATTAATAGCACACCAACACACTATTCCACTTAACACGCACGTACGTATACACCTGTTTTTAATCGGTGAACAACGGCATCAAACCTGGATTTCGAACCACCGACTAAAATGAATATCCAAATTAATCAGTTAAAAACGAGGATCTCATTTCAGGAAAGCCTTAGGTCGCCTGTATGTATGTCGATGCTCAGCACAAGCATTTTATCCAGCTAAAACTTCAGCAAGTTCATCTTCAGAAAGAAAGGCAGGGACCAAACCCAAACGTGTTAATCTGGTACCTTTTTTTTCTTGCACAACAGTACTTATACAAAATTGAAAACGAATAGTCGGGTAGACACAGACACACGGTACAGAGGTAGCTGCTATACCATGACAGCATCACAGCACCCAATATATTTTACCTTCCTTTTTCCTCAATAGACCACTCCACATCATCAACCCATCCAGCATTCACTCGTTCAGGAGTACTACTGCATACATGCTACATCACTACCGGTGAAACTCCCCAATCGGCTATCTTGTACCAACCCAATAATTCCACCGATGGCAAACGCTAAGTCGCTAGCTCATGGACACGGTACATAGCGGTTTGGGCAGAGAGTACTGACACAAAAACAATAAATCATGCTTCTTGATCCTTCAGAGTGCACAAGTAGTTAAGCGTCCATCATCTGTATCTCAAGTTCATGTCCAGCTCGGCCCCATAGATACCACCAGGTACAGGGCCGGCCATTGCTGGGTGTATCATCTGCTTGGATCTGGCTGTAAGCTCCATCTGCATCAATCTTTCAAAGGCCTCTGGGTGATTGCCTCTCACTTCCGGACCTGATGGACCTAAACAATAGAATACAGAGAAAAACAGTGGGAAATCAAACATGTGCTCAAGGTAGGAAAATTAACATATTCAGAATATAATTGACCTATTTGGCTAATGCACACATGATACATCTAAGCTGGAAAATGCACAGATTAAGGAATCCTTTTCCTAAAGTAAACTGAAGTTGAAGAAAGAGAAACTCTATTGAGAATAGCAAACAAAACAACTGGGAGAATCAAGGAGACATTAAACATCTGACTCCAAGAATAATGGAAAAAGACAATGAATTGCTCCTCATATTAAAGTCCAAATGAAAATAATAACCTCCAAAATAAGCAGAATAGTATCCCGCTCACATAAACCAACTTTTGTTCCATCTAAATTCAGATAGGAGAAACTTTGTGCCTAACGTAAACTAGCGATTTGTCTCATACAGTCAATACTGTCATGTGACAAGAAATATCAGATTTCGATAAGTAAACTTTTTTACTCGAAATTCGTGTTCTGCCACTCGCAGCTGACCAGCCTCTGTGCCATCTAAATTTTGCAAACAGTGACAGGTTAACTCTGCAAATAAATACAACATACAAACTTAGCTTAAAGAGGCTCTCACCTGGCATCATCAATCCAAATTCTCCATAGCTGGGCTGGCGAGGGTGCATATTAAAACTATTTACATTGCTCATCTCAGGTCTATAACCAGGCATGTGATGCACAGGCTGAGATGGTGGAACACCTCTTGGCAAGCCTTCTAGTGGAAAACTTCCAGGCATGGAGATGTGCTGTAGCATAAGATGATGGGCAGCCTGGTCCAAATGAGGGACCCCTGGAGCATGACGAGAGTGTTGCATAGGATTCATATTAGTTGGGAAAGAACGGTGTGTATCATGGTGTATTGCTTGTGGCATGTCAAATGGGGCTTGCTGATTCCTATTACCAATGTGATCCATCATAGGACGAGGAGCCAGTGTAGGTGGCCTACCTTGCAGAAGATGATAAAGATTCTGTGACTCAACTTGGTAACGCTGTTCGTGAGAATGAGAGCCCAGCGCATCAGGACCTAGTACTTGAACATGTTCTGCATCACCGGGCACAAGACTTTGAAGCCTATAATTGAGATCATCAACTGCCATTTCCGGCAATAGCCCCTCAATCCTACTGGATTTCACTGATGGCAAAGTATCAGGCTTTTGAGCATCCAAAGTCTCATTCATTGTAAACAAATTATCTTCTTCAGGCAGCTGGATTTCCAAGCCTTTCTTGTCAAAGCCAGCACTACCCTGACTTGGACCAGGGCCAGGGATTGCTGAATTCCTGTACTCCATTCCATTTCCTGGTTCTTTAGGGGCAGCTCCATCTTTAATGTTGCTGAAGGGCAGGACCTGTTCACCAGGGTGATACCCTTCTTGACTAGATGGCAATAAAGTTTTGCCTGTCTCAGCAAACTCATAGTTAGCATCACCAGTAGCAGATCCTCGAATAGAAACCGGTGCATCCTTGGAATGGAGCTCATTCATAAAAGCAGCCCCAAATAATGCTTCCAATGTCACGCTCTTCCCTGGAGTAGGAACGGCTTCAGCTTTATTAATTGGAGCAGTTCCAGATATTCCACCATTGGCCATAACATTTACATCAGAACTCCGTGGTTCATCAGCTGATCCTATGTGGAAACCCAAAGAAGATGATCCCTTATTATCTGTTCCCTTTTGCAATAATGAAAGAAGATGCTGAGAAGCATGATTGTCCACAGCTACTTTCTGCGTAGCGGTTGGCTCATCTAAAACAGCCTGATGCCCCTGCACGTTCTTCTGATTGGAGCTGCTATTGCCAGCAACCTGCGCCAGCATCGTCTGCTCAAGATCCTCACATGTCATCATAACCGGAGCTGGCGGTGGAAAATCAGCATGCTTGTACTGTTCCAGGATTCCACCAGCAGGTGCAGGAGACGCAAATGAGAGGAGCTTTGATGCAGCATCAAATTTATCAGTAGGTGATCTTGGTGATAGGTTCTGAATAGCGCCATCAGATAAAGGAGCACCAGGAGCTAAATTTTCTGGACCTAGATTTTCATTTTTCACAATCATGGAGAGCAAGCTCTTTGACGATAAGTCTTCTGCAGGTTTCAAGTCTACAGGAAAATACAGGTTCAAAGTCATCAAAAGAATGCTGTAGCATCTGGCATAATTAATGAAACAGGATTACCTTCGCCAAGAAACCAGCGAGCAAATTTGGATGATTCTGGTACAGACGAAACCATCATGTTGTCATCTATTTTCATCTGTTGACTCTGCAAAAGGCGGAAAAGATGGAATAAACACACGACCAAGCAATAGATATTTTAATGCACAACAAAGTTGGAGCTTTCTTCTTTCAGGAGCACCTTGCTGCACCTTGGAAAGGAGCAGAAACAATTGTCACTTCTCCATGTGATCCACCAAATGCTACTTTTAAGCTTAACAGGTTAAGATGTGGGTATGAGGCCATCTGAACAATTCAGAGGTCGAGAAAGTTTGCAGCTATCACCATCTGCTATCCATGTGAAAGGCTACACATAGCTGATTTACACAACTAGAACTCCCAACACCCAGCCCTTCTTAGAAATAAGAATCAATGAAAGGTGGAAACATATTTGAGCAAGACCTATCTGCATTTATGAAAACATGAATTGTGTAATCAAAATAATACAAAATTGCAGAAGTGCAGGTTTACTCAACATCACTACATTCGCACGATTAGGTTGGGTCATGTCACAGGTCAGCACACAAACATGTTTCTTAATTAATTTAATAATATGTAAATACTCAATGCTCATATATACAGGAACCACAAATATCCACGTGAGGCATCTGCACAGATAGGAAACTAAGAGTGAGCACGACCAAACAAGGATTTGTTGACATACCTCAACATATGTCGATAAACTGCTGCAGCTTTTCGATAATGCATTGCCAAAGAACTGTTCCAAGATTGAGATTGAATTGTCCTTCTTAACCGAATCAAAATTATTTGATTTGCCTTCTTTTTCGATGGAATACTTATCCATCACATCAGCTTCCCAATCTTCACTCCCTTTCAGAATGCTAGAAGCAAATCCAGGTGAAGAGGTAACACCTCCAGATGGAGGCGTGTGCTTTTGACCCACACTAGCAATGTAATCAGAAATGCCCTTCTCTTTGTTTTTGCTCGCGGTGACCTCTGTTGCTGACTGGTTTCCCTCTGCTCGTCCACCAAATCGTGCAACAGTAGCCATGTTATCCTCGCTAGTAGCACTGTGAGCCTACAAAGTACAAGCACAATTCAGGTCTTCAGGAACAGTGTAACATTGGCGGATATTAGATTCGTTATCCCTCGTTCACTTAGGATGTGATCACAAATCCCCAGAGTATTATTCCTTTTATACTGATGGGCACATCAATGTAGTAATAGCAAAAATCAGAACAATATCTCATCATTATACGAGTATCCTATTGAAAAAGAAAATATGTTGTTCATCTAGTGTCAGATTTTAAATTTGGTCGTCTGTTGTCACCCGTGTCAGGATAAGACAATTAAAAACAGATCAATCGATTAGAGAAGAGTCAAGACGTGCACCTTTGGTTCAAGTGAGACATTGGGCGGCTGTGGCTGAAGCTTTTTATCTACAAATGCATTTGAAAAACCAGGCGGCACGAGTGGCCTGACAGTGGGAGCTGGTAGAACTGAAGATGTTTTAGTGGTATCTTCTTGATAAGCAGAGGACACCACAGATCCATCTGGCTTCTCAGTTTTAGCGGTGACGCCTGTCTTTTCAGTAGAAGTACATAACAGTGAAATGATACCATCACCATTATTTTCTTTCCCAATATCAGGGCCATTCTTCTTCTCTTGAAGGGCTTTATGTTGCTCTTTCCTCATCAGTTCAAATGATGCTGCACAGAAGGGCAATGTGAGACATTGTAGATGACTGCAGGGGGGGGGGGGGGGGAATGGATGTTATATTGAGTGTTGTGGTAAGAAACACTAACCCCTTCGTTTCCTTTCTTCTTCTGCTCTATCCTCATTTGAGCATTCAGAAGACCCAAATGTCTCATCGTTAATTGAGTCAACATCTTTCCGTGGAAAAGGCGCAGCCTGTCATTAGGGTGTCGTGTATTCACTAACTACCGTTCCAAAGGTTGTCAATCTATAAGAGAAAGGAAGGAAAGAAAAATGCATGACAGCTGAAACCTTGTAAGGACGTGGTGGCTGGTAGCGTTCAGACGTCCTGTTTGGCTTATACGCAATCCCACGATCCTTCGATGTCAAATTCCCTGTATATCCTGGCGGTCTAGGGAAACCACCGCTTCCCAGTAGGCCGTCATGCTCAGTATTCTGCGAATTGCGTCTGTATTGGTTTCCATTACACCTATCTGCAGGAGAAAATTATTAGCTCCGTGCAAGCAGGAAGTAATGCGGTCGACATGCCTAATATGACCATAAGTTAGGACACCTAAGGAGGTAAACCATGCCTAACTAATAAACAATAGGATCATGTAATTAATTTGTGTTTACTATTATTGGTGAAATAAATGTACACACATGCAAGTGCACACTACTAAGTAAGCTTCTGGATGGAAAGTCCGCAAGACAATGGAATATCATTTCAGCAGCACAAAGTGATTGTCCACACCGTACGGACGTTAACAAACAAAAGGAAAGTAAGGATTGGCATAAAACGAGAAAACATGCTTACCCTGCGTTAAAGACTCGTGATCAGGTGGTAGATCACCGTCCCGGTCAGTTGATCCAGACGAGCGAGTCTCCCACCTGGCCCCTGAGCCTGAGCCTGAGCCTGAGCCTGAGCTCCCGCTCCCGCCACGAGAAGAATAACCCCCCGACCCATCTGACCTTGCTAGGGGTGCCTTGTTGGTCATCTGAAGCACACCGGCGGCGGCGGATACCTCCTGCAGCTCGCTGTCGCGAGAACAGAGGTAACATGAAGCCTACGGGAAAAGAGAATTGAAGGGCGACTGATAGACAAGAAGGCGAAAGGACCTGAGGAGCGAGGCATCAAAACCCGGGGGCAGCTTCTCGCAACGCTCGGTGTGGCCAACGGAGAGCAGAGACTCCCTGGAGTACGCTATCCTCATCTTGGTCCTGCTACAGGCAGATGACGGACGATTCACAGGAGCTTCCTCATCTTGGCGTACTATTACTGGCTTTGGCTTTGGCTCTGACTCTGACTCTGGCTCTGGCTCTGGGGGCTCCGAGCTCATCCCCGCGCCTCTAATAAGCTAAAACAGACGGGTGGAGCGCAGAAATCGCCAGCAGCTAGAGCATCGAAGGTGGAATCTAGGTCATCTTACAGACTAATGTCAGACGAATCGCGGAGAAATTCCGCATGAGAACTCGCACAGGCACAGCACAGGGGGGGATCGAGAAAACGAGGGGGGTCTGAGCAGAAGCAGAAGCCCTAGGGTAGAGAGAGGATCCGGTCAGGGAGGGGAAGGAGAAACCCTAGGTGGAGTGGAGGATCTGAACTGAACTGAATGGCGTGTTTTCTTCTCCCGCCCTCCACATTTTCCTGTATTCGCGCTTCGGTCCCAGCCCCAGCCTCCACTCCAGTCACCGGAGGGAGGAGAGGTGGGCCCCCAGCGTCAGGGAGGGAGGGAGGGAGGGAAGGCAACCCCCCCGACGCAGTGCCTCGTCTCATCTTCCCCAGTCCACTCTGTCCCCACGCAGACAAGAGAGGCAGAGCAGATGCTGGAGGCGGCCGGGACGGGAGGGTCAGGAAGACCTACACGGCTACACCATCACCAAGTCTGTATCTGCCGCCCCCCACCTTGTGCCTCTCTTGTCCTTTTCTTTTACTAGTTAGTATTCTCTTCTCGCTTCAGATCTCTACCCACTGCCTTACCTTGTCTGCCTCTTTTTTGTGGGATCTTCTGCTACTTACTTCATTAAAAGAGATTGCGCGCCTCCAAGGTCACTGCCGATCGATCTTATTCGCGTTATAGCAATAGACTAGATCAGCGGGTTTACTAACGATACCATCCTAGCCTTGACATCAGGATTTTGGCTACACATTCACTATCTAAGTGGGTATTACATAATCTATCCATTCTAGTGAACTCTTTGGTACCTTAAGGATACTCCTCGTCCTAGAGCAGCCCATGCGTCAGCCGGAATGGCTGCATTCCCATTCGTTATATTTCTTTACTCGTCTTGTCTATAACAGGTTTGATCATGATGGGAAAAAGATTGGTCCGTATGTTAGCTCAAAGACAGTAGTAATACAGGTATAGTTTATGGCCGCCCTCGGCTTTTGTTCCTGTTTTGCTGTTTAGCTTGTTGCCTTTGCCTCACAATATTTCAGGCGTCTTACATTATTCAAGTCTGTTTCCTACCAACGTAGGCTAACAGATTCTTAGCCTAAAGGATCTTGTGGGCAACTTTAAATGTTCTGTTCACCAGATATCTCTTGTTCAGGATCATCCCACCATGCTTCTTTTGTGCTGCTGCAATTATGGATCTCCTATTGTTTGCAAGCTTTTTAATATGTGTGAGAAGCAAATAGTGTGTGTTTTTTCTTCTTTTGTTTTTAGTCGGCCACATGCTGATGCTGGTGATGTGTTGTTGCCTGTCTCTGGTAGTTGATCAAATACGAATATGGTCAATGGCGGAGCCAGGATTCATTCAAGAGGGGGGCTGAACACAAGTACATATACTAAATATAAAAACTACCAAGCCGACATATTATAGTTGAAATTTAAATGCATGTAATATAGTATTAGTATGTTAATATGCACGAGGAAAAAATTACCTTTCATTGCTTCGAAAGAGGTGATAGTTGACATTTACGAGTTTTCATGTTCTGAAAACGTTGTAAGATATCTTTCATGTTTATTTTTTAAAACACTTCTCTCTCAATGTTTATTTTATTCTTGGTCATAGCACTAAAATCCATTGTAGTTGGGAAAGACTAATAAAACCAACTATTTCATCACCTCTTCTTTTGCACCAAGAAGTTTGTTTAGTTTTTTTTTTTTTTGGGTCTACAGCCTTCATGTGTTTGTTCTTTTAACTAGATCATTATAGCTCGCATATTCTCGACTCGTTGCTCTGATAATTAAATGGACTTGTTCCTTTTTGTTTAGTTGTACTGTATCTGACAATTTGTGCATGATCTAAAAATACAGTTCTGTTAACAGATCAGGAGCCATGCACAGAAGTACTTTTTAAAAGTTCAAAAGAATGGAACTGGCGAACATTTGCCCCCACCTCGGCCAAAGCGGAAGGCAGCACATCCATATCCACAAAAAGCCTCAAAAAAAAGGTAAGTATTTTGAGAGGTGCTTCTATGCTTTTCCTTTTGACAGTTGCACAAATATTATAGCATGAATGAATGGTAGATGGTGATTACTTACCCCTTCGCTTGCTTCAAGATTTATGCAAATTGTATTGGGAGGAAAAGTATTGAAGCACTGCACATTTTGAGTTTAGCAGATAGATCTAATTAGAAACCTTGGAGCTCCTGCAGCCCCTCAAGTTGTTTTCCACAACAAGCTTCTCATATAACGGAGCGAGGTTGTGTTATACCAATGGATACGTCTACTAGTGCTACGAACTCAAGTGCAAATGATGTGTTTCCTTCCTGGGATAGTGGTCTTCGTCAACATTTCAGTCCAAGACATACACAAGGTTTATAATTGTTCAATTATTGTAAACTCCATTTCTGATTAACATTTTTATTGGAAATACTAACTTATCACAGATGCAACATGGTCAGTGTGATGAATAATTGCTCTAGTAGCATAGAGAGCCAATCTGAAACTTGGCCAACTTCTGAGGCAATCGAGAAAGAAATTGTGCTTCCAGCACTGCTTGGTGAGCTTCTCTTTCCACATCATACAGCCATAGTGCCATATACTAACCCTCTGTTGGCAATTGTTTTGATGATCCTGAGATTAGTCTGGTTAGCTTGGATACATTCAGTTGCATTGTGCAATGTTAACACATGATTAGTGCAATTCTATTCCACTTATTGAAGTGTTGTCTGATTCTGTAACTTTTCATGTTCTCTTATCCAATCATTGTACTGGGCCTACTGGCTAAAATTGGAGGTCACACTCACAAAAAAAAGATGGATCTAATTCAAGGCCTTATTGCTTTGGACTCTTCATGTCTTATTGACTTAGTGGTCTTGCTCTTAGCATTCTTTGCGACTATCAGTATTCTCCTTTAACCGTAAAAGTTGAAAAAATCAACTTTATATTTTTTTATTGCTGTTTTATTAACCTTGTAGATGTATCCGCTTCATGTTTGCACTACTGCTTCATGCCAACTGTAGATGCGGTGACACGTGTTGATATGCACACAGCATCGGGATACTTAACATGCTTGACATTTGATACTTTGATAGGGTTGTACCACGTTACATTCAGACTTAAGGTAACAATGTTATATTGCCCTTGTCTTCTTGGAAAGAAAAGAGAAGCGTTAACTTTGAAGTTTCTCATGTAAAATTTGTAAGAAGCCGAAGATGAGGGATAGATATCATTTGGCGGGAAAATACCCTTGAGGATGCATTCTGAGTGTCTTAACAAGGAACTTTTTTGGGGGTGGGTGGGTGGGGGGCCTATGGCCTGATGCTTGAGCTTAAAGTTTAAGCTTTCACAGGTCACAAGCATAGATTCTTCAAATGATTAGCTTTCAGATGGCCTTTACGAGATGCATAAGCCCACCTATACGACCATGGTTTTTAAAAAGCCAGTCTTTGGGTCTTCTTAGAGATTTTCAATTACTCTTAAATGAGCCTTTGGGTTATTGGTGTTAATCGCTATGTTTGATGATTTTAACTATGTTGGATACCTGTTGCATTTGGGTACCTTTGTCATGTCTGTCAAATTCTGCAAGTTGCAATAATGCTCTTGATGTCTGGCTAATAAGTGATGTTATGACCCTATTACGATAGTAAAGATGGAATGTTGCGATGTTAGTTTCCGTATCTCCCTTTGGTGGCATTAATATTAATCACTGTAAGTGTTATTCATGCCTTTTTTCTTTATTCATATTCTGACTTTATTTTGTGTCTATCCTTTTGAAACTTGCACCCATGCCAGACTTTGCTCAAGTATACGACTTTCTGGGAAGCATATTTGATCCAGGGACAAGTGGGCATTTGCATAGTTTGAGAGAGATGGATCCTATTGATGTTGAAACGGTACGTCCTTCTCTAAGCTTCCCTTACAAATTGATTCATGTGTCCTTCTGCTATAGAACTACTCTTTTTCCGCAAACATGGAGATCATGTTACAATAATGCTATTTGTGTAAGTTGAGTTTGTTTGCACGAAAAATATTCTTGATTTAGTTTGCATGTTTGGTGAATATTTGACTACAGATTCTAGTATAAATAGTCTTACAAGCTGCTACTAGTGCCATCATTTAGTCAATGTGAATATCAAAAATGGAAGAATATATATTATACCAGTGAACATTTCTGTGGTGAAGTTTAATTATTATTTCTGAGTTTACCTCATTTAGTGTTAATATTTAGTTTGTATGACAGATGTTTGGCAGATCTTTTGAACATTAGTAGCACTTGTCTTGCATCTGTCTCTTGTATAGTTGTCTGTATCTGCTGAGGTCCAAACTTTTATTTGTCTTGCTCATTGCCCTTTGCTCTGTAGGAATATTAGCTGTTGTGGTTCATAGACTTGCCATTATGATTAACTTCTCTGGCTTGCATGGACTTGTCCCTAATCTCTCTCTCCCCACGTACACTGCATTTGGAGCAGCTGAATTAGTTCCTTCTTTTGACATGTTCGTTACATAACCCTGTTATTTCACTTGTAATGAAAATTGTTTTGTTTGACGAGTTAATCCAGGTACTATTGCTGATGAAAAATCTGTCGCTAAACCTGACTAGCCCAAACTTTGAGGAACATGTAAGTACTTGTTTTGTTTCCTTTTGTCTCATTTTATTTTTACTTTTTGCTTTATGAGCCTTGGTAGTTATAGCTTGTAAGAAAGCACATGGACATATACTCGTAGCATCTCTCTGTTGTCCCCTCTGTTCACCTCTCAAAGGCAGTTGTTCATCTTTGTTAAATGCGAGATTGAACCACTGTGCTATTAAAGTAAGGGCAGAAGATATAGAGAAAATAGCCTTTATATCCAGATATGGGCATTATGAGTATACAGTAGTACCATTTGGATTAACAAATACCCCAGGAGTGTTCATGAACTTAATGAACAAAGTTTTCATGAAGTATCTGGATAAATTTATAGTGGTATTCATAGATGACATCCTGATATATTCTAAAAGTGAGGAGGAACACAAGGAACATCTAAGAACCACTCTTCAAAGCTTGAGAGAAAACCAGCTATATACCAAATTCAACAAGTGTGAATTTTGGCTAGATCAAGTGTCTTTCCTTGGACACGTCATATCTGGAAAAGGGATTGAGGTAGACCCAAGCAAAATAGAAGCTATCAAATCCTGGAAAACACCCTCAACTCAAACAGAGATCAGAAGTTTCCTTGGACTAGCTGGGTACTACCGTAAGTTCATAAAAGGGTTCTCTCAAATATCAGCTCCTCTCACTAAACTCCTGAAGAAAGACAGTAAGTATGATTGGAATGAAAAGTGTGAAGAGAGCTTCCAAAAACTTAAACAATCTTTAACCTCCACTCCTATTCTAGTATTACATGAGGAAGGAGTTGAATATGTGGTGTACTGTGATGCATCTAAATCAGGCTTAGGAAGTGTCCTCATGCAGAATGAGAAGGTAATTGCTTATGCATCTAGGCAATTACGCCCTCATGAAGTCAATTACCCAACTCATGATTTAGAATTGGGAGCTGTAGTGTTTGCCTTAAAGATATGGAGACACTACCTGTATGGATCCAAGTGCATCCTATACAGTGATCATAAAAGTCTGAAGTATATCTTTACTCAAAAGGAATTGAACATGAGACAACGGAGATGGTTAGAGCTCATTAAAGATTACGACCTCTCAATCAACTACCATCCAGGGAAAGCTAATGTGGTAGCTGATGCATTGAGTAGGAGAACTCAATGTAATAATCTATCTATCCAAAGCTTCATGCCTGAGCTAATTAAGGATCTGACTAAAATGGAAATTAGCTTTGGCATATCTTCATCCTCTGCTATGTTATCTGCTCTATCTATCCAATCAACTCTCTTAGATCAAATCAAAGAAAAGCAATCTGTAGATAATTTCATTCTGGAAGAGACTCAAAGGATTAAGTCTGGTCAGCCCTCAGAGTTTAATTTGGACAAGGATGGAAGCCTGAAATTGCATAATCGCATCTGTGTTCCAAATGATCCAGAAATCAAGCTAATCATCCTTAAAGAAGCCCATGACACATTATATTCTATTCATCCTGGTAGCACAAAAATGTATCAGGATCTGAAAGAAAATTTCTGGTGGAATGGTATGAAAAAGGAGATAGCAGAGTATGTGAGCAAGTGTGACACCTGTCAGAAGGTTAAAGCAGAACATCAGCGTCCTGCAGGCGTGTTGCAACCTCTCCAAATCCCTGAGTGGAAATAGGAGGATGTCTGTATGGATTTTATTACAGGCCTACCTAGAACCCATGCCAAAAAGGATGCTATATGGGTTATAGTGGACAGACTTACTAAGTCTGCTCACTTCATTGCCACTAATCAGAAGTATTCTGCTCATAGGTTGGCTGAGATATACATTGAAAGAATAGTCACACTTCATGGAGTCCCTAAAACAATTATATCAGATAGAGGTTCCATCTTCACCTCTAGTTTCTGGGGAAGTCTTCAAACTGCTTTAGGGACCAAACTAAAGTTCAGCACTGCTTACCACCCTTAGACTGATGGACAAACTGAAAGAGTGAATCAAATTTTAGAAGATATGTTAAGAGCATGTGTGCTGAATTTTAAAGAAAGTTGGGACAAATACCTTCATCTTGCTGAGTTCGTCTACAACAATAGCTATCAATCTAGTATTCAGATGGCTCCATATAAAGCTCTATATGGTAGACGGTGTAGATCACCAATTTGTTGGTATGAAGTGGGAGAGAAATCACTAATGGGTCCAGAGTTGATCCGTCAAAATAATGAGAAGATTAGAATCATTCAAGAGAGACTGCAAACCGCCCAAAGTAGGCAAAAGAGCTACGCTGATAAGCGTAGACGGGAGTTGAAATTCCAACCGGAAGAGTATGTGTATTTAAAGGTGTCCCCAATGAAAGGAGTACATCGGTTTGGAGTAAAAGGAAAGCTCAGTCCTCGGTATGTTGGACCGTTCAATTCTTGAACAAAGAGAAGCTTCTGCTTATCAATTAGAGTTGCCTCCTCATTTATCTCGAATTCATAACGTTTTCCATGTCTCTCAGCTTAGAGCTTGTCTTAGAGAGCCTTCTCAAGTGGTGCCCAATTTAGATATTCCTTTGCAACCAGATTTAACCTATGAAGAACGTCCTCTAAAGATCTTAGCTACAGAAGAACGTCATTTCAGAAGAGCCACTACGAAGTTTTGCAAGGTTCAATGGAAGCATCACACATAAAAAGAGGCCACGTGGAAAAAAGAGGAGGATTTGAGGGAATCTTACCCTTACCTGTTTAGGTGAGTCGGATTTCGGGAAGAAATCCCTTTTAAGGGGGTTAGGATGTGAGGACCCTCCCCTTAATCATCCCATCATTAAGCTTAAGCATGTCATAATCATCATTATCATTCTCAAGTATAATCATCATTTAGGCATAAGCATTAGTTACTCTAAGTAGCATCAATGCATTCCATGTGTGCATCAGCATGTAAGCAAAGCATCAGATTGTATTGAGTGTTCAATTAAAGGACTAGTATGCCCTTGTGTTGCAAGAGTGAAACTATGGGCAAAATGGTAAATGCAGGCTGCAGTGAAGGATAAGAATGCCAGCTAGTAGAGAGAGAGGTTTACCCCTCAGTCATTTCTTCAGCAACCAGGCAGCCATTGCCTCTCTCTTACTTTCCCCAACCGAAAACCACAAAGCCAGTGCTAGATCCATCTCAACTCGGCCATCCTTCCATTCGCATAGCAATCAAGAGCAAGAAAAGAAGGAAGCAGCAGAATCAGGGCCAAGCAAAGGAGGAGTTTGGTCAAGAAGTGAACTCAGGAGGGATCTCAACCGAAGCAAGAAGAGCTTGGATTCGGCCACCTCTACTCTACTTCACCTCTGCATTGCTTCAACTGCTACCCCACATCATCCTCACCTCCAGAACCGAGTCCCATTCGCAGGAGCTCAAGTAAGTTCATAGTATAGCAATAGATGAAATGGCAAGGCTTAGATTTGGAAGAATAGAAGTGGATGGGGGAAAATAGAAGTAATCTCAGTAGGTTAACCCAAGAATCCCCACCTCTGTTATTATATGGACCTCACCTTGCCTCAAAATCATCAAGCAGAGTAAACCCTAGACTGGACTGGGTAGAGGGAACTTAGCTTCATGGAGGGGAAGGAGTTGTAGCTGCTGCTCTGGTCGGCCAGGAGAGGTAGGAGACCGGCTGGGAGGAGAAGTCGTCGGCCGGGAGAGAGAGGAGGAAGTAGCGCCAGCGCCTGGAGGTGTCGTCGGCGTGAGAAAAGAAGAGGAGAGCAGCGCTGGAGAAAAGAGAGCTCAGCCAGGAGATGAGGCTTCGGCTGGGAGTAGAAGGAAAAGAAAGAAAAACAGAGAAAAGGAAAAAAAAGGAAAGAAGAGAGAAAAGAAAAGGAGAAAAATGAGAAAAGTGGAAAAATGAGTAGATTTTGCATATAGATCTGACATGAGCATCATCAGTGCATTAGATGATTAGTTAGTTAAATCTAAGGTTGGTTCCATGCATATGTATAAAGCAAGAAAACAGCAGCATTAGTGCATTAGTTGATTAGTTGGCTAAATAAAAATATGGAGATGCATAGCATTAAAATGGACATCAGTAGAAGCATATAACAAGAATGTGGTGTTGGTTTAGTTGGACACTTAACTCATACATAATAAAAATGCTGTAGATTAATAGATTATAATTTTCAGGACCAGAACAGAACCTGCCCGACAGTCAGACCCAATCTTTTAGCGAGGTAGAACATTCCGAGTATATTCCAGGCAAGCAAAATCCCTTGATCATGCTTTATGAAAATGTTTTAACTATTTATATATATATTGATCATTACTCTCACTGCATGGAAAGCTTAGTTTCAATAAAAGTATTAATATGGAGATGTGCTGGTGAATGGGTTAGAAGAATGAATTGTTGGGTTGAGATGGTTATGATGGTTGGAAAGTTGGAAGTGGGAATGGGATTAATGTGTCTAGCTAATGGTTGGGTTGGCGTGTGTTAATATGGCTGGCAGAGGATGCCGATGAGAAGGACGTAAGCCGGAGGGGTCCTCTACATGGGTTATAATATAAGTTTCAACAACCTAACACTTGGGTAATGAGCCATAAAATCAGTATCAACCATGATGTGTAAAATCGGCCAGGAAAGGTTGTCCTACAACGGTATTAGAGCTCTCCACAACGGGTAAGGACAGCATGGTGCTTCTGGGTAAGGCCGGTAGGCCCAGAAGGTGATGCCATTGGGGGTGGTATATTTGAAGCCCAGAGGTGTACCCCTGGTTGAGAAGGAGTACAACTGTACCTTGGAGTTGTGTGGTAGCCTGGGATAGGTGTCACAAACTCGAAGTGCAGGGTGGAGAACTAATACTAGAGTAGCGATAAACGTTCTGGGGCATCTCTTGTGGGTGTCACTATGGGTAAAGTAATACAAACCTGCACAGGGTAAAATCTTGAATTCAAGCCAGTCTCTTGGATTAGAGGCTATGGTCAGCTTCGGCTATTCATATTCAGTGTTAGTAGAAATTTCTAATTATAAAATCAACCAACCCCTTTATCTAAAACTACTTTGTACTCACCCTTGTTTAATCCTCCCCTTGCTTAGAAGGTGAGTCATATGGACAACCTTCCGAGGACGGGGGTGAGGACTGTGCGCAGGACCAGGACCTATCGGAGGGTGACTACTACTACTACTATCAGGAGTAGTAGGGGAAGTAGTAGGCCATATCCCCGCGTTAGCAGGCCCTTGGGGGATAGGAGGTTATAATAGATATCTAGATCCTTTTGCTGTAATCAATCTGTGTAATTAAGGTAATGTAAGGGACAATAGCCCTGCGTGGTTAATAGAATGTAATAAAGATTTCCATTGTCTGTCTCTAATTATTGTTCTGCTGCAATACTCTGTATACAGTATAGTAACTAATAAAACATTGGAAGGCCCGATGTTATGCTAGTTACTGTGCTGAGGTCCGTACAGTTAACCCTAGGTGACAGTCGTTACCAGGGGTTAATTATACGGGTCGCCACACATCAAGAAAATCTAAATGGGTAGAAACCCTAGAACCGGTGGAGCCGTGCGTAGCCGAGAGGGAGGAGGAGGTTCGGCAAGGCCGGGCCGGCGCCGTGCGCGAGGAGGAACCACGGGCCAGGCAGTGCCGTCGGCCAGCTCAAGCCAAGAGCGCGCGAAGTAGGGCGGTCTTGGCGGGCCGAGCCGCGGGAGGCGGTGCCGAGGTGAGGTGGGCCGACGTCGTCTTGTGGGAGGAGTAGCCGTGCGAGAAGCGGCTCCGAGGTGAGGTCGGCAGAGGCGGCGCCATGGGCGGAGAGCAGGAGGAGGAGGCGCTCCAGAGGAATCGGAACAAAGCCGATGCAACCGAGGCAGAGAAATGAGGAGGGAGTAGAGGCAGAGCCGAATGGCTCTCAGCCAGTTCGCCCAGGCCGAAGAAGAAAAGAGAAAAGGTAGAGAGGAAAAGAAAAAGAAAAGAGAAGAAAAAGGAAAGAAAAGAGAAAAGAGAAGTAGAAAAATAAGTCGTTTTGCGGACCGCGTCGATTTCTGTGATCGACTCTCGGATCGCCTAAAAATCGTCAACATGTATTCCTCTAATTGGTGCCAATATAAAATCGGAACGACAGACTAAAATCGGTTGGACACCAATATAAAATAATCCAAGTGATATGGCCTTAGTGTATATATGTTCTGTTTTCAGGGTTCGACCTGAATCGTCCCGCCAACCAGAACCAACCTTCGAGCGAGGTCGATGCGTCAAATATTATTCCAGGCAAGATTTCCTTGAGCATCTTTGTGAAATGCTTTCTAAATGCTTTTATATATATATTTAATCATATCATCACTGCATGAAAATTAAATTTTGGTATGGAAATGTGGAGATGAAATTAAATGGAAATATTGATGTGAATGAATGGCAGAAATGTTATGTTATGAGAATGGTAATATGGTGAATGGAAAGAAATGGTATGTGGTCTTGGTATTGGATTGGAATGGGTTATGTGGTTTTGGTAAATGCTAAATGAGATATGGTTATGGTGAAGGAAATGGTGTGTGTTGTTTAGATATCCATGAATGGAGTCGTGGATAATATATTAAAGCTAATTATGGTGGGTAGAGGGTGCAGGGGAAAGATGGCGTGGTAATGCCTGGGTGTAGTGATACCCGCTGCCGGTGGACCCTCTACATAGGCTATAATATATAAGGTCAAACACCTACACTCGGGCAATGAGCCGTATTTTCAGTACCAACCATAGCGAGATAAATCGCTGTTAGAAAAGGTTGTTCTAAGAAAGTGTTATGATCTCCACATTGGGTAAGAGTAGCTACTAGAGCCAAAGTCTGGGTATGCCGGAATGCCCAGATGAGAAAGCTGTTAATGTGGATATATATATTAAGCCACGGTGGAGTTACTCCGGTTGGATATCGGAGTACAACTGTATGACGAGTGGTGAATCGCCTGGGATAGGGATTCCCCTCGACTATAGGGTTGGAGATCTAATACTGGATTAGTGATAAACGTTCTGGAGCCTCACTTGTTGGGGCCGTTATGGGTAAAGTGGTACGAACCTACGCAGGGTCAAAATCTTGAATTCAAGCCTGTCTCCTGGATCGGAGGCTACGAAAGCTAAGTCTGTCTCATATACGGGTGCTAGTAGTTGAATTTCAATAATTAAAATTGCCAACTTTTAAAGAAAACCAAAAACCTAATTTCTGTAAAAGATGAGTTGGAGGGAAGGAAATGGTGTTGTTGGAGGGAGAAATTCGTGTTGCATCTTGTGATATAATGCTTGCTGAGTACTTTGTACTCACTCTTGTATGTCCCCCTCTTTCTAGAAGGAGAGCCTGATGGATCCGCGTTTGAGGCCAGCGAGGAGGCCTATTCTCAGGCTCAGTTCCAAGGTTATCAGGATGATTCGCATGAGGACTACTACTACTCCGACTACTACCAAGAGAGCTAGGAGATTCTATAGGCCATATTATGCTCGTCGGAGGTATTTAGTATGTGAAGGCGGTGGCTTTATCTTTTGCTGTATCCAGGGATCGCTGTAATATTATATTATAATGGACATATAGCCCTGCGTGGCTTAGAATGAATATATTATCATTCAGTCTCTAATTATTGTTCTGTTGCAACTCTCTGAACACGGCATAGTAGCCGATAAAGCATCGAACTTTCTGATGTTTTGCCGGTGACTGTGCCGAGATTCGTGTAATTAATCTAGGGAGATGGTAGTGTTACTGTCGCAACCCTAGACTAATTATACGGGTCGCCACACTTTGGGACCATTCTGTCTCGTTGCCTCTTCTCTTTTATGGCTCAATGCAGCCTGCGGACATCACTGTGAGTATAGATTATCTAAATCATCTATTATTTGCAAGCTTTGCTAGTGTTCTTATTGTGTTGGGAATTAAGCATATTTACACTGCCAATTTGGCGAAATGTTGTGTGTTATGTAACCTAATTTGTTCTAATGCATTGTCATACTTGGATTGTAAGTGATGAAAGTCACTGGCTGTTGCAGAGGAGGTTGCTCTCGTCACATGGTTCTAGCATGGACCAAGTTAAGCATGAGAGCATAAGAGATCTGGGATGTACTCGCACTCTTCATCTCCCGTTCATGTAATTATAGTCATTCTCTTTCATTGGTATTATTCGTGACCTGCAATTTTGCTTCTTCCACCAAGCCGCTAAGCGTATGATTTTCTAAGCAGGGTAACGAGCAAATGAGAGAGGAATACTGCTGTCGGCACTCAAGGAGTTGGGAGTATGAGTGAGACTGGAATTTCGCAGCGTGCTGAGCGCAGAGTGATAGTGAAATGTTGTATGTATGTACATAGCTCTTAGTAATGCCCTAACCTTAGGCTAGTTTTGCTCATAAGATAGATGGCCGGCTAGTTTATGGCTTTCTACGCTTGTGATTCTTTTTTCCCTTTGTTAACTTATTATCAGCCTGTCACATAGTGAGTGCATGGTGGCATATTATGGTATGTCTCCCCATTTTACTTTTTTTTGAGGATAAATGCAATTACATGTATTTTGGCTGTCTCTATATATGCATGCGGTTATATGCACCTATGTGCATAAGCTAACAAACTGTTTTGCGGTTGTAATGTGTTGGGTGCCATCAGGCTATGTTAAATGCTCCATGGACTATCGTGTACTGAAAAATCAGGACAAGTGTAATATAAATAAAGTCCAGTTGTCCTTGCTGACTCATTTTGGCTTCTGCTTTCAGGTTTTTTTTTTTGCGTCCATCGTTTTTTCCAGGTGGAATTTGGAATAGAAGTGTGCAATTGCATTCAAATTTGCATTGGGCTATTGGCTTCTCTTTATTTTTGGGGTTGGTGCTGTCCGTGTGTGTAACCAAGGTACCGTAGCACCGCACCGCGCATTCATCTGGTCAGGGGCCATGAATGAATAATCAAGAGAGACAGGGAATCGAGAGTTACTTCAGATGATTTCTTTAGCTTGTTGGTTTATTTTCTGGGTTTTGTCGAGAATTACGGCTTGTTTAAGGTTTAGTTTTAACATTGCATAGATTAAGTACTTAAAAGCATATTTTTGATAGCAAAATATTCTTGGAACGAGTAAAGATACCACGGTGCAGAACGAAGAAGCTAGCCTAGCCCACGTAAAGGAAGGAGCTGATTTGCGAAATGTGCACCTGTCCTGTTCCTGTAAAAAGCAGTTCTTCCAAAGACATCAAGAAACAGTGTAGTAGTGTTCCCTTGCTTTTGCTTGCAAGCAAATAAAAAGGGGTCATCAGACACCTGAAGTCTTGCAAGCCACCAATTACTCATACATCTTGCTTCTTCTAGTGGAGTAGTAATTCGTTCATGATCCCAACTTGCTTTTGTGGAAGCGATGGATTGGAGGCTCGATCTGTTGAGCTAGGCTCCTTCCGAGCGAGCGATGCCATGGGCATGGAGTGCAAGCAACAAGGAAGGAAAGATTGTCAAGTGCAGGAAACATCCATTCACCCATAATGGGATCCAGTAGCGATCGAGTTGAGTGATTGCAGCAGCAAGTGTAAAGTTGAGGCATGCATCCATCCGTCATGTTGCTTACACTACACCTTGCGTACATGGCTAGCTCTACAGTTCATGAATTTTTGCTTACACTACACCTTGCGTACATGGCTAGCTCTACGGTCCATGAATTCAATTCGAGCAGAGCATATCGTTGTTGTTGCTGCTGCTGGTGATTGTATTGTATTGTATTGTATTGTATTGTATTGTATTGTATTGTATTGTATGCAGCCAGGATATATCAGCATTGACACTCACAGGCGGCAATCACATCGTGCATGCGTGCTGTTTCTCCCTCCCCCTCGATCATATCTGCAGTGCAAGCCAAACGGTAACTGTACGTTTAAGCAAAGAAAAAACGATGCTCAAAGTGTTGGGATTCTAGTCGAGAAATTTTACAGTGTAGCGGTATATAGGTCCTGTTTGGGACGGTTTTAGCTTCGGCTTCTCTTCTTTAGAAGACAAAAGCTGTTTCAAACGACTGGATTTTCTACAGCTAGAAGCCAAAAGCCAACAACCCATTTATACTTGGAGAAGCTGAAAGCCAAAAGCTGGTATGTGATAGCTTCCTATGGTTTTGGTGGGTTAGGGTTCAACTTTGCCACTAGAGCTGAAGAAAATTACTCCCTCTTACCCACCATAAAATCTCAAACCGCACACATATCACCCTCATTCCCAAACCGCATCCCTCACATCTAAAAGGCAAACCGTCAAACATCAAACCTCTTCGGCCTAGTTATTAGCCGTGCGGCTCTTCAGTCATGCAGCCTAGCCGAAAGCTATTTTTTCAGAAAAAACTACATCCATACCAAACAGGGCCATAGTGGGTAATAGAAATTAGATCTAGCCGTTGATTTGTTAATGGTATTTCTACTGCTCTACTACCAGAAAGAATATAAATAAATTCTAGCTAATTTGATCTATTGGATCGAAAAGAATGAACGGTTCATATTTAACTTAGTGGTGTGTAAAAGAGCTCTTGTGATGTACTATATATGCTGTTGTCCTTAGCTAAGCTAGCTTCCCGGCCCTGTGAGGTCACTTGATCGCTGCCGTACACCTCCTCATACAGGAAAGGCTTTTCTTAGCGTGGTAACCTTGTGTGTATTCTTACGTACGTAGCATTACTATCTAGAGACTAGAGGTTTGATTGCGAAAGGAGTGAAAATTTAATCCTTTCCTGGATGGCAAAGTGTATTAGAGCCAGGCACGCACGATCTCTCTTATATAATGCTTGCACGTACCCAAGGATCGATATATATCTAGAATGTCGGAAGGACAAGTTCACTTCAGGAGGCTATATAATAAGATGCAATATGGATGGTAGTACGTACTACTCCTATATATACTACGTAGCTTGCCTTCTAATTAAGGCTAAGGGAGGGAGGAGTAGAAGAGGCCGGTTGAGGACAAGAAGGTGAGTTAGTTAGTTAGTTGGCGTACATTACCACATTGTTTGCTAGAACTAGAATTTAACATTTTCAGTTCCCGCTTTAGAGCATGTACGTCTCTTAACATCCAAAGTACCTCTGTCTATCCACAACACTACCATTGTTAGTTATTTTTTACTTCAATCCAGTTTACCTGATAAGCCCCCATGGGGAGGAGATTTCTTTGCACCAGCTTCTAAGGTTGCTTCGGTGCTATATATCCAATCTAGGCTTAACACCCACTTCTTCATCAGTGCTAAAATATTTCTCCCTTGTCTGGTACGTATGGCTTTAGCACCTGATCGAGGTCTTATTAGAAGCAAGGGAAGCACCGCCGACCACTGTATGCTTTGCTTCTCCTCCTCCGCGAAGGCCATAAGTAATACGCTTTCAATTCGGATTAAATTGCAAGTAAAGAAAGGATTCGAACTTCATACATACGTTTAATTAATTCCTTGTTAACTATGCGCTATACCTGTTTGCTTCCTGACCGATGTTTCTTTCGGCCCCGGCCGGCCATTCAATAAGATTATAGCTCATCGATCGGAATGCTGGGCCGACAAGGTGGCGACGGAGGGGGCTTAATGTTGGAGGACGTCCTCATCATCGGCGGCCTCCTGGTGGCGCAGTGCATCCTCGCCGCATACGTCGTGTTTGTCGACCACCTCCTCCAACTTGGAGCCAACCCGTTAACCGTCATCGTCGTCGGCGCCGTCGCCTCCTCTGCCTTCTCCCTTCCCTTCGCCGTCGCGCTCGAGAGGAAGAAATGGCCTTCCAAGCTTTCTTGCACTCTGATGGCGCAATTTGTGCTCATAGCTCTCGGAGGGTAAGAGAATTTAATGTCCTGCTGGCCTCAAATTTTCATTCAACCAAAGTACTATCATCGGTATCAGACCGTTCGACAAGATCATGCCAAACTGGCCAAATTAGTACTACGTACTTTCTTCTTTCTGAAGTTTGGGCCGTCGTCTAAACCAAAAGTTAACTGGAAGCCTCGAAATGGTAATCGGACAATTCTGCTCATCATGCGTATGAATGCATATGCGGGTCATTTAGCAAGGTACGTAGGAATAGTACTCCTGGGATAAGGTGTTAATTGTTGGGTACTGCACTCCTCCTCA